>LPNX011174255.1:36148-82217 GCA_001517045.1 Pseudotsuga menziesii | reverse complement strand
CAAGCCTGTGCTAGGTGGAAGGATATGCAGATGGTTGATTCTGTTTCAGGAATATGACTTTGAGATCATAGTTAAGCCTGGAAGACTTAACCTAGGACCCAACCACTTATCGAGGCTCGAGTCAGGAGAAGAGCCCACTAGTTTGGATGAAGGACTTCCTGATGCCCAGTTGTTTTCCATCCAAATGGTTGATGACTACTTTCAGGATATTGTTCAGTATTTGTCTACAGGTTTTGCACCCGTTGAGATGAAAACACAACAGAAGAAGCAGCTGGTGGTTAGAGCAACTGAATTTACCTTAATCGTAGGACAACTGTATAAGATGGGACCAGATGAAATACTACGCAGATGTGTCCTGGAGCATGAAAAGCCATTAATTTTTGATAAGGCACATTCTGGAGCAGCAGGAGGTCATTATCCAGGCAACGCTACCACACAGAAAATTTTGAAAGAAGGATTGTGGTGGCCTACACTCCATAAGGACGCAAGAGAATACTATCACAGCTGCAACATCTGTCAGAGGATAGGAAAACCATCCAAGAGAGATGAGATGCCCCTGGTTCCACAGGTAACTCTACAAGCATTTGACAAATGGGCTATTGATTTTGTTGGACCTATCAATCCCCCTGCCAAGAAGTCAGGAGCAAGATACATTATTACATAAACTAACTACCTTACCCGTTGGGCTGAAGCTCAACCAGTCAAGAACTGTAGCACTGCTACAGCTGCGAAGTTCATTTTCGATAACATCTTGTCAATATTTGGGTGTCCTAGAATTCTTATGAGTGATAAAGGATCACATTTCCTAAATAATACTATCTAAGTATTGACTGAAGAATTTCAAGTATATCATCAGAAGAGAACTACCTATCATCCTCAAGCAAATGGAACTGTCAAAGCCTTTAACAAGATCCTTGAACACGCTCTGACAAAGGTTTGCAATGTTAACAGAAATGATTGGGATCTTAGAATTCAGCAGTACTATGGGCTTATAGAACCACCTACAAAAAGTTGACAGGCCATACACATTTTAGGTTGGTCTATGGAAAAGAAGCAGTCATGCCCATGGAGTACATTGTTCCTAGCCTCAGAATATCTGCTTTCATAGAGATGGATGATTCAGCTATAACGAAAGAAAGGCTGGCAAAGATACTACACCTTGAAGAGGAGAGGTTCATTGTAGGGTTCTAGCAGCAAGTGCAGAAAGCCTGAGAAAAAGCATGGCATGATAGACACATTAAGAAGAAGAAGTTCCAGAATGGTGATCTCGTGCTCTTATATGACAGTAAATTTATGAAATTCCCAGGTAAGTTCAAGACACATTGGAAAGGACCATACATAGTACAGAGAGTTACTGATGGTGGTGCAGTCCAGTTAGCTAAGTTGAATGGAGAAATTTTACCTTCTATGGTAAATGGCAGTAGATTAAAGAAGTACAGGGACAAGCTGGGACCTCCTAATCAGAAGTAACAGCAAGAAGGAAAGTCTAAGTACCAAGAACAGTTGAAATTAGGTGCTAGACTGTAATGAAAATGTTCTCAAAGCTACAAAGTGTTGAAGACTGTCAAAGTTTGCAGGTTGAAGTTTGGTCGCCGCATGGGTCATGATGGGTCGACAGCAAATATTGTGGTGAACGTACTCATTGAGGCAAAGATGAATTTAGTAGTTATGTAGAAGAAAAAGGGCATGTCACAGCCTAAAATGTGACTGATGGGACAAACTCGACTTGACGGCACTGGCACGTGAACTGCCTTAACTGGCTGTCATAATGCGATTTTGGGAAAATCTAGCACCGTGTGGACAAGATTTACCGCCGATCCATTAGATTTGGCATCATCAATGCACCGTGATGACAGATTTTGTTGTGGGATTCTATAAGAAGCTACACCGGCCTGCGACTCCTGCATTGCACACTTCTTTGAGTTTGCAGTTAGCACCATGTCAAATGATCACGAAGTTCAGGAATTGTTACGAGAGTTCAGCAAGAGAGGTATGCAGAAACTTATGAGCAATCCACCCTGTAAGGAGATTTTCCCAGCGCCGAAGTAGCCAATGCAAACATGATCAACCAGAGAGAAATTTAAGGCATAAGTTAACTCTAAGCGGAATGAAGAAAGGCACAAGCCCTCAGGAAAGACTTAGAAAGATCTCGAGACATATCCTTCTAGCTCAGCAGAATGGAGGCATGTTGTCTGTCTTATGCAAAAGCACATTAGCATGCAATCCCAGGGGTACCGCCTGTTAAGGACCCAAAGTGGTGGATGGTCAAATGTTTGATAGGACATGAACGAGAGGTAGTTCATGGGATGAGGTCGCTGACAGAGTTAGAAGGCCTAATGAGTCCCATGACCATCATAAATATTCAGAGATGCAGACAGATATAGAGCCTGACAGAGTGCAAAGGGAAACCATAAAGAATGAGCAAGGAGCCGATGATAGCATGTATGGACTCAACAAGCAATGCAATATCTTCATCAACTAGACTCTATCACTAGAAAGGTAGCAGAGTGTCCCAGGATGGGACACTGGTGAGTCTTAAGGGCCTGTTGGGGCGTGCACCTTAATGGCCTTTGAGTTTGGTAACTCCCGGGTTTTTGTGGAAGATTGTAAGCGGAGCTACGACTCAAAATAGTCTTAGGGGTGTCGGGGTTGAGTCAAAGCCCTCTTTTTGTAATTAACCCATGGTTTAAGTCCAGGTTTTATGGGTTCGGGGTGCCCATGGTTTAAGGCCATGGTTTTGTAATAAGTGCATTGTATAAATAAGCCCTCTTGTAAATGAGTCAGGTTAGGCCTTTTGATGTAAGATGAATTGATCTGAAGCTAAGGCTAGTTTTGTAGGAAAGGTTAAAGTCCCATCTATGTGCGTGGATGACCTCTGTAGCTGTGTGCATAGAGAACTGCAGCTAAGTGCCCAGCTTGAGGACTTGAAGGGATCTGCAGTTGAGTGCGTAGATCAGAACTATGGTTTTTGTAAAGAGTTGAATAAAACACAGTTCTGTGGATGTAGCCCCTACACTGGGGGTGAACCACGTTATATCTGGTGTTGTGGTTCTTTTGTGTTGTTTCTGTTAAGTTATTTTATGCATTGATAAGTAAATAACTGATAAATAAGATCACTGCTAAATAATAACTTCGTTGTGAATTCCCAGGAAAGGGTTAGGCAAGGCATTGTTTGTTTATCTAACTGCAAAGTTATATATGTGAATGTTAAGCTCTGTGTTGTATGATTTCTATTTGTTAAAGGCTAAAGGTATAGTAATATCCCTCTTCTGCTTGCAGAAACCTGGTTCTGTGACACCCCATAGCTGTTTTGGGTGAGACTGCAACCTGCTCGTAGGTTGTTCTCGAAAGGGCCAACACTGTGGGTCTTTTGTTGGTGCGAAGATAAGAGTATAAAACCCGGGTCTTCCCATATCACAACAAAATCAGCTTTGCATTAAGAATGTATGAAGAAGATTACAACCATTTCCTTAGTGTCAACAGGCCCCTCCATGAGACAAACACTTCATCCCCATAAGCTCCAACTTTGCTCTCTATGCTCTCCAATGATTTAGACTAGGTAGTCAATCCAATAGCATAACAATACCTCTATAGTTCTCCTCCTCAAATATGGATATGAGCTTGTATTTATAAGGCTCAATGGATAGGAATAGTTGAGAGAATTGTGGGTGAGGTGGCTCCAAGATCCTACCATGGGGTATCTCGAGCTCAAACTAACCCATAATGATAGGGATAAGGGAGGACATGAGGCTAAAGTTCTAGAAGCCTTGAGAAACTTCTCTTTTTCCATTTTTACCCAGGGTACCGATTTTGTTCCCTTATGATAGAGTTGTTTAGATGAGAACTGCTTTAAGACCAAAGGCCATAGGTTGTGACACCGCTTCTCTATAATAGTATACAGGCGGTGCTAAGCAAGGTACTGCTCATTAGCCACAAGGTAAGCGCGGTGCTAGGTTTTTTCAAGTAGAATTGACAAACAAAGCAAGTTTCCACTCCAAGTGTTGGGATTAAGGGAAAACATGGAATTTAAGGGTCTCATCACATGGTGGTGATAGGATTTAGGTATAACAGAATCCCCCCCAAAGCATGAGACTTAGAGGGATATGATAAGCAAGAGCTTTGAGAGAAAAAGTTGTCACTTCGAGTTAAAAATGTCAGCTCAGTCAGAGAATGTCGTCCAGTAGGAATATGTAGTACATCAATACTTTTGACTCATAGAAAAATATAACCAACTCATGGTTACGAACCAATACAAGGCAGATCCATGAGAGGAATAAACAAGCATGGCTACTAGAATACAACATAGATCCATGTGATAGAGGACTCAAACATGGACATAGATAATGGGCATATAATGTAGATCTATGTCATACAAATGCAAATTTGATCATAGTCACGACCATACAAATGTGGATCCATGCTAGATATACAAAGCTCCATTGCATCCTGGGGAAACCAATGAGCACTAAACAACTACCGAGGGTCTTCGTCTCGTCTTCCACAAAGTATGATTCTATCAATGTGATTACAATGATATGAATTTGAACATGGTAGAAACCACTTAAATACCTCCCAATGATGTGAACCGTTAACAAGTGCGAGGAGATCACCATTAATGTCAATGATTCCCACGGTACCCTAGTACAATCTTCTGAGCGTGAATAGATGTCTTGATGTCAAACACCCAATCAATTCAATCGATCAAAGGTAAATGATGTGAACCTATGTTGAGAGGGAGAGAATATGTCGTTATGGCATACAGATCTCAATGTACTAAGTTTTGTTTCTAATACTATTTCCTAGATGATGAGCTGATGTCAATGGGAATAGTCTCATCGAAGGAGGGCCATGATGAGTCCCACATCGAAGACACAAAACTTGGAACATATTTCTAGAATGATGTGAATGTAGTAACCATAATACTGACTCAAAATTACTAACACAAATACTGCTTTGATTGCAGAGGTAAAAATTCTTCAACTTCCCTTTGAACATCGAGCAGCACGACAAAAGACTTGGCAGCATGACTAACCAGAAAAACACACAGTGCAACAATGGACAATGAGATCTTTTGAAAGAATCAAAGGAGTGGCATGAATCATGAAAGTGGATCATCATGGAGATCATATGAATACCCAATTGTCTGAAATGACATGCAAACAAGTGCCATGTTCAAAGCTAACAACAACCTACTGCCATTTATTTGCAAAATGATTCCCTTACCATTTTCCCCATCATGGTTGATGAGTGCCTCTTTTCAGTTTTATGAGTTCAAAGAGGGTAACAAACACTTGTTATAGCTCATCCAAAAACAAGTCCAAACTCATATGTTTTATGAACCTGAGAAAGGACGGGTTCGTCCCCAAAAAATGGTCTCTCAATGTTTAATTTAACAAGTCCAATGAAAGAAAAATCGGTATCGTTCATGTTTAGAGAGTCTGAAAGACCACGAAAGAAGACTCCATAGGGTATTTTTTCATAAAATAGTTCACATTAACTAAAATATTGATAACCTACCATTAGATGAATGAATCTTCAAATGCTTTAACGAGTGTGAAGAAGACAAGATCACTCGACAATCTTTTCGCATTTAAGGAGCCCAAAAAGAGTTTAAAGAATACTCCACTAGGTCTCTTTTCATGACGAAATATTTTATGAGCCTAAAAAGAATCAGGAATAGAATTGGGCCTTTGATGCTAAGTTTTGAGAGCGTGACCAAAGTGTCGCAATAAACGCTCAAAATACTTTTTTCGTTTTATGGTAGTACGAAAAGTAAAAAACGAACTCCCAAAACTTTATTGCTACTACTCTTCTATACTACAACGACTTAAAAAAAAGTGTTAAATTCCCCAATAACTGACATTAAAGGATTACAACTGATAGCTTTTGAGTAATAAACGATTTTAAAACAAAACTATAGCATGTAAAACCCTAAAATGTATATAAAATTTATGTAAATAGTAAAAAATCAAAACATTTTACCATTTACCCATAGTGGAGAACCTTTGGTGCATTTTCTTGGCCAAATTTTCAGTCGTTGATATCGGGAGCATTCACCGTCAGATTCACGCACCGTCAGTTCTAGGTAATATCCTAGACCCTACTCTTTCATTTCATGCCTTCAATTTTGATTTTTAATGGTGTTTTGGGCTTATATGGCAAGCCCTAAAATCATGGAAGCGGGCACCGCTCTTATCCCTTATGAGATAAGAGGTACCTCGCTAGAACCGTGCCGAAAACATAGCGCATAGGTGGTGCCACCGCTTGTCCTCAATGGGACACAGGTGATGCCGACCATGGAGAAATATAAATGGTTCCACAAGAAAAACTAGCTCATTTTTATTGATTTGAATGATTAGGAATGCTTCTAATAAATCTTGTGATGGTTTTTGATAGGTTCTTGTTGATAAAAATGGTCATATGGAAAGAGAGGCAACATGATAACAACGACGCATGCCTTTGCTGAACAAAATGCAGGTTGCATAGCGGCATTGAGAGACTGCGGACTCTTAAAGTTCTTCCATACACCCAGTATGGTATCGCATGAGCGACTACTAGAGCATATACTCTGGATGTGGAATCCGAAGCAACAATATTTCAAGGCTGGTGCTCACATATTGATAGTTGAGGTAGAGGACATCTACTTCTTCACTGGCCTTTCAAGACGGGATGCTCCCATCTCACTGACTGGTTCCTGTGGGGGGGACATTACTGCTTAGGAGTTGATAGATCGTCATTGCATTCTTGGGACCAGGACATCGGGGAAGAAAATTCCCATAAAAGCAGTGCTAGATGGCCCTCTACGGACCGTGTTGTTTACCATGCAGAGAGTGGCAGGAAGCCAAGGATTACACCAGGAATCTAGAGCGCATATGCTCTATGCCATAGAAGCCATGGTGCCTACAGTCTTCAACTGGGTGAAAGCCCTACTTTTGATCTTCAAATATCAGCTGACTAAGTGTTGGAAAGGGGAGCTAAAGCAATTTTGTTTTGGTTCCATTCTATATTGCTTCTTTTTTGAGAGGGTTCCACAGATGAGACCCCAGGTGGTATTTATAGATTTGAGGGCATGGGACCCTTGCATGCAAAGGTGGGTCCAGATTATGGCCCGTACTGGAGCGGGTAGGGGGAAGGTAAAGTTTGGTGACCTGTTCTTTCGATGGTTGAGAGATCATCTCCTCATGGTGGAGGACTATGCATATGAAAGCAATGACTTCAGTGGTGACCCTAAACTACCGATCCCACCTGGTGGATAGTGGGGTGACCTTGGTAAGAAACAAAAGACCCTAAAATGGAAATAGTGTTTTTATGTTTTTGATGTTTTATATTTTTTATGTTTAGTAATGAGACTTGAATGCTTTCATGCATACATCAAAGCAGCACAACTTGGGGGAGCCTCCCCTCTAGACAGGCGAGCCAGAGCCCGTTTTGTACCACATGGTGACGATGTGACAGTGGAGTTAGAGGTGAACCTAGAGAGGTTGACTCTAGATATCTCTGATGCTTCTATTGATGACCTCCCACTGAGGTATCAGAGGCCTACAGCATGAGTACCGGGTCTCTTTAGAAGACTGGTACGTAGAGTAGCCTGGGCAGTGATGTGTTACCACGAGCATCATTAGATTATGAGTGCATGATGTATCCACTAAAAGCTGATAGCTTCAGGATTTTTGTATGGTGATTTTTTTCCTGAAATCCTACACACTTCAGATGAGGTCTCTTGACCTATTTTTTGTAAAACATGTTCATATATATATATATATATATCTACAGACTTTTATTTGGTGTTTATACATCTCAAATGGTGAATGTATTTTAAATGAGTTTTATGTGTATTTTATAGTTTATTTACAATAAACCATGTTTGATTTTCATGTCATGAATGGGAAATATGCCAATCTAGGATGTAATTAGCCAATGAGTCAGCAACCACATTATGTTCCCTAGGGATATGCCTATAGGTGATAGTTTCAAATGACCTTTCTAAGAAGCGTACCCTCTGGAAGAGACGGAGAAGCACAGGATTCCTAATGGTATAAACATGGTTTAGATGACAAACCACAAGTTGTGATTCCATTAACACTACCAAGTTGTGAACATCTTGGGAGGAAGCTTCAGTCAAAAGACCTATGACTACTCGATACTCGATGATATTGTTGGTAGCGAGACCAATACAAACCACTCATGAAATGACCAAATCGTAAGTTAAGGAATAGAGAACCCAAGAAGCTGAGGAAATATTCAAGGTGTGGCGGCAAGCACCATTAGCAAATCCATAGAAAGCCATCTACTCTACATGACCAAAACATTGTATAAACAGATACGGACACTAAACTCAAAACAATATTGAAAATACTTAAGCACACTGAAAGTCAAGTAATATACGTATATACAAGATACTATCCAAGAGATATATAGGCATAATACCTCTTTAAGTACAACCCATTGCGAGGTTGTCCTAAAGGGATTCCATCATAGTCTATGAGATTGTAGGCCCCTTTCTCTAAAACTTTGAAAATAACGAAAGGGTTGTACCACATGGATTCAAACTTTCCTTTCCCTAGTTTGTCATATCTCTAATCGTAAGTCAAAACTAGGGCACCCTTGTTAAAGGCATGAGGTTGGAAAGACTTGTCATACTGCACCTTGACACGTTTTTTGTGTGCCTCATTAGCTAAGGCAACATATCTCCTAGTTTCATCAAGGTTGTTCAAGTACAGAAATGTCTCTTCCTCTGCGGGAGTGTCTGGGGGAAGTTCGATGGCAAGTTTCAAGGATGGAATCTGACATTGAATTGGAAAGACAACTTTGAGTTCATAGAAAAGATGGAAAGTTGTGAAACCAGTAGCTATTTTCAACAAAGTCCTGTAAGCCCAAAGAGCAGGGAAAAGAATATGGTGCTAGTTGGATTTATGGTCTCCAACCATCTGACGAAGCATCGTTTTCAAAACTTTATTAATGGCCTCTACATGACCATTAGCTTGTGGATAATAGGGTGTAGAGATTTCATGACAAAAACCTAGCTTGGCACTTAGTTCCTCCATCATTTCATCATGGAAATGTGATCCGTGATCAATAACTATGGACTGTGGGACTCCAAATCTAGCTATCACATTATTGAATAGGAAGAGAGCAGCAGTCTTACCGTCCTCTACATATGTAGGCATGGCATCAACCCACTTTGTAAAATAGCCAATGGTTACAATGATGTAACCATGCCCCTTGGCTGAGGTAGGCTTACAATGCATATAATCAATCCCCCATTTGGAAAACAAGCCAATGATAATGACGGGCTATAGAGGAGTAGGATTAGTGCACTTTTTTGGATACAAATGTTGACACGGTGGGAATTTCTTGACAGCCTTGTGACAACCTTTAAAGACTGAAGGCCAAAAATATCTAGCACAAAGGATTTTATGGGCTATAGCCATCCTAGATAAATGACCGCCACATGCTCTAGAGTGGTAATCATTCAACACTTGTTCAGCTTCCTCATGGGTGCGGAATTGCCGAAGAATGGAATCAATACCACGTCTATACAAAGTGTCATTCAAGATGAGGTAGTATTTTGCGTGGTTTCAAATACAGTGGCGATTGTCATGGGATATATTTGGATGAAATATTTGTGTTTGGAGATAAATGAGAAAATCTCCATACCATGGGTCAGTAGTGCTTATAAGGAATAGGAATTCATCCAGAAATGAATCACTGGGCTCAAATTCCATTAAAGCACAGGGAAGATCACACATGAGCTCAGAAAAGACCAAGGATTTCTTTGATGTGACTTTGGAAAATACCAAATGAAACTCTTATAGTATGACTATCCATCGGGAGTACTTGCCCTTGAGCACCTGACGAATCAGGATATAATACATAGGGTTATGGTCTGCTAATACGGTGGTTGTGTGGAGAAAAATGTAGTGACAAAATTTTTTAACAACAATTACCATGGCCAATGCTAATTTATCCATGCATGAATATCGGGTTTCAGAATCCATAAGATTATTACTAGCATAGTATATTACGTGCTCCTGACTGTTGGGATTTTCCTACAACTAAACCATAGCGATGGTAGTAGTGGAGGTAGCAATATATAAGAGAAAATCTTTTGAATAATATGAGGGGTGTATCATCAGTGAATGAGTCATAGTGTGTTTGAGATTATCAAAGGCTCATTGGGATTGGTCATCCCAATAGAACGGAGTGTCTTTCTTAAGGATATGCTCTATGTTTTCTCTACACAATTGCACATGAAATGAAGGAGAAATTTTTCCTTCCCTTGCAAACTTTGGAGTTCTAGAAGGTTGGTTGGGGATGGTAGAGCTAAAATAGCGGAAATTTTCAATGGATCTATCTGGTTTCCTTCCTTAGAAACCACAAAACCTAAAAGGCATCTCGTCTCAATGCAGAAAACACATTTATGAGGATTGATCCATATATTATAAGGACGACATCTCAAGAAAATGTATCTAAGATGAGCAGGGTGGTCCTCTTGTCACTGTGAATGAGCAGGGAGTTCGTCAAGGTATAGTTCAATAATATATTTTATATCGTGAAACGCATAGGACATAACATGCTGGAAAGTGACTCCAGCATTTTTTAAGCCAAATGGTAACTTCCTATATGCAAAGGTTACCCATGGTAAAATGAATGTCATCTTGTGCTGATCGGTGGGTAAAATCTCAATCTAATTATAACCCAAAAATCCATCCATAAATGAGAATATGACACTTCCAGCACAGTTATCGATAATCTGGTCGATATGCAGAGTAGGAAAGTTGTCCTTGGGACAAGCTTTGTTCAAATATTTGAAATCGATACAGACTCTAATGGTGCCATGCTTTTTATTGACATGGATGAAATTCGATACCCACTCCATCAAGGGTACAGGATAAATAAACCCAGCTTTGAGAAGTTTCTCTATTTCAGCTGTAATAGTTGCGGCCTTACGTGGATGGACTTTCCTTAGTTTTTTCCTGACAGATTTAACAGTGGGATAGGTTTTTATTTCATGAACCACAATGGATGGGTCTATCCCCTACATTTCTTCATAAGACTAGGAAAAAATATCATGGAATTCTTTAAAAAGTGCCCTGTATGCTTTAGATTCTTCTACTGAATAGTTCTACCCAACATGAACATGCTCGATGGTACCAAGATTGGCTGATATGTCAATTGGATTTGTTTGAGTAATGTTGCATAGGTTTCCTTTAGAATTTGTGTCTTGCAACAATATAGGATTTTGAGGTGTGTTGACAATATCAATGGAAAACAGGGATGCAAAGTCATGGTCTACCAAACTAGTGTTGGGGAGGAATGATGATCTATGATGGTCATCCTCCTCGATAGGCTCATTTGTACCCATGATCTCCATAATGGAATCATCGAAAGGAAAATTATTTGAGAGATAATCCAGAATAGGAAGAGAGGGTTCTAAGCATTAGGGTATGTGGTAAGGGTTCAAGGCCACTAGATGAAGTTCATCAATGTAGTCATTGAAAAGGGTTTGAATGACATTGTACATTTCTTCATGTGGACTCAATGAGGTGGAATCAACAATTTGTTTTCCCTTTGGATCATAATCAAATGATGAAATCATATTTACTATCGATGTTTATGTGTTAGGAGGAGTGGATGAAAAAATATCCATAAGGGACGAATCCTTCAAAATGCCTACCCCAATCAACTGGTAAGGAGGAGGGGGCTAGCGTAACATAGAAATGTTATTAGCTGTAGAGGTAGTAACATATGGTGTACATAAATCAAGTTGGTCAATGGTGAAAATTCTCCCTAGATGTGGAAATTGGACAGTTCAAAATACCATCGAATTGACAACAGTCATGGCGTAAAACCAATTTCTTCCTGGAAGGAGATTGTAATCTAACGGGGCGTCTACCACTTCTACTTGAATAGAAATATATTTTCCCCCAAGCTCAACTGAAAGGGTTGGTATGAGACCATGGGGCTGGAAACCTCATCCATAAAATTCTTTCAGAGTCATAGGTGATGTTACAAGCTCGGGAGAGCCAATAGCTTTCCAACACGACAGGGACAAAACCGAAGTTGAAGCTCCTTTGTCTAAGACAGTTCTAAAGACCTCCTTTTTGACTAATTTTGTTATGATTTGGAAATAAAGTTTGTGAGGTAGTCTAGACTTATAGTTCTTGACATTGAAATGAATCAAATTAGTATTGTCCAGTTCTAAAGCTCCTAACACAGTTAACAATTTTTTGTGTTGTGTAGGACAACTTTGGAGTACTTCCAAGGTAGACATTGCACATGGTGCCTGACCAAGGTCTCCAACTACATTATAAAATTGAGCAGATCAAGCATTAGGGTTAAAAAAACCTTCCTAAGAGTACTCTTGGGTGGACACAAAACCATGTCAAGAGTAAGCTTCTCGATGGTTAGGGGAATAGTAAATGAGGATTCGGGAGAACTAGTAGAGGGAGATTTTCCTGAAGAAGAATTGTATTCTTTCTTGTCTATGGGTTTGTAATAACTCTGAATTTAAGTTTGAAAACTAATAGTATCTGAGGACATCATGTGAATTTCCTCTGAAGAAATAGATTTTCCCTGATTAGACGTGTGGTCTATCAGTTGTTGTTGAGAGGGAAAAGGATTCGTGAGAACTACGGGTGCAGGATTTGTTTTCAAAAATTGGGTGATTTCATCCTGATGAGGACACTCTTTTGTGAAATGGTCACCTTCGCATAGTAGACATGGATATTTGTATTTTCTTTTCCCTTTATCGTTATCGTTGGTGTTTGGTTTTGGATTCTCCTGTTGGTTTCTAGGTTTTTTGTTTTTAGCTTTACCTTTCTTTTTAATGTTGCCGAGCGTTTGAATACTATGAATAGAATTGACCTCGGCAGAAACCTTGGGAGTCGAAGGAGTGGGGTTGGTAGTCTAGGGTTTCTTGGTAGGTTTTGCTACTCATGGGGACTGGATTGAACCAACAATCCCATCAACAGGAACTTATACTAGTGGCTTTGAAGGATCAGTGCTTCAGCGAGGAGCTTGAGGGATCAAGTCATACAAAGTTCCAGACTATGAATAGGCCAAGTCTAGATATTGAGCTCGACTAATGGATTGATCTTTAGTAATGGCACCACCCATAGCCACATCTCGAGCAATCGAACGAAACAAATATTTAGTAAACCAATCAACTAATAATTGATCTGGGATAGGAGCCTTAATAAGTATTATCCTCCTTCTCCACTCATGGATATGATTGGATATGTGGGTGGAGGTGTTCTGTCGCAGAGAAGTTAAGAGATCAGTGCCCATTTCATAACAGATAGGAAGATAAAAGTGTGTAAGAAGCATAGTTACCAATGAGCCAAAATACACAAATGAATGTTGCGGAAGTTCAATGTACCATTCCGTGGCTGTACTGGTCAAAGTTCGTTTAAAGAGTCTTAAATAAATTGAATCATCCATAAAGGAGTTTGAAGAACACCATAAATGGAATGTCATGACATGGTTTTTTGGATCATCTCCCTGCTTCCCATCAAACTTTGGAATGTCCGATGGTAACTTTACCGGAATGGGAGGCCACGAGGGCTTATGTTGAATGGGATCATTAATAAACTTGGAAAAATTAGGCAAGTCCAAGGTTGCTAGGAAAGGTAACTAACGATTAGGTTGCACATACTAGTAATATTTATATGGCATATAAGTACCAGTAGGATTGTAAGTACACTAATAGATAGGTTGTTGTGATGAAGAACTACCCGAAGATTCACCCATAGGGGGTTGATTTCCAGGATTAGGACCATTAGGACCACCGGGGCCTCTGGGAGGAGGACAACTAGGGCCTCTGGGACCACGAAAACCACTAGACCCTCCGGTACCCCTGGGAGTTAAACCTCTGGAGCCTCTAGAACCACTAGGATGAGGGCCACCAGAGCCTCTAGCACCATTAGGAGGGAAGCCACCAGGTCCCCCAGGACCACTAGGACCATAAGGAGGAAATCCACTAGGCCCTGCAAGACCATTAAGCCCCCTAGGGGGAGGACCTCCATAAGGTGGTCCTTCGGCACCCCCCACAGTATGTATAAGTATCCCCTCCATAGCTGTCATGTAGGACTAGTTAAGTTGTCCCCATGGCATGAAAGTATTACTAGGATATGGAATTCTAGCATAAGGCATTCCTATAGGGTTGGATGGATAATTAATGTTTCCTACAGGTACTTGATTTTCTACATAACCATACCTCCAATAGGTTTGATTGGTTACAAGTTGTGCCCCGAAGGTCTGACCTGAACTGGATGGGGGGTTAACCACATTTGTGTGGGTAGGAGGGACATAAACTGTAGATTGCTCTATACTAGAGGTATTTCCATGACTAGGTACAATTCTAGTGATAGATAATGTAGGTGGTGCCGAGGTTGCCCCTCGGTACTAGAAGGTATTAATGAAATAGGAATTGAATGTTGAGCCCCAGATGTGGAAGACCCTGGAGGATTGGGAACAGACATAATATGGGAAGTGATGGGGTTGGAAATTTGACCTAGATTATGTGGAGTCATAGTGCGATCTATAATTAGTTCAATGGGTCTCATAGAATCAACAAGTGAACGATATCCCATAGGAACAACTGCAGAATGCGGTGGTGGTGTGCCCAATATGTTATCTATTTTCTTCTGAATTTCTTGTGCATGGAGAATAGCTACCTGGTGTTGTCTACGTTTTTCTTCATTTGGTAAAACTTCTTCAAAAAAGTTTAAATGGGTTCCAAATGAGGCAATGGCTTGTCCTATAGAGGTATACCAAAATGGAGCATTGAGACCATAATCTGGATGAGTAGTATCATCAACATGACCTTCTATGGGAGAATGGAATGAAGTATTACCCCGAGAAGGTTGTTGTACCAAGGGAGGTGAGTGCGAAGGATATGAACCTTCGCTTTCTACAACCATATTTTCTCCTACTTGGGAGTTGGTAGAATCTCCTTGGTCGATATCTTCCATAGGATTTTCTCCTGAAACAGGAATAAAATCAGGTGGAAATCCCCGTACTCTTATGGACTATCTTAAATCAGCCATTTTGTATAGTTCCTATCTAACCTAGGGTCTCAAAACTAGAAAACACACCAAAAATTTCCTTACTCAAGCTATAGGCCAAACAAGCAAACTTAAATGACAGGAGGACTTCAGATAGTCAGATCTCTCACTAGGATTGTCAAGAAGGTGCCACTCGTGATATACCTCAAGGGTACGTGTGTAGTAATCTCCCCGAATGCTATTTTTGGTGTATGGCTCCAAGCAAGATGGCTAAAGGGATTTTCTCAGATAGATAAGGTATCCTAGTGGGGTCTCCCGATATACGAAAGGTATGTGGGAGCTCAAATCAGTAGTAGTGTTGTTTAATGCATAACCGTTCACAAGGGGCCTTCCTATATACAATTGAGTACATGAAGTGCCTTTCTATATACCTCAATGGTACGTGAAAGGTCGTTCGATATACCGAAAATACATGGAAGAACCCCACGAGTCCCAGGATGTAATGCAGAAAAGTAACGATAGCTCCTACGCTTAACGATGCTCGAACATGTCTCTAGCCTATCACTCAAATTGCTATGTAAATTTTAACCTATAACTACCGTTAATTTTAAACTGGACGGTTAGGTGAATGCATGGAATTTTGACAGAAAAAAGTAAAACAATGCAGAATGTAGATGCAAATATTTCACTTTACCATTCATGGTATGCCTACCTACGAGAGGGAAAGAGAGTATTTTCTTTTCATTTTTAAAACCAAAAATTCCGAAACAACTATTTTGAACAAATCAAAATCAAAGACAAAAAACACATTCCAAACTCATTTTTCCTTTTTGAAAGCAATAAAAAGGGTAAGAGTCTTTTTTCCTAAAAGAAAAACAACAAACACTCTACATGCATATGCACTCTATTTTTTTATTTTTCTTAAAACATAGATAGATCTAACTTAAAACTACACTATTTTTCTCTTTTGGTGAGAGAGTACTAATGCAAGAGAAACAAAAGAACACAGAGAACCTGAAATTTTGTGAGGCTAATCAGAGATCCAATGCCTTATGCTCAATAATGATAATGACTTAATCTCAATAAAAAAAATTCTTTTCTAAAAGCAAAAAGAAGTCCTCTATGAAAACAAAAATGAAATCAAGATGCTAATCAAATGACTTTTCTTTCAGTCTTTATAAAAGAAATGAAAAGAGAACTAATTGAAACCAAATCTTTCAAAAAATTCCTTTCAAAATCACAACCAACAAGCATGGAAGCAAATGGATAATCAACAAGCTTGGTCTAGCTTTTGAATTCTTCAATGAAACCAATATTTTACCACAGAATTTCCAACCATGAGCATTCAGATTCTAACACACAATCCTGACAGTGCAGGGCTGAAACCAAACAAACTCAATTTTTTTTGCAAAAAATGATGAAAAACTAGTTCTGAAACAAGGCCTACCTAGCACCGCACTAGAGGGGTATAGATAGAGCAGTTTTGGATGAGCACTACTTCTGGATAATAGGACTCAAGAGGTGGCATCACTTATGGATAACAAAGTTCAGGAAGTGGCACCTCTTGTTGCCAACAACACATGTGCGGTTCCCTGAATAGAACCAAACCACAAGGAGAATGAACAATGAAGTTAGAAATTGATTAAACCAAGGCAAAATTTGATGAATTGACAGTAAAAAAGAGCATATAAATTTGACATAGTTCATATTTGAACAGATATGAAAGTTTCAAACCAAAATTCACTAAGTCAGATGACATATCTAACTGAAGAGAGTTGGAGATGGAGCTTGGATTCGTATAAGAGTTCAAGGACTGAGGAAGATCAGATCAACTGATATTTTCACTGTTCTCCAATGGATTCACCATATTTGTTATTAGGAATATTGCACCTTTTGAGGACAGAAGCTATTCCTCTGGTCTGAATGGTTCAGATCTAGAACAAAAGAGTGAAGGAAAAAGGATGAAGACCTTCCTTGAATACTGTAGACACCTGGAATACTGCTTCGATCGTGAACCTGTGTACCTGCAAACATATCAAACATACAATCACATGAAAGCTACAGAAAATCATCTACATATCCATGCTAGTGACTAAGGAATCTAGCAACATGTACATGTGAAATCAAAGCAGCAATAATGTGGGACAGAAATCAGCTTTGCATTAAGAATGTATGGATAAGCTTACAACCATTGCCTTAGTGTCGACAAGCCCCTCCATGAGACAAACACTTCATCCCCATAAGCTCCAACTTTGCTCTCTATGCTCTCCAATGATTTGGACTAGGTAGTCAACCCAATAGCATAACAATACCTCTATAGTTCTACCCCTCAACTATGGATATGAGCTTGTGTTTATAAGGCTCAATGGATAGGAATATTTGAGAGAATTTTGGGTGAGGTGGCTCCAAGATCCTACCATGGGGGGTATCGAGCTCAAAATAACCCATAATTATAGGGATAAGGGAGGACAGAAGGCTCAAGTTCTAGAAGCCTCGAGAAACTTCTCTTTTTCCCATTTTACACAGGGTACTGCTTTTGTTCCCTTATGATAGAGTGGTTTAGATGAGGATCACTTTAATACCAAAGACCATAGGCAGTGGCATCACTTCTCTATAATAGTATACAGGTGGTGCTGAGCAAGGTACTACTCAGCAGTGACAGGGTAAGCATGGTGCTAGTTTTTTCAAGTAGAATTGACAAATAGAGCAAGTTTCCACTCGAAGTGTTGGGATTAAGGGCAAACATGGAAGTTAAGGGTCTCATCACATGGTGGTGACAGGATTTAGATATAATAGTGATGCATGCATATGTATACAATTAACAGTTTCTTACAACCCACAAAAGAATAGGGTTGTATAGAGAAAGAACATAACTTTTTGTGAGGCTGTAAAACCCATGTTACATGATTAGGATCTATCTTCCTCTTTATGGGCAGAAGCCACTAGTACAATAGTGTACATACATAAAATAAGTCCACATACAATTATTGATGATAAAACAGCTGAATAGGTGTTCACTGGTGAGAAACTAGACATTTCACATCTTCATATATTTGGATGTCCATTGTGATGTGTATATTCACATACCAAAAGACAAGAGAACCAAGATGGACTCTTCTAGAAATAAGGGAAGTTTTGTGGGCTACAGTGAGACCTCCAAGGAATTCAAAATATATGTACCTAGTGAGAGACATGTTGAGGTTATTTGGGATGTGACTTTCAATGAGGAGGAAGCATAAAGTGGTCAAAAGAGATTTAATGTGATCTAGAGAAAGAAAAGGCTAAGGATCCTATTTTCCTAAAATCTGTACCTGACTGCTAAAGAACAAAACTTAGACATCTAAGATTGGATGATTGAATTGGTAAAATAGTTGAGCAATTGGTAAAGTGATATTTATAAACACAGAAATCATAGGGCCACTAAAAATATCATATTTCTTTAAATAACATGGATGATCAAACTAAGGAAAGAAATATATCAATGATAGAGAAGGTTGATAACATGTGATAGTCCATCCACACATTAATAACAAGTGTTCCATCCACACATTAACATAAAATACCATGTTCAGAAAAACATTCTAATTATGGAATATGAAAAACTAAAACCTAGCATGGGCATTCATAAAGAAAACATCATTATGAAGAAAGTCATGACTAAAACCAGTCTAATCAAGACTGCATAACATCTAGATAAAATATAGTTTAAACTGGTTAGTCTGGTAAAGACACTAGGCTAGAACCTCTCTCCCATTTTACATTTTCAACTCTCCAATTTATAGAAATTACAATCATAAAAAAAAATTACAAACTAAATACATAAAATAAAATATGGATTTAATCACAAGATAATTGGAATTGTTCAATCAATCCTCTACAAAAAAATCTGAAGATAACTTGTGATTTTTTATTTTGAGCCTAAAAATATGGATCTAGAATCAACTTGTCCAAAGTTTTTCTTCTTCTAAAGTTTTCAAAATATGTGTTCACTTTTATCGCTTGGGAAACAATGAATTTTAACAACAGAAAATCGAAAAATGAGTATCCCAATATTATATCTTTAATGAGCATATTCCTTTCACAATTTTGATCTCAACTTCGATTGGAAGATAATGACGCCTTTATCTTTTCCAACATCTCGGGGATTGACACTTGTGATCTCTAAAGGTTATGTAATATTCCACGAATTCTTGGTGCTATAAACACAACGATTGGAAAAACCTTTTCTTCGGTTCTCTGCACTCTTACAATGGTAATTTGATATGTTTATACTTTGATAGAAGATGTTCATTTTCTAATTGCTTTTGTCTCATATAGTCTTCAAAATGTTGATTTTTCCTAATAACGTTGTGCTAATATTCAGTTTTCAAAATATGAGTCCGTTTCGTTGTATTTTTTCCACTTGGGAACTAATCTAGAAAATCTAGACTGCTTCAAGCTCCCTAATGTGGATACTCTGGAAACAATACATTTTTTTTTCATGCATTTGATCGGGAACAAATTCAATTGTTTATGTTCTACCTGAGATTTCGGATATCAAATGAATGCTGCCATAAGAATATGGATGTTGATATTTTTCCAAGTATTTTTCCATCTGGAAATTTGTTGGTTATATTATTCCTAAAAAATAGAGAAATCCTATATTCAATGCTCAGTGTCGAAAACGTGGCACTTTAAACTTATGCTACTCCCGATGGCTTAGGAAAAACTCATCATGAATTCATGGTTTATGCAAGTTATGACTAGTTTCAACACTATTAAAATAGGTCAATAACATATTCCAGGTCAAAATAATTCTTGTCCATTTCATGACTGATGAATCTCGGGATAAATGGAATGCTCATGGTTTTGGAAAAGATGTCAATGGATTTTTCGAATGTGAAAACTAGGGTCTCTCTTCACACGCGTGCTACTGGAACCTCAAACATTTTGGTGGGGTATATTTGGGTACCAAAAACTCTTATATTAGAAGATCATGATGATGATGCTTCCCCTTCTGATATTCAGAGGGAAAATCCAACAGAACATGCATATCTACCTTTCATTTATGAACCAATTGAACTAGTTGATGAAACTTCTGCAAATAGTAGGTCAGCATGGTGCCTAGATGTATTGAGATATTCCAAGAAGCATGGAGAACCAATGGTATATTATAGAGAGAACAAAGAACCTGATAGGTATTTAGGATATGTTTCATTGATGATAAACATCAATGATTTAGAGCCTTCATCATATGAAGAGGCTGCATAACAACAAGTGTGGAAAGATGTTATGACAAAGGAATATCATTATATTATGAAGAATGATGTTTGGGATATTGTTCCTAGAACTGAGAAGAAATTAGTTGTAACTTCTAGATGGCCTTACAAGATAAAACATATTGTAGATGGCAATGTGGACAAGTACAAATAGATGTTAATTTCCCGTGGATTTTCTTAGAAAGAGGGCATTGGTTATGAGGAGACCTTTTCTCCAGTGGCCACGTATATCACTATTAGATCTATTATTTCATGTGCATCAGCATTAGGATAGAAGCTTCACCAGATGGATGTTAAGAATTCCATCCTCAATGGTGAGGTTGAGAAAGAGGGTTACATTGATCATCCTGTGGGTTTTGTGATACATGGGAAGGAGTCCCATGTGTGCAAGTTGAATAAATCCATGTATGGGTTAAAACAAGATCCCTGAGCTTGGTATGCCAGAATAGAAAGTTATCTTTAGAAACTGGGTTTCTTGAAGATTGATGTAGATTCAAACTTGTACTTCAAAGTAGTAGAGAACCAACCATTGATATTGGTTATATATGTTGATGAAATTTTCCTCACTGGAGAGAAAAGTTTCATTGTTGAGTGTAAGAGGGAGATTACCTCAGTGTTTGAGATGAAAGACTTAGGTGTTATGCACTACTTTCTAGGCCATGATATTTGGCAGAAGAATGATGATAATGGTTTCTATATCAAGGGAAGTAAAATGTGGACATATTGTGTAGATTTGGCATTGTAGACTATGAATCCATGAGACTAAAATTGGATTGAATCTAGTGGACCCCACATTATACCAACAACTGATTGGCTTGTTGATGTATTTGATACATTTGAGGCTGGAAATTTGATATGTAGTTAGCATTTTGAGCCAGTTTATGACTGATCCTAGATACAAACACTGGGTTGTAGGTAAGCACATTTTGAGGTTCCTCCGCGATACAATTTCTTATGGACTTAGGTATGCCTCCAATGGTGGAGTGTTATTGCTTGGATTTACTGATCCTAATTAGGGTGGAAGCATTGTTGATCAGAAGAGTACTTTTCATTATTGTTTTAGTTTGGGTTCTTCTATGATATCTTGGTTTAGTAGAAAGCAAGGTTCAGTTTCCTAAAGCACCGTAGAGGCTGAATACATTGTTGCTAGTACTCTTTGCAGATAATTAGTGTGGCTTAGAAAGTTGCTTGGAGGATTGTCCATTGTAAATATAGAGCCTATAGTGATCAGGTGTGACAACCAAAGTTGTATAAAGATTTTAAAAAATCCTATGTTTCATGATAGGTCGAAACACATAGAAATAAAGTATCACTTCATTTGATACATGGTTCTGACAGGTATTGTAAAAATTCAGTACATAGCTACATATGAGTAGATTGAATATGTGTTGAAAAATCCTCTATCAGTGACTGAGTTCATACACTTTCGTTATAAGCTTGGTATGGCAAAGAATGTCTCCCTCACTGAGAGTGAGTGTTGAGATTACAACATCAGGAGTCATTTTCCAGTCTTGTGATTAATATCAAGACATTAGAGTTGTGAGTAATATCAAGTCCTACAAATATCCTCATATGATTGAAGTGGTGATGTTGAAAATATTGTGAGTATCAAGATGATTCTTGTGAGTAATATCAAGTCAGTAAACTTGTGTGTAATATTAAGTTAGTCTTATGAATAATATCAGGACAATAGACTTGTGAGTAATATAAAGTCCTAAAAATATCATCATATTGTGAGGTGGTGTACTTTATTTTGTAAAGTGATTATACTATGTGATGTATTACTAGTCATGGTCACTAAATGTTATAAATCTCCTTTAGGGCTTAGGTACCCTCAGAGTGATATACTTTAGAATGTGACTATATGGCACGGGGTAATATGTGTGATCATAAGTATGTGGAACAATTCTTCTGAGTATTATATGATACGATGGTTAAATTAATTAATATACATTTGGACCATGCAATATTTAATTAATAATAAATGAGATAAGCATAGAGAAAGAGTAAGGATTTGAATTTACTATGACATACCTTCAGTGAACTCAAATTACTAAGACATAAGTTAAGGATCAGTTGTGGAAAACAAGTTTTAGTTAATTAAGGAATATCTCCTTGATTTATGCAAAGTGTTTTTTCATAGATGGAACTGGTTGTGCAACACTAAGGACATCTAGTTAAAATCCTAACTAGTATTCAAGCAGTTAGTTGATGATTGAGTTTAGTTCAATCAAGATCACATTCAGTTCAGTTAGTTCACATTCAGTTAAAGGTAGTTAACTCCTAGTGAAAGAAGGAAGGCACATATCTTCTACATGGAAGACAATTTGGTGTGCCAATTTGACACCAAGACTAGGTTGGCACTAATGTTGGGTATGGTGAAGTATTTAGTGCACATAGTCCACCAAAAGCATGAAACCATTCACTACCTCTTCTTTTGTGCAATTAAAATATTGTTATTAAAGTGTTATGCGCTTGGAAAGGCTTAGAAAGTGTTTCTAGTTATCTTTATTCTCTATTGCTGCTTTGATATCTCTTATCAAACAATTGGCTAATGTATTGAAAACTATACTCTGGAATTATCTATACTACTCAAAGAATTGTTGGGTTTTTCATCCTTTGAGTTTCGATGGTTTTTGCAGGGTACATCCAATGTCTTATGGATTGAATTTTTAATTTGATTGAATTTTTTTATGAGATTAACATATATTGTAAGTGATTATCAAAAGTTGTAAAGTTCAAGCATCTTTAATTTTTGCTCAAACATTGAAAAATAATGTATCTCATAAATATGCAGAAGATGTAAACAACACCATCACAGTTCATTCGATTGTACACAAGAATATATGGGTGAAGAAGGTATCTCATTAGTATGTAGAAGATATGAAAAATGCCAACAAAGTGTTAGATTTTTATCATTCAAGCTAGCATTATGATCTTAGGATATTTAACTGAGAGAATAACATGCACAACAATAAAACACAAGAGACAAGAGACACAAATAATTTTCCTCGGGGAAACCATAAAGGAGAAAACCTCGTAACTTCCTAAGAGATAGAATGAACACCAAAAGTAAAACCTGAAAACATAAAGATGATCTCTCGACAACAGTAGTCTCTCTCTTGTCCCAACAACTTCTCCTCTCACTCATGCGCCCCAATGAGTGAGTGTGTGCATGATAAATAGAGAGACTCACTCTTTATTTATATTCTTTCATTTACTTGAAACCCACTCCAACATGTTGGCCTCACTTAACAATTACTTACTAGGGCCGACATCTATAAGAGTGTCTAATAACCCTAGAGCCCCACAACTTGTGGGGACTTTTCCTCCTCCGACCAACAAGGAGGGTTATCCTTAACACAAAAATGGGTACTATTTCCTTGACTTACAATGACTCACCTAGGTTCAAATTCTCTAAGATAGTCTAATAACCCTACGGCCCCACAACTGTGGGGACTTTAACCCTTGACCAATAGGAGGGTTACCCACAATGACTTGACATTACTTGTTTACATTATAAAAACTTCTCAGAATAAACATTGGGGTATGACATGACTCAAATACATTATAGGCACATCCCAGAATAAGCATCAGGGTACAATACATAAGATATACGGATGAATACATTCCAAAGTTACAATTACATCAGCACTCCCTCTTAACTAGGAAGGTATTCTCTCGACACAATTTATTAGCACAAGTATTCTCCTCCATATCATTTGGATCATCATTTATTTATCATCATATTCATCTGGATCTAGATCATCACTCGATCTGGATCATCATCACTAGATCTAGATCATCACTGGATCTGGATCATCATCACTAGATCTAAATCATCACTTGATCTGGATCATAATCACTAGATATGGATCATCACTCGATATGGATCATCAATATTGGATCATCACTGTTGGATCATCATCACGGGTGCTATCTCACAATTCTTCTCATCACAGGAAGTTCTACAGAGCCAACCCTTTTTCATGTTAGTTGTAGGCCTATCCTCCATGTAGGTCTTCTTCCAGCACTTATATCTGACCCTAAGTCAGAATGGCCTACCTAGAACTTATATCTAATCATGTAGGAACCAATCCTATAATCATATCAGAAAGGCACACCCAACACTCACATCTGACCATGTGGGAATACCTCCCACAACCCTGTCAGAAAATCCCAACACTCACATTCGTCAACCAATGTTGGAAAGGCTCAGCACTTACACTTAGTCATGTGAGGAACCAATCCTCCATGTTGAAAGCCTCTGCACTTACATATGACAATCAATGTCAGAAAGGCTCAGCACTTATATTCGACCATGCAAGGAACCAATCCTTCATGCCGAAAGGGCTCTGCACTTACATCGACAAACAATGTCAGAAGGGCTTGCACTCACATATGATAATGTAGGAACCAATCCTATAGTCATATAAGAATGGCCCCAGTCCTAGACTAAGTTACCTGGTAACTGACCAGGTGCCTCCATTCCAATAATGACATTCAGCGCTTACTTCTGATCATGTAGGAACCAATCCTACAGTCACATCAGAATATCTCAGCACTCATATCTAACATGGAAGGAACCAATCCTCTAACCATGACAGAATGGCTTAGCCCTTATATCTTACCATGGAAGGAACCAATCCTCTCACCATGTCAGAATGGATTTGGGTCTTATCATTTCCCTTATCATTTCCCTGAAGTGCTCTTCTTATCGATGGCAATGCCTGCCCAATCTGAATCAACGTAACCTTCCAGGTTAATCTTCTGATTCACCTCATACTTGAGCCCATAATCAATTGTACCCCTCAGGTACCTCAAAATATGCTTTGCAGCAATCAAGTGAACATGTCTCAGATCTATCAAGAATTCGCTCAAGGTGTTCACAGCAAAGCAAATGTCTATTCTCATGTTCGTTAGATACATCAAAGACACAATCATCTGACGATACATCATAGTATCAACCATCTCTGATGAAGCATCACTCAATAGCTTCATGTTTGATTCCATAAGTGTGGTCATGGCCTTGTAGTCGATCATCCCGAACCTATTTAGGATCTCTACTGCGTACTTCCCTTATCCAAGGAAGATTCCATCTGCATTCTGCCACACCTCCATGCCTAGAAAATAGTGCATCAACACATAACAGGAGCATCACTGGTCTTCCACTTTCAACCTTGAAGCAAAGGTTGGAATCTGCTTTACTCTCAGTAAGGCCTAGAGTCATCAGTAATCTATCCATCTTGTCATACCATGTCAAACCTCGGGATCTTTTGCAGTCACTCCCATTTAAGTGGAGCATCATACTCCCTCTGTCTTCCATACTCTATGCACTGAAACATTCGGTACTGGAGTGACAAGTAGCTTCCCTTGCTACTAATATTCTATGTATACATCTAAGGTCACTGGATACCAAGATCCTCTATATTTGAAAGCATTCTCCTCACACCCATCTGTGAGCTTGTCATCATTTATCAACCTTGTAGCAAAGGTTCATATCTTCATCAAGCTCCTCATGTTTTTGTTATCCCATGGGTGTCTTCTGAGCTCTTACAAGGCCTTCTTTCATTTGTACACATGATTCTACCTATCATGTGACTTCACTTCCAGTGGTTGCAAATGTCTCTTCATAGTCTATGCCTCATGCTACGAATCTTGCCTTGTATCCCATGATGTTTCCATCTACTGCATGATGGAACTACGACCTTCTCTTCATGTATCGATACTGCATCCTAGACATCATGCTTCTTGAACTGGTCTTCCCTTTATTCTTGGAAGGTTCTACATCAATGATGTTGCTGCATTCATCATATTATTTTTCATCTTGAACTATTGTCACTTGTTCTTTGGAACAAGTCTCATCCTTCTTTGCTTGTAGGCGATTATGTATGAGATCTTTCCTACAAGTAAAATGCATTTGTATGGTTAGAAACATTTCAAAAGGAATATTCATACTGGAAAATTATTATGCATAAATATATGATCATGCAACTACTTTAGCCAATACAACATTCATCCATATCTCACGGAAACTTTTCTAGATTCCTTCCATCTATACCAGGACAACATGGAGATTGTGCACTAATCCAATATGTCAGCAAAGAGGTTTCATTCTAGATAAGTAGAAATTGAGAGTTGTATAGCACCATGAGCTACTTACCCATCACATGCATATTAGCAGTATATTTCCATTAATGCAAACATTCTATCATGCATAATACATTAACTGAATATAAACAAATGCATAACAAAAGAATATCATGAAATGACAATTGAATACTTATATTTATTTGTTTTGTGGGTAGACTCCTTGAGCCTTTAGCTTTATCATCTTCTTCATTCATAATTTCATCCTTTCTTATCCAAATGATAAGGTGAATAAGAGGTTCTTTAAGAGTTGAGTTCTTCATATTCCTCATCACTTGAGGGATCTTCTTTGGATGGTCAGAGCTTGATCTTTAGTTGATCCCATCTTCTTTTCTCTTATTATTAGTTGAGCTTCTTCTTGTGTGTGTTCTTCTCAAATTCTTCTGAAAGTAATCACTTCCTTCTAGCACACATTCTTTGAAAGAATGAATCCCATGATCCTGGGAGGCCATTCAAGGTGGTTATCACCACTTTTGCATTCTCCACTTCTTCTTCTACCCCTTCAAGTTGTTCTCTGATTTGAGAGACCCTCGTAAAGTATGACTGTATGGTATCTGCATTCTGGATCTTCACATTCTTCAACTATTTTCTCGAAGTCATATTTTGATTTATGTTCTTCCCTTCAAATAGCTTGGTCAAGGAATCAAACATCTTTGGTGTCTTTAGGGAAGATACTTGTGGTACAATGTGATCCGTGATTGAATCAACAATGATCTTCTTGGCCTTGACCAAGTTCTTCTTGTGTAAGGCTTTGAGCCTCATCTCCCTCTGGAACTAGAACCTCTCTTCTCATGTAGGTGTCCAATTCATTTTCTTTAGAGAGATAAAACACTTCCATACTTGGAAGCTGTTAACTTCACAAAGCTTATCATCAAGCTGATGTGATAGATCACTTTGAAATGAGAACTTCAAATGCAAATAGCAAAAGATTAGATCTTATCGATTTGAGGTGTCTGCCCTTGTTTTGGAGCTGGCTGATCTAGGGTTTGTCAGAGAAACCCTAATTTTAAAATCTTGTAATCTTTTAGATCTGATTAGATAGAAATATATATCTATTTAAGTTTATCTGTACAATATAATCCTTTTCTGAAAACAGTGGAGGGAAGCTCCCGGAACAGGAGGCCATAGTTTTCAATTTCTTCTACAGAAATTTTTGTTACTGTTTCTATGGCATCTCCAGAATTAATGCTCCTATGTATCTAAAACTTCTCAGTGAGGCACCCTCACATGTCCCTATTCCAACACCATAGGTTTCATCAAAATTGGTTTCACCAATTGGGACTTATGATCATTTTCCCAAGGTGACCTGTTATACGACTGTTCAGCACAATGAACTTGTACGGACTTCCATGTGTCACTGGTTCATATTCTAAATCCAAAACTCAGAACACCCAAATTAAATTATGTTCCCTTTCTGAAACATCTTTATAAATTTCATTTGGACCTTTGTAGCTATAGAAATTCTCCCCAGGTGTCCTGCTTAGGGATGAATCCTGGAAGAGGCTGGAACCCTAACTTGGAGGGATCAGATCTCCCAAAATATAGTGAATAGGAGGCTGAATTGTGGACATAGTGTAAATAAGGATTTTATCATCAGCCTCTGCAAGTTTCCACTCCTGGGCATTCTCTAATCCTGAGATATATCGAATGTACCAAAACTTATCAGTTTTAGTATTTTAGGGTTTTTCCAGCTCGAGGACAAACTAGGGTTTGAATTTCCCGTAGTTATACCTAACCAAAAATATTGAACTAGGTCTCTAAAATTCAATTTTGATGAGGAGAGAAATCCTATGCTGGGATCACTCAAAAAAATTTCTTTTGTAAGAAGCCCTAATTTCTCGCACCGAAAACTGAAAATGCTCGAAATTGAATTCATCTTCGACAGAAAGATGCGCCCTTCAATGGAGAGTCAGCCTAGCATAATTTTGCTGATGGATTGTGGAGAGAGAAACAAAAATTAAGAATCCCTAGCTTCTATAGTTGCACAATGTCTTCTTCTTAGGTTAGCTCTGATACCATGTTAGATTTTTATCATTCAAGCTAGCATTATGATCTTAGGATCTTTAACTGAGAGAGTAACATGCACAACAATAAAACACAAGAGACAAGAGACACAAAGAATTTTCCTCAGGGAAAACATGAAGGAGAAAACCCTGCAAATTCCTCAAATATAGAATCAGAACCAAAAGTAAAACCCAAAAACATAAAGATGATCTTCCGACAGCAGTAGTCTCTCTCTTGTCCCAACAACTTCTCCTCTCACTCATGCGCCCCAATGAGTGAGTGTGTGTGTGATAAATAGAGAGAATCACTCTCTAATTATATTATTTCATTTAATTGAAACCCACTCCAACATTTCGGCATCACTTAACAATTACTTACTAGACCCAACATCTCTAGGAGTGTCTAATAACCCTAGTGCCCCACAACTTGTGGGGACTTTTCCTCCTCCGACCAACAAGGAGGGTTATCCTTAACAAAATGGTGGGGACTATTTCCTTGACTTACAATGAACCACCTAGGTTCAACTTCTCTAGGATAGTCTAATAACCCTAGGTCCCCACAAATGTAGGGAATTTAACCCTTGACCAATAGGAGGGTTACCCACAATGACTTGACATGACTTGTTTACATTATAGAAACTTCCCAGAATAAACATCGGGGTATGACATGACTCAAATACATTATAGACACATCCTAAAATAAACATTGGGGTACAATACATAATATATATAGATGAATACATTCCAAAGTTACAATTACATCAACACAAAGTTCAACCAACAAGCAATTGTTGCATTTATTGCTAACCAAGAAGGGTTATGCAACATCCTTGAGTTCAAATAAGTACATCAGGGATTCAATGATTAGAGTAATATATGGTTGTGTATAAAAATCATTTTAAGAACTGTTATTATATATTATGAAATGTATAGTTGTTATCAAAAGTGTAGATTGTCATGCATAAAAATGGTAAAGGAAACACATGTACAAGTAATACACAAGGAGTGCGCAAAATGAAATTATTGTATTCAAAAGTGTGTTTATAAAATTTGGATCTTATAAACTCATATTACATCATGACATAGATAGGAAATGAAAACAGATATATGTAACATAACAAAATTGAAGAAGATTCAGTCCCGTCATGAATAAAATTAAAGCCAATAGAATATGAAGATGAGTCATAGATGCAGTTTGAGATCAACTTCTTCAACTCGACTGGAAGGCAGTGGTAAAAGGTGCAAGTCTAATTCCATTAGATTTGTCTCAGTAGAATCTGATGACTACAAAAAAGGAGGAAGGTCCAAATTTGAATATGTCGAATCGAAGGAAGTATGCTTGGCCCTAATCAAATTCATAAGGTTGAGTGTCTAATGCCGATGTTGTTCCAAAATATCAACCCAGAAAATGACTCAAAAGTTCTCATGTTAAATTGTGCTTGATGGTACCATGGAATAAAGTTCTACTCATGTATCTTGTTCTTCCAAGCACCCATATCCACCTTCATTTGTCCCAAATCCTCTTCTTGTGATTGGACCAACAAACAGAGGTTTTCAAGGAAATTGTCTAATATCTAGAATAAATACATGATGGCAAAGAGGAGTTGACGAATGAAACCTCAAGTCACAAATACTAGAGCAAGGATCGATAGAGTATTAACCATGGTGGTGAGCTAAGTAAAAACACTGGAAACTTATAGAATTGGGAGACACTTCTTTTCATGCACTCAGACATAAATTGAATGGATGTCGAAGTTGATGAATTAATGAATTTTGCAATCCAAAGGAGATAACAAAGATGTCAAAATTTAACACATGGGTCTATAAAGGAAAAAAATGATTTGAAGGAATTGTTATCGCATGATTTGCCACATCTAACACATCATGCTTTGATGGCCTATCCCTGTCCCTATGCAGACTCAATTTACCCTATTTTCTCATTATTACCCTGATGCTCCAGTGGAACCTTTAAAAACACATTTTTTGTATGTATACATAGGTCACAAGTCTACAACCCATGTATACACAGCTTGCACCATTGGCACCTATGTACATCACGATTTATTTTATAAAACAAAAATATTTGGAGTTTCCCCCCATCAAGTAAAGAATGAATTGATCCTTGGCCTTCCATATGGTAGGAAACTCTCCATTTCGACCCTTCACTTCCCATTGAGGGGCTATATATTGAGTTACTATGAAGCATTAGAGGAGGAAAATTTTGGAGAATGAAGATACTATAGTATAATTGTGCCCCATTCTTATATACTTGGTTTTGTATCTGTTTGTCCTTGAAAAAGCCATTAGTGCTAGATTTCCTTTATCTATGTGAGATTTCCTTTGTACGGAGGATTGAAGTGGTGGAGGCCCAGGTGGAGGGACCCATTTTCTCAATTTTGACAAAGGTTGTTGTTGATGTATTTGTAGCTTCAGAATGTATTCACTTGTATATCTTATGTATTGTACCCTGATGTTTATTCTGGGAAGTATCTATAATGTAATTGAGTCATGTCATGCCTCAATGTTTCGATCGGTAGATTCAATAATGTAAACAATTCATGTAAAGTAATTGAGGTTAACCCTCCATTGTAAGTTGGGGAAATAGTCCCCAAAATTTTGTCAAGGTTAACCCTCCTTGTTGATCGAAGGGAAAATTCACCACAGTTGTGGGACAATAAGGTTATTAGACTCTCCTAGAGATGTCAGCCCTAGTAAGTAATTGTTAAGTGGGGCCAACATGTTGAAGTGGACTATAAGTGGACGAAAGAATATAAATAGAAAGTGATACTCTCTATTTATAATACACACACTCCCTCACTGGGGCGCAATGAGTGAGAGAGGAGAAGCTCTCTCAAGTGTGAGAGAGAGAACAAGCTGTGGATATCATCTTTTCTGTTTTTGGTTTTTACTGCTGCCATTGGTGCTCATTCTATCTCTAAGGAAGTTGTGGGATTTTCTCCTTTATGGTTTCCCCAAGGAAAATTCTTTGTGTCTCTTGTCTCTTGTGTTTATTGCTATGCATGTTATTCTCTTAGATAAGATCCTAAGATCATATTGCTTAAATGATAAGAATCTAACATGGTATTAGAGCTAACATAAGAAGAAGACATTATGCAATTGTAGAAGCTAGGGATTCTTAGTTTTTTCATCTCTCTCCACAATCCAACAACAAAAATATGTTAGGATAACTCTCCATTGAAGGGCACATCTTTCTATCGAAATGGAATTCGATTCCGGGCATTTTCAATTTTTGGCGCGGGAAATTAGGGATTTTTATAGAAGAAGAAGTTTTTGAGTGATCCCAGCATAGGATTTCTCTCCTCATCAAAATTGAAGTTTAGAGATTAGGGTCAATATTTTTGGTTGGGTGTAACTCCAAGAAATTCAAACCCTAGTTTGACCTCGGGCTGGAAAAACCCTAAATACTAAAAATGATACGTTTTTGTAAATTCGCTATATCTTAGGATTGCAGAAGTATCAAGGGCCAAACTTTCACAGGCTGAAGATAAATTCCTGATGTACACTGTATCCAAGTTTTATCCTTTGATTCTCTATATTCTAGGAGATGTGATTCCTCCAAGTTAGAGTTCCAGCCTCTTCCAGGATTCATCCCTAAACAGGACACCTGGGGAAAATTTATATATCTCAGCCTACAAATGTAAAAATGACATTTCCAAAGATGTTCTAGAAAGGGAATGGATTTTAATTTCTATGGTCAAAGGTTTATACCCAGACAATGAAACAATGACACGTGGAAATCCTCACAACTTCGCTATTCTGAACATTCCTGAAATAGGTCACCTTGGGAAAATGCTCATAAGTCCCAATTGGTGAAACCAATTATAATGAAACCTATGGTGTTTGAACAAGGACAAGTGATGCTACCTCAATACAAATGTTTACACATAGACGAGTGGTAACTGTAGAGATACCTCAAAAACAGTATCAGGAATTTCTGCAAAAGAAATTGGAAAACTAGGGCTTCCTTTTCTGGGAGCTTCTCTCCACTGTTTTCAGAAAAGGAGTACATTGGACAGATCACCTTAAATAGGTCTATATTTCTATCTAATTAGATCTGAAATATTCCAAGTTTTTATAATTATGGTTTCTCTGACAAACCCTAAATCAGCCAGCTCTGGAACCAAGACGAACACCTCAAATCAGTAAGATCTAATCTTTTGCTATTTTCATTTGAGGTTCTCATTTCAAAGTGATCTATCACATCAGCTTAATGATAAGCTTGGTGAAGTTGAAAACTTCCAAGCATGGAAGTATATGATCTCTCTGAAGAAAATGAATTGGACACCTACATAAGTAGAGAGGTTCCAGTTCCAGAGGGAGATGAGGCTAAAAGTCTTACACCAGAAGAACTTGGTCAAGGCTAAGAAGATCATTGCTGATTCAATCACGGATCATCTTATACCACAAGTGTCTTCCTTAAAGACAAAAAAAGAGATGTTTGATTCCTTGACCAAGCTATTTAAAGGGAATAACATAAATCAAAAGATGACTTCAAGAAACTAGTTGAAGAATGTGAAGATCCAGAATGCTAAGACCATACAGTCATACTTTACAAGGGTATCTAAAATCAAAGAACAACCTGAAGCAGTAGAAGAAGAAGTGGAGAATGCAGAAGTTGTGATAACTACCTTAAATGGCCTCCCAGGATCATGGTATTCATTCATTCAGGAACATGTGCCATAAGTAAATGATTACTTTCATCAAACTCTGGGAAGAAGAAGAAGCTCGACTCATAATAAGAGAATAGAATATGGGAGCAACTGAATATCAAGCTCTCACCATCCAAGGAAGATCCCTCAAGCGATGAGGAATACGAAGGACTCTACTCTTGAAGAACCTCTTATCCATCTTAGCATTTGGATAAGAAATGATGAATGAAGAAGATGATGAATTTGAAGGCTCAAGAAGGAGTCTACCCACAAAACAAATAAAGATAAGTATTCAATTGTCATTTCATGATATTGTTTTGTTATGCATTTGTTTATATTCAGTTGATGTATTATGCATGGTAGAATGTTTTCGTTAATGATAGTATAATACTAATATGCATATGATGGGTAAGTATCTCATGTTTCTATACAACTCTCCATTGCTACTTATCTATAATGAATCCTCTTTGCTGACATATTGTATTAGTGCACAATCTCAATGATGTCTTGGTAGAGATGGAAGGCATCTAGAAAATTTTTCATGAGATATGGATGAATGTTGTATTGGCTAAAATAGTTGCATGATCATATATTTATGCATAATAATTTGTCATTATGAATATTCCTTATGAAATGTTTCTAACCATACAAAAAATCTATTTGACTTGTAGGAAAGATTGCGTACATAATCACCTACAAGAAAAGAAGGATGAGACTTGTTCTGAAAAAAAATGATGATAGATAAAGAAGAAGATGATGACACTTTCAAAGAATTCAAGAGGCCCTCAGACACAGTGCAGTTATGTGACACTGTTGAGCGACATCATTGATGCAAATCCTTCCAGTTATGAAAGAAAGGGAAGGAGAGTACTATTTCATGAAGAATGATGTCTAGGATGCAGCATCGAGATCTAAATGGAAGTCCATAGTATCTTCCATATGGATCTACAAAGTTCCATCATGCAGTAGATGGAAGCATCATAGGATACACGGCAATATTTGTAGCATGAGGCTTCTCATGAAAAGAAGGCATAAACTAAGAAGAGACATTTGCATCGAATAGAAGTTAAGGCACATGAAAGGAAGAATCATGTGTTAAAATGAAAGAAGGCCTTGTATGAGCTCAGAAGACACCCATGGGATAACACATACATGATGAGCTTGATGAAGATTGTAACCTTTGCTACAAGGTTGAAGATGAAAGCCTATATAGGATGACAAGCTCATAGATGGGTGCGACAAGAACTTTTGAAAAGGTTCAAGATAGAGGATATTTGTATCCAATGACCCTATATGGATACATAGAATATTAGTAGTAGAGGAATCTACCTGTCACTCCGGTCTAGAATGTTTCAATGCATAGAGTACAAAAGACAGAGGGAGAATGATGCTTCGCTTCAGAGGGAGTGACTACAGAAGACCCTGAGATTCAACATGGTACGATAGGACGGACACATTACTTATGACTCTAGGATTTACTGAGAGTAAAGTGGATTCCAACCTTTGCTTCAAGGTTGAAGACAGAATACCAGTGATGCTCCTGTTATATGTCAATGACTTGTTCCTGACATAAAAGAGGAACTCATTAAAGTTGCAAGAAGGATACTTGTTGCCAAGTTCAAGATGAAGGAATTGGATATGATGCACTACTTTCTAGGCATGGAGGTGTGGCAGAATATCCTTGGGACAAGGGAAGTATGCAATAGAGATCCTAAAGAGGTTCGGGATGATGGACCACAAGGCCATGACCATACCTATGGCATTGAACTTGAATCTATTGAGTAATGCTTCATCATATTCGGTTGATGCTACGATGTATCATCAGATGATTGGGTCCTTTATGTACCTGACAAATATGAGACCAGATATTTGCTTTGCTGTGAACACCTTGAGCCAATTCCATGACAATTCGAAGCATATCGAGATCAAATATCACTATATCATGGATATGGTGCAGAGAGGAGCAGTGAAGCTCCGGTATGTTGCGATGGACAAACATATAGTTGATGTGTTGACTAATCCATTGGCTAGAATGAAGTTTGAGTACTTCATGGATAATCTTGGTGTTCTCCAGATCGAGGTTCCCTCCAAGGGGAAGTGATGATTCCATGAGCCATTCTGACATGGTGAGAGGATTGGTTCCTTCCATTCTAAAATGTAAGGACTAAGCCATTCTATCATGGTGAGAGGATTGGTTCCTTCCATGGTCATATGTGAGTGTTGATCCATTCTGAGGTGACTGTGAGATATGTTCTCACATGATCAGATATAAGCGCTGAATTCCAACGCAGGGTTTATACCCAGAGTCGACATTACTTTTCCATTCGCGCTACATAAAAATTAAAATAGTAAGTATGCACCCATCTATGCTATCACAAATATGATGGTGAGTGCCAATGCCATTCACGACGTGGCCCCAAAATCCATCAGCGTTGACTATTCAACCATCTACTTCACCAGTCCAACCAATGAAGGTGAATGCCACATAAAACACAAGTATAATAACCATTGAAATGAAAGCAACATAAATACATTTATAAACAGTCTTATAAATAAATAACCATTTTTACACAGTCGTTTCCTTTGACCATTGCACTATCGCAAGCAATGGTGCTTCCTGTTCACATAACATAAATCAAAATACGAAGTATAAAATACACATAGATCCCTTCAAGGGTACCGAGGTTCCCTTCCCTGCTAAAATCACCATTTTAAATACATTCAATTACATTATAAGCTCAGGCCTGAAGTCCATCGAAACCCCACAACAAACCCAAAGCCTGTCGCTGCCCAAAAAAACATAAAGTTCTTCTAGACATAGTCAACCCTAAACTAAAAAACATCTTTTGGAACCGAACTCAATCAACCCCAACCAACGATGAGTTAAACTCAATCTTAACCATTAAGCCTAGAGTTGACAAGTGAATACTTGTTTAATAGGCTTACCATAAATGATATGGCATTTCCTATGGCTTTCATTCGAGCTATGAATCATGCCTCTCCTCGCCATCCCTGAAACCTGCAACTACAAAATGATAACAATAGTGAGAAGTATGAATCATGAGTAAGCTACAAACAAACAATGAATGCTATGAAACCCAAACATTTCTCATACATGTTATCCTCATGGAAGTCACATTCTCCATACTACACAGGAGAAAAGGGTAAGAAGCTACATTGAAAATGACCAAACCCCATCGTGGAGCCAAGCCCTAAGTTGGGCTGCCACACATTCCAATGTGCATTAAAGGTGCCAAGATGTCGTCCATTAACAGTCTCCAAACCCACTTCTCTATAGTTCTTAAGTGTTACAATATTGAATGCCTCCATTTCATACAAAGTTATAAACCCCATGTGCAATGGTTTAAACTCGCCACCCCTAAGTCAATACAAGGAATAAGTATCACATACATCTCATACTATAGGCTCTAAGCCTTAGAACCATTCTTATCGAATTTCTTAGGCTGTAAGCCTAGGACCATGGAATATGAAATATTCCATAGAATTGTTGTTATTTATAAAGCCAAGATTGGTCTTTAACAAAAGAGTATAAACCTGTTAAGAATAATAAAAGTATATGTTATTGCATTTAGTAAATTAGACACATAATAAAAGTATGTTACGACATGAACAGATCTTAATATTTACACCATGAATAATACGTGCCACATAGTTAATAATTCTTGGTCATACAAATAATAAGTGCGGTGATTACCTCGTCACTAGCACAAAGTCTAATAAAAAGAACCAGTGAATGTCAGTAGGACAGAATTGTAAGTACAAGCGCTAGTGATCCAATGCTCTTCACTCCTTGACTAGTTTTTCCCACACTGGGTGAACCTGCACATAAAAAGGAAGAAGTGCATTAGTTCCAAAGAACTAAGTAAGCCCGCTAGACAAGTAGAAACTTTTACCTCTCAGACAGTTACATCGGAGAACTTGTCACACAACTCCACCCACTTTGGTTCCAGGAACAAAGTTAAGTTAGAACCATGTATACAACACTAAACACATGCTGAAATTATTGAAGTACATAATCAAAGTAACTAACCTACACAATATTGTATAACCATGAGCATACCATAGTAATCAACATTACGATATCATAAGTAAACACAATAAACATAGTAATAATCCTAACAGAAAGTAAGGAAGTAGGATGTAAGAACATTTTATGACAAATAAGTAGTACAATAGAGTATGACACATTCTGCAAGTTCAATAATGTCTAGAATAGGTAGTTTTAACTATCCTAATAAGAAAAAATAAATTCAATTTTTGGGGACATTACACATGGTCAATTTTTAGTTTAATAGTTTGAAACAAGATGGATTATTAACGATAAATTAAAGAGCTTGTAGAACTCTATTGTAATTTTTTCTCCTTTCTATATTCTGATTCAAGTTTAATCAAAATCTCTTCATATTGATTTTTGTTGGTACTGTGGACAATTGAAGGTAGAAGTAGCAGCGACTCATGTATTTTTGCAAGAAAATCAAAATAGTTTCCAAAACTAAATGGAAATCAAATAGGTAAATGAATTTACTATTTCCCAATGCAATATACCAACAATATTGAAACTTAGTTTAATCATAAAAATTTCTTGACATGAGAGACTTTCTTAAAATTTGTTAACATCTCACTGTTAGGGTTAGGTTAATAGTTTTAAACAAAATTGGTTAAAAAAATACGGTTATGGTTAGTTTAATAATGATTAATGTGGGTGGGTTTGTTTAATAGAGGTTAAAAAATCATGGTTATGGTTAGTTTAATAGAGGTTAATTATATTTAACAACTTCTTGCGATCTTCAAGACATGTGCTCCACCAATGAGTGTGATGTTCCACCGACTTTGGTTATGTTTAATGGGTTTTGACTCCATGTAAATTTTTTATAAGTTTGAATGAAGGCTAACCATTATAACCTGTTATGACTTCTTGGTATTATGTTTGGTTTATTCTATTTATTTTATTTTATTTTTTAAATTTTAAATTTAATTTAATTTTATGTTAGTTTATTTTCAATTTATATACCCTTTATTTTTTATCATAATACTATTATGATTATATATAAAATTCTTAAAACAAACAAATTTGAGTTTTTCAAATATAAATTTGAGTTATTAACTTGCCAACTTCTCTTGTCCAAAATTATAGTGAGCTTGAGACTCTTCTCACCAAGCTCTTTGAGCATAGGAATATAATCTTAAAAGAAAATAATTAATTGGTTTCTTTAGGTCCACAAACCAAGTATGTGAGAGGACGTTAACCATCATGATCATCATCATCAACTTATAAATATAAATATTTATATATTATTAAATAATTCTTAAAAATCAAACATTAGTAATTAAAATTCTTTAAAATAATTACACAATCCATTTAACCAAGGTTAAAGTATTTACAAAGAGTAAACATTATATGAAAGCTTATTGGCAAGCTTTTTGAGCTTAGAACAATATTTTAAAGTAAAAGACGTATTTTCATTTTTAAGGTTAGATAGACCAAAGTTGGTCTCAATGGACGTCCATCACCATCATCATCATGAAAAGGTCATTTTAGATTCAAAATATAAGGGAGTAACTCCTTCAAAATTAATTGTATAGGTCATATTAGATTCAAAATATAAAGAAGTAACTCCTTCAAAATTAATTGTATATTGATTTCAATTATTGCATAGTGGATGGAAGAAGGAAATAACCCCATAACAAGCATAATAAATTACATTAGACATATCCATATACATCTTGTGTGGTTGATGATATAATGAGGTTTATGTTATAGTCTTTCGAGAATAAAAAGAGTAGGAGGATTCTCGGTAAGTCTTACATAGTGGATTCTTGCGCATCCCTTGGGTGGTATCACACAGGAAAAAATATCACAAGACATAGAGCCAAAAGGTTCAATGGAAAGTTTCCTTCAAGCCTTTAGTCACCTTATGTTGCGCAAGTCTACTCATTTCACATAAGTATACTTTTGTTGGTGTATTTGTATTGCTAAAAATGATGTAAAATTCCGTAAGGAGATATTTTATGGTGGAGCTAATTGCATGGTACAAACTTGTGAATATTATTTGAATATGTAAATGATGAATTATTTAAAGAAATATTGTGTATATAGAATGCATTGGTTAATACTATTTTCTTATGATTAATAAATAATCTCTCATTTATGCTAATAACCTATTGTGCTATGCTAACAGGTGTGATTAAATATATATGCATAATTAACTTATCAGTTGAGTTGGATGGATTGTCATACTATTAATTATGAAATGATTAACTGAAGTTTTTGCGTGAGAACACATATTTAAGTTGAAATTAATGTGGACTAAATATGTGTTTGAGAGAGAAAGATTATGTTTCCTTTACACCTTACAACCATTGATCGAGCTTGGGTTAAAGTATGATTAATTGTGTACCCAATAATATTTATTTATCTTATAACCAAGTATCTTTATATCTACAGGTCACCTAGTTAAGGAGTTGTTTGATCTCATTGTAGCCACCACGATGACAAGGCCTTTCCGGAATACGATTCTCAACAAATTGTGGCAATTTATCCCTCGGTTTGTAGAATGGGAAGTCTGGAAGGAGAGGAACATGCATAATTTTGAGGGTAAGATGTGCAACCTCGAGGAAGTCTTGTCATTAGTAGATTTGCATATCAAAGACAAGCTTAAACTGACATAGTCGAAAACTAAAGATTTAAAAGCTAATAGTGCAGAAAGGAAAATTCTAAATGATTGGGGAATATTTATTATACCTGTGAGTATCGGAAGTACGTGAAAGCAGGCCATTCCTAATGAGAGTCCTAAATACTGGTATTTCCCACCCATTGGTACATTCAATATTATCTTTGATGGAGCAACGAAAGGGAACCCCACGCCGACTCGATATGATGAAGAAAATCTAAAACACAGAAAGGAATTTTCTCAATGTTTTCTTGGGATACTTAGGCGAAAACACCAATAATGATACAAAATTGGAAGGATTGGTGAGCGGGATGAGATGGGAGGTACAAAATATATGAATTCCTTTGATTGTTGAGGGGTTCTCTCTCATAATGATATCCATGGTGAGTTGAATTCAACAGGGATCACCCATCTACAAAGTTTCCCAGAATTTGAAATGGAAGGGTCGATTACACCAACTTCAGCATGTATTAGATGCCACCCCGATAGTTTAGTTCATGCACTTCTGACGTATAACAAACAAGGTGGCTGACGTTGTAGAAAACAAAGGAGTCATTCAAGGAAATTTCAACTCAAAATGGGCCTTTCAACCCTAATTCAAATTCCATGGCATCATGTGTTAGCCAATGAAATTGCTTTAAAATTGAAATACCGTATATGTCTTAAACAATTTTTTAATATGAATTTGGGGATAGGTGAATTATTTTAATAATATAATTTGTCTATGGGGTGTCCAAGCTGCCCAAAATTATCTTGCATATTGAAAATGAAAATAATATTCTAACTGATTTTAGGTAATACTTCTCTCATTTGTAATATATAATACTAAAAATAATTAATATTATATCTAATATATAAAAATAATATTACTCGGTCCAATACCTTTAACTCTACTGAGGGTCAAATAATTGTAACTTCATTGAAAAATATTATTGGTTCCAATAACTTTGACTCGGTCCAAACATATTACTTAGTCAAATACCCATCCATGTTTTAGGTAATTCAAGACCAATATATAATTAATAATAATTAATATTATAGCTAAGATATAATAATAATAATAATATAATATAATTAATATTATTATAATAACTCTAAAAATTTCCCTCCATATTTTAGGTAATATGTGACCAATAAATAAAATATAATAGTAACAGTCATTAATATTATCACTAAAATATAATAATATTATATTATAATCAATATTTTATAATAACCGCCAAAAGGTGGGTCCAATAAATTTTAACTAATATATAATATCTATTTAATCTATAATAATAACTAGCAACATAACTAATATACACATCATATTTTAGGTGATATGTAACCAATATACAATATATAATAGTAATAGTAATTAATATTATCTAATATTTCATAATAACTGTTAAAAATTGGGTTTAAACACTTTTAACTAATATCATAGCTAATATTTATAAGTAATATATAATAATATTATATTATAATTAATATTTTATAATAACCTTCAAAAGTTGAGTCTAATAACTTTTAACTAATATCATAACTAATATTAATATTTAATACTATTATAGTAAACCTTAACTTCCCACATTTTGGTCTACTTTTTGGCGATTAACAAACTCGATTCCAAGCCACCTGTCACACCTCTTCTCTGTACCGATAATGTAGATTCAATATCTAGTTGTTACATTTATACTTCGGTAGGTTCTTCGTATTGTTATAACTCTTTGTTTTAATGAGACGTTCACATGAGCACTCCATCAAATTTTTATGTACCCTTGACCTCACCATGGGTGGAGCCTTCCTCCAAGTGTGCAGTATCATCATCTGTGGGTGTTTTCTATTTGAGTCATACCTTGTGCTCCTATGGTGTTTATTCTGGCACCATGCAGGTGTCAGACTCTATACATCATGTTACCACTTGGCAGAGTACTGTGTTTTTATTAAACAATCGCTACCCCCTCATATGTTCCACTTTCCCAATCCAAAAAGAGGAGGGAGAGCACCCCTTCTCCCAACGTTACGGGGTCGTTTTCCAAGTTACTTAATCATGGTTCTCTCAAGCATCCTAGTATAATCTACTTGTTCACGTGTGTTAGTTTGGGGTATAGTCAATTCACTGGGAGGATCGGCTTCCCAATTCAACATTTTTCCTCGAAGTTGAAACCCTAACAGAAGTGCGCTTTCACATTCATTCAATTTGGTAATAAAAAGTAGGACATGGCCTCTAATTTACTGTAATAGACACACATAATTAAATAGTGATAAAAAGCAACTACGTCACTTTCGTGTACCCATTGGACAAAGCCCTTTTGGGGGTTCCTCAGGGACCGCTTCACTCTGCGTAGATTGACTGAATGTAGAAACCATGGATATGGAAAGCAAACATGTTTTTCACATGATTTCTCATTACTCATGTCATCATTCTCACTTCTGATATCTCTAAGTATTGTCCCTTCCCCGATTGACAGAACGTCCCGTTACTGAAACTTGGTTGGTGCTTTCTTTCTCATCCCAATTACTTATTTAGTTTCAGGGGGTATTTAGAACCCGCTTAATGCTTCCAAGGTCTCGTCGCTTTGGTGAATCGCTTGAGCCTCAATACATTTTCGGTGCGATGGAGATAGACCAATGAACTATTACACTTTCTTCGAAGGATGGCTACTTCCAATCCCACCTCCTATTGTGTGAGCTGAATCACTTCCTTCTCAACTAAGCTATAATTAATATATTATAACAATAATATTATACACCATAAAATTCAAGTAAATTTTAAGATAGAATTGTGCATTTAATTTTATTTATTTATTTTTGGTGAAAACACTACATCAAACTTCATCCTCATATATTGATTTTAATATAGAATATATATTTAAGGTAGCTTTGATAAAAGTGAAATAACCCTTAGCACCTTAGAAAGTGAAATAGTATAAAAATGTGGCTACATGGCATTTTTTTATTATTTTCCTTAGGAGGCCCATTTTCATACAAATTTCCTCTAATGATTGGCACATGTATCCTTTGAGGCGTGTTAGTTGGAGGACACCTATGAACATGCATTAAAGAGCCAATGCATGGAACTTTCCAACGCAGACCTTTCCCAACTTGTGAGCAAACATGGTGGCAGAGTGGAAAGGACACATGGGGAAAGGAACACGCATCCCTGTTTGGTGCGAGGGATCTCTTCCCATAAATGAAAATATGGTCCTTTATATCTCACATGCCTTGCATGGATGGTAATAATGCAGTGCTTAGGGTAGCGTGGAGACTCAAAGTAAGAAAAAGGCAATGACCCAGATTCAGAATGTGCCAAAAGTACATAAATCATAATTAAAGCCTAGATCAATGTTTGTGATGCATGCAGTTTCATGGGACAGTCTGATTTGGAGAAGCTCACAGGGTACATTTCCTTGTGTGATTGTACTTCTAGCCAATGAGGGAAAGGACATCAACCATTAATTAAGGTGGTGAGAGGTCGTAATAGTATAACTCACATGCCTCTTAGAATCATAGATATTATTATTCTTATGCATCACAAGTATAGGTGGCTGCAATTAGCCGGAGCCATTTCACTCACCTCGAGGAGCCTACTTCTATACATCATGGCTCCTAGGATGCATATGTGTAGTCAAAGAGGGAGTTGGAGGGATAAGAATTGATGTGGAAGAACCCAATGGCGCAAAATTTGGAGTCTCGACAGGGAGAACAAGAGGATATCACCACTCTTTCCTTTAACTCGGGAGACCACTACTTTCTGAAGACCTCGGATGCCATCGAAAGAAAAAGAAGGTGAACAATAGCGAACATGATGAACACCATCAAAATAAAGATAATACAAATGGAGGAGCTCATTTTCAGGAAATAAACTTGTAGCAGGGTGACCAATAACGACTAATCCATTTTGGGTAGGACGTATGTTACTGGCCCACGAGCTCCATTCACGGGAACTGTTGTTGAAGACGACTCCAGAGATGACCGTGATTATAACTCACCACCTATGTAGCAGTTTGGATGGGATGAGGGCACTCTCAAAGGCCGCTAAAGAAAAAGAATTTGAGTCAGTAAATGACCACCAAGCTGTGAGACGGGTAGCGACATCATGGTAGTTGGTAGTGTATGTCTTGTACATTTTTTTTATGCTCAAAGTTTTGATTCCATATGTGTCAAGTATCATTATTCGTAATGAAACTAGGGGTTTCATCACTATTTGTCAATTTGGAGGCTATAAGGTGGTTCGTTTACTATATTTTGGTTGTATAAACTTGCGTAGAAATTTTTTTTCTTTGTTATCCCAATATGGGAAGAGCACCACTCACACATTTGGTTGCAATAAACATTGTATGTTGTTTTATTTTAACCCAACAATAGAAGGATTTACCTCCTTACTTACCCCCCAAAAAGTATCTCTATCTCTAAATATTTATTTGTGTTGAAAAAATGGATATGATATTGCTAAGAGATAATGATAATAACTAAATAACAATGGAGAGAGGTTCACTTGATGAATATATTATGATAAGGACTTCTAAAATTAACATGATATAATAGCAACTAAGTGTAGGAAAGACATCTAGAGGAGAGCCTCAGTAGGATTTTAAATACCTTACACAATAGTTTATAATGTATAAACAAGTATGTAATTGTAAGGGGACTATTATTGTAGAATAATTATATTCCCTATGCTTAGATAGTTAAACATAATTGTACTTAGTTTTAAATTTATTGATTACATTAAATGTAGTGCAAGTTAAAGGATTCAATTGGCAAGCGAGTGTTGGTGTTTTTTTCTAGAATAGTTTCATAATTTAGATGAGATAATTCAAGAGCTTAAATGATTATAAAATGAGAAGTTTCATCTTCTATTTATACCATCCAAGATTGCTTTAGTTTTCTTTCGTGACAAAATTCTACTTATCCTTAAATTTAAGATCTCTGTATTTTAAGGAGTAATTGAATGGGTGAATACCCCACTTAAAGGATTCATCATGGGTCTTTAACTTTCCTTCATGATCACTTCATATCTTCATTAAATGAGCTTTGAAGATTCTACTTACTATCTGTATGTTTTTATGGTGTAATTAAAATTTACCAAAATTTATTTTTTGTAAAGTAGATAACTTGATACACAACTTTTTTATATAAAAAAAAAATACAATTTCATAAAAATATTTTGAATCTTATAAAAATTATTTCAATTCCATAAAAATATTTCTTCATTAAAATCAGAAAATACTTCAAAACCCATCATGACAATCCGAAGAAGAGAAAAACATGAATCCATCCTAATAATCCCAAAAAACTTATTTGAAGAGAAAAGCATGGACCCATCCTAATAATCCCAAGAAACATATCTGAATAAAAAAGTCTAAGATCATGAATTATGCATATCATTAAATTTTACCAGAATTTTATTTATGCAAAATATATAGCTTAATACAAAACATTTTATATAAAAATTATTTCAAATTCATAAAAAAGATTCTTCATTAAAATAAGATAAAATTACTTTAAAAGCTATCTTCTGAAAAACATATATAAACAAAAAAGTTTGATCAATTCCTTACTAAAGTTGGACTTGGCAACTGATCATACACCAAAAAAATTCTTCTTTAAAATAAAATAAAAGTACTTCAAAAACCATCTTCCAAAAAAACATGTATACAAAAAAAAAAATTTGATAAGTTCCTTACTAAAGTTGGACTTTGCAACTGATCATACACCAAAAACATTCTTCATTAAAATAAGATAAAAATACTTCAAAAACCATTTTCTAAAAAAAACATATATAAACTTTTCAAAACATATATAAACCAAAAAGTTTAATAAATTTCTTACCAAAGTTGGACCTGACAACTGATCATACACCAGCCTCCTTAAAATTCGAGCTTCGAATATGTCTCCACATATTTCTTACTGCTAACTACATATATTTCTTACTGCTAACCATATATATTCATGTCTATCTACTAATTTCTACTTCTAAGAAAGACCTACAAGAGATCATATATAAACAAAGAGAAATAACAACGAAGGTTGACGCTATGCTTCTCCTGCTGTAAATTTAAAATATGTGGTTTTCTAGAGTAGAACTTGTACGAGACGACCTATAATGGGCAGTATTGGAACTGCAATTGTAATTGGTTCCAGAAGTTGCCATTCTTCTGTTTTGACTTCCCATTATGTTAACGAGGAGGTCGGCTTGAGGTGTTATGCAGGTTGGACAAAGTGGGGTTCGGAGTCTGCTGCACCATCTTCCTGTTGGATGATGTTGACGCAAAGAGCATCTTCCTTGGGTTCGGGTTCTGC
>LPNX011174255.1:0-35615 GCA_001517045.1 Pseudotsuga menziesii | reverse complement strand
ACTGGCAGAGCTGGAGTAATCTGTATAGGACTGTTGAATGGGGTGAGTTTCTAGAGGAACAGTATTTAGTAATACGACGGTAATGGTGGGATCCCATGCTAGAGGAGGAGAAGGAACACTTGATGGCATATAATTCAAGATGAATTGCTCTGGCATATAAGCTGTGATGAATTGGGATGCAGCAACGTATGGAAGCTGGGAAGGATGCCCCACTGTGGGCTGAACAAAGTTCCAAGCGGCAAAAGGTGCAGGAGGAGGCACTATGAGTGGAGTTTGAAGGGAGTATAGAACACAAGGTGCAGGAGGAGGCACTATCAGTGGAGTTTGAAGGGAGTATAGAGCAAAAGGTGCAGGAGGAGGCACTATCAGTGGAGTTTGAAGGGAGTATACAGGCTTAAATTCTCTTGCACTCGGATCCAATTGAACAAATTTTTTACTTGGTGGTTGTTTGTGACAATCTCCATGATTTTGCATCTCCACGCCTATCCGCAAAGTGTGCTTCAGCTCCGTAGTCTTTCCTTGGTCACATTCAGGAACATTAAGAGGTGCTTCATCGAAGTTTTCTTGGCCATTCTGCTCAGAGGAGACTTCCAGGGTATTGTTATTTCCATCGGTGTTCACCACAGTTCCCTCACAACGGCTTCCCATTTTTCTGCATCACAATCAAACAGAAAACACATTTTGCATTACATAGCTTTTTGCATTTAACCTGAATATGAATATGGGTTAGCAGTATACAATTGAATAAAAACGTTTAATCTCAAATTCCAAGCCTACCAACTTATAGGATTTTTAACTAAAATGACTTATGCCACAAACCAATAATATAAATGATTTTTAATCCAAAAACTTTGATAAGTTTACAACAGTTAGAAAATCCTAAAGAACCAAGAAAAAAAATAACATAACAAATAAACTTCACATCTACATAAAAGAATGGTTGCCAAAATATAATAAAACTTTAATAGAAAAACCTAATGAAAATAAATACAAATTCTGATAGCTAAGTGGCTTGCATTATAACATTAAAAAACTCTCATAAGTTTACAACAGTTAGAAAAAGATTTACCTATTTAAAGGATCATTTGCACTAATTGGACCACCAGCAACGTCGAATGTGACAGCTCACGCCAGCCAGGTGGTCCGATAGGTGCAAATGGTCCGTTAAGTAGAAGTAGTTTACTGAGTTAGAAAATCCTAAAGAACCAAGAAAAAAAAATATAACAGATAAACTTGAGATCCACATAAAAGAAAAAACCTAATGAAAATAAATACAAATTCTGATAGCTAAGCAGCTTGCATTATAACATTTTATAAAAAAACATAAACCCTAGTCAAACCTACAGAACTTGAACTTAAAACTTCTTTAACAAAAAAACTTATCATAAATCTACTCAAAAAAAACCATCTTCTAAATGAAACCATTTGAATAAATGAAAAAGAGAAACTTATCATAAGTCATACTCACAAAAAAACTATCTTCTAAATGAAACCATTTGAATCACTCAAAAAGAGAAACATTAGGGCAAAAGAGATGCTAAAAATTTTAAACTTCAAAGGAGGCGAATAATTGGGCAATGATTTTAAACTTACCTGAGATAAAAGTGTAAAAGAAAAAAATCGTGCAACAAGATCTGAAAGGAGGAGGTTGCGGACTTCAGATTATGAACTAAAATTGATTTCTTTCTCATTATTAAAAACAGTTTAAATAGGAAATACAAATGACAATACTATGGGAAAATACCATAGGTGAATAAATACCATAGATGACCTAACTCACTAACTAACTAAATGTGAGATTACATTCTTTAACAAAAAGTACTATCTAACCAACACCCCAAAAAGCAAAAACAACCATCTTCAAAATCTAACCTTAAAAATACATATACACAAAACCCCCTCACATCCTTCAATGCACGAATCTCAACACACTAGCCTCCCTTCAATCATTACTACCCTTCATAGCTGTCATTCAATTTTTTTTTATTTTTTAGTTTTATTTGGATTTTATTTAAGAAGTTCATAAATGTGCCATAAAAGAATTTTTTTAGTTAAATTTGGATGTAATTTACTAAGTTCATAAATATCCTATAAAATAAATTTTTATTCTAAACATTTCTTGGTTTACACAATTAAATAAAAATTGCCACGAGTACAGCAATCATATTCATCTCCTTCTCCTTGCAAGGAGAGCTAAAAATTCTAAAATCTCCACTTCAATACGACAGGTTTGTTGTGTGTTGTTATGGAAAAAGTCTTGTTGCACTTAATCTTTAAATATTTTTCCAGTTCTACTTAAATTATTTCATTTTTTTTTAATTATCAACAATATTTATTATGTTCACTCTATATCGAAAAAGTCATTTTAAATTGAAAATAGGAGTAACTCCTTCAAAATTATTTTTATATTTATTTCAATTATTACATAATTAAAACTTCATTAATATTAATAATAAACTAAAATTATAAATATAATTAAAGAAATTTAATATATAAAATATTATTTGTTTAAATATTTTTCCATTAAATACAAAAATTTAAGAATAAAGCTTAAGTTAAAAATATTGTGGATTATTGAAAAATGACCAAAATTAATTATATAATTCATAATTATATTCATTTACATAATATAAATACTTTATAAATATAAATTAAGCTTATTTTATTTAATGAATAAAAACATTTAATTTAATTTGTGTTAATAGTTTAATTTTTTTTCAATTAATAGAGTTAAATTTTTATTATAAAATATAATATATTTTAAATTTTAAATAATAATAACATAATGTGAAAACATTGAAGAACCGTAACTTTTATTAAAATATATATTTAATAAGTTTTGTGATATATATATATATATATAGGAAATATATTAGATTTAAAAATATTTAAGAATTTTAATTATACAAATAAAATTAAAATTATCTTTAGATTCCATGCTAGTGCCTTTTCTCTTCATGATTCAAGTGCAAGAGGGTATCTGCATGTAAGCTCCCTTTAGGCTCCACTAATAATGCCTCCTCCTCATGCTCTTTTTTCTCCTTGCAACTTTGTTTAACCATGGGGCATCCTTCCCAACTTCTATATGGGGTTGCTTCCCAATTCAACATAGGTATGACATTAAACATGTATAGTATTGTCCCAACGATTCATCTTGAATTATAAACCATCATTTGTGCCCCCTTGTGCCATTACATGGGATCAAAGCATTACCATCTAAATACTAAATACAATTCCTCTAGTAACACGCATCATTCAATAGTTCAACACAAACTACACCGGTTTTGTAGAACAATCTACCTATGTACAAATGAGTGTTATTAGAAATAAACATATATCTCTAAATCTTAGTGTAACCTTGGTATCAATTGAAATCAATGATGCAATTCATAGAAAGGATTTGAGTGCATGGCATCCGATTCAAGAAATTGGCCTTTTCAACAAATATCAAGGTCTAGTAATGTTCATTATTATGACCTCAAACATGCGAAATTTGCACTAATAAACATCCAGGAACAATTAATTTGATGTAGTAGATAAAATTGTGGAATTACTATCACTTTTGTCATGAAGGACTAAGTAGTGGGACACTAATATTTGCCAAGGGGTTGATAAGAGGCTCAGTTTTTTTGGGCTCAATATATAACTTATTTAACTATTAAGATGTTAGACTAAACCAAGGCACCTTAAAAATTTTCAAATCGGACTCCAATATTTCAAGGGACACACTAAGATATAAATATTTTTACACTTTCATGTGATTGTATTACAATAATTCCTATTTGTGCAATCAATGGAATAGTGTAGTTTTTGATGTAGTTGTTTTAGGGGTGGAAGTTAACAAACTAATACGCTTTTCTATATAAATATATTTTTATTGTAATGCTACCTTGATTCTTTATCTAGATGGATATCAGTGGTCACCGACCTTTTCCACTCATTGAAAATAATTTTCCATTTTGGAAAATTTCTAATAACTTTCTACTCCATTTTGAGACCTAAACTTCTGGGGCCGTTTTGAGGCCCTAAACGATGCTTTTTGACAATTTGGGGGCCAAACTCTGTATTGAATTGACATGCATTTGGCTCAAGTTGAAATATGTAAATCTTGGATAGACCTTTCAAACATGTTATCGAGCACCCCAAACAGAGATTGCATGCCAAATTTATGAACCCATGAAGTTGATTTTTCAACTAACCACCTTGGGCCAGAAAATGTGTTGACGCTCCCTCTCCTAGGGTTATACTTCGGACATTTAGGGTTCTTTCCCTCATGCTTATGATAAACAGGACCTTTCGGACTTCTTTTGTATTCACCTTGGCACGAATGAGCATAGCACCCACATCTCTTCTGAGAGAACAAAATGCATATTTATGAAAATGCGATAAAGAAGAATAAAATTAAATCCAATAAAGAAGTTATGAAACCTTGATCCTAATCCCGAGGGAATGTGTGAGATTATAAGGCCCTTAAAACTTCAATAAATCTTTAGAAATTAAACAAAACCCCTTAATGAAAAGGAAGAAAGATATTGAACAATAAATTGTATAAGTCTAAGAAAGATAACTTGAATTGAAATAATATCCTTTCCCCAAAACAAAAGTTGTAGAATGTGGACATTGGAGGGGGTAGTGGTCTCTAGTACAATGGACGGTTCAAGTAAAGGTCCTCGAATGTTGAGTTTTCCATGATTTGTATAGTTCAAGAATAACTCTAGGATAAAGGGAATATTATCTAGATGACTATACAAAGTGCTCGCAAAGAAACTTTTTTGCAATTCTTCATTATTAATCAAAAATAGAAAGCAAACATGAAATTAGATCACAACTATGGAAAAAAGGTAAGAATCATTATGAAGAGATACATCACATTGTGAGGCCTTAGAACTAGGTCACATTCTTCTTAAATAGATACATCACCTGTGAGGGAAGGTACCGATTTGTTTATACTTATGTTTGTTTTCTACTTTCTCATTTGCGCTAAGGTAGACTACTTAATATGCCATTTTATCTTTTAAGAACCCTACTAAACATGGTCCATTAAGTGAGAACGTCTCAGAATCCATTATCCTTTGTTACAAGCCATGGACTTATTAAATTTATAGTTCTAAGATCCTTATCACATGGAAATCAAACATGGGAACAATTCATTGTTGGGGCTGGGGTAAACTGGGGACCTGCAGTGGAGGTAAGAGTTATTGAAGAAGGGAATGATAAGCGATGCTCTGAATTCGTTGGGGGGAGGGATAGGACATCATAAAAATTGGAAAATGTTCAAGATGAAGGTTTAGGGGAAGTTGCAATAGTATCAAATAGTGTGGAAGATGCAGCTACGATGGCAACGACAACATAAGAGTTTTAGGGATTAAATTCTCAGGAGCCGAGCGGGAGCCCAGTGCATCAAGCAGGATATCATGCAAGGGAAATGAGGGAAAGAGATGTGGAAGTTTTGAACATTGAATATTCTCCTGAAATAAGGGGAACTATAATTCAAGAAGAAAAATTTATTGCTGGAACAGGAGAATCTTTTACCCCTTCTTTGTTACAGAGAATAAGGAAGAGATCAAGTACTAAAGGGTAGTCATCTAGTCCTAAAAAAGAAGGATAACTAGAGCTTTTACTGCAACACAGGTGGTACATACAATCGAGAAAATATCGAAACTCCTATTCTAAAACCTCGATCACCCCTTGCAACATAAGAACCAGAGGGTAAAGTAAATATAGAATCCGCCAACCCACAAGAACCTACTGTAGATCAACCTTAAATTTAAAAATTTCTTTTTGAGAATGAGATGCTAAAAGAAGAAGTACAAACACTCAGAGAAGAATTGTAGGGGTTTGAAGAAGCATAAAAAAGTAGACAATGCGGAGCTTGAACACATTGGCTGATGTTGTTGACCAATTGGAAAATCCACCTTCTTTTTCAAAGATTGGGGAACATGATGAACTGTTAAATGTGGAGATTTATTTAAAATTTCAGGTTATAAAGTCACAATGGTGGAAGTGTTAGCATGGAAACTTACACAATCAAGGCAAGGGAGAAGTGAATTACCAACAACATAATCAATGGAGGAAAAGGAGCCAAAGTCGAATATAACCCCTGATCAGAAGTTACAAAAACATGAGAATTACAATTTCAGTAGTCAGGGGACACTAAATTACTTCCAGACCAGTCTCAGTAGTCATGTGACATTGAATTATTCCCAGACAATCCTCCACAATCAGGGGATACTAAAATGATCCAAGAACAATCTCATCAGTTCGAAAGCGCTTAATTATTTACGGAACGAGATGTTGTTACATAAGAACCAACATTCCTAAAATGGGTTGTTGAACTAGAAACACAAACAGAACCTTTTAGGACTGAAGTACAAAGATGGGATACCACTACATAAGAACCAACATTCCTAACATTAGTTGTTGAAGCAGCAACACAAACATAAGTTTCTAGGACTGAAGTACAAAGAAAATATGCTACTACAAAGAACCAACATTCACAAAATTAGTCACGGAAGCAGCAACACAAACAAAAGTTGCTGATATTGGAGCACAAAAACTGTATTTTTTTCACACAAGAACCAACATTCCTAAAATTGGTTGTTGAAGCAGCAACACAAACATAAGTTTTTGGACTAGAGTTGGAAGAAGAAGTTGTTGAGATGGTAATATAAGGTAATATTGTTTAAACACATGACTCACTCCCAGTGGGAAAAATTGAGAATGAATTTATTGTATTAGACAACGGAAAAGGAAAAGATAAAAGAGGAGAAAAATAAAAAGAGTTTAAAAAGGATCTCTCCCTATTAGAACTTGAGTTGAGTAAATGGAGGCATCGTTCCATTCTAAGTGATAAGGGGATGATTTCCCTTCCTGAACATGGGAGGATTGTTAAATACCTTAAATATAAATGGGTTGAAGAACTAATATTCCAAAAATTCCAATGGGAATATTTGCAAAAGGATCTAAAATAATTAAGGAAGCTCAATCCCTTAAAGAAAGAAAGGGAGAAAATGTATAGTTTAACTCAACAATAGTTATGTTGTACAGCTCCATCTCCATCGTATTCAGCTTTTTTGTATGAAAAGATGAGTTTGTTAAAAATCAAAGCTTTAGATGAAGAGAGTCCCTACCAAAAAGTGTCAACTCCTTAATTATTGGACACCTTCATCAAGAGAATTTTTTTTAGAATAGAACCTATTATGTGAATTGTATTTGCATGAAAGAGCATGTTTCATGCATGTCGGTTCCAATCCATTTCCTCATCTGGGAGACATTCATCTAAGATATTTTGCTTCATTTTTTACTAATCATATGAAGTGGTGGAGTGCTATCCTGACTATAAAGGAAAATGAGGACAATTCCACCCTTTGGTTCTGAAGTGAACATCAATCTCTTATATCATTGAGAGCCATACATATGACAAACTTGGCATATCCTAAGAGGGCCAGTCAAAGGGAAGCCTTCCAACAAAAGGTCATATCCACGTGTTAAATTGATTTCTCAGCAAGATATCTTTGCAATAGAAGGTAGAAAGAGTATATGGAATGTTTCTTCTAAATATTTAAAAGCAAGAGACCCATATTGTTTTGAGAACTTTAAGTATTCCTTGTTTTGGTTGCCCGACTATGTTACATGTATTCAAACTTGTGGACCTAGTTGGGTGGGACTGAGATTCAAGTTTCCCTTCATATAGTTTCTAGAAAGATAGTATAAGAGCATGTAAAAGCTAACTAAGAAGGAAGAGAAACAATGGTGGCATGATTTAATGGCTTGTGACGGGTTCAGAAATTCAGGAGAGAAATATGAACTTTTCTTCAATCTCACTCATCTTCATCGAAATTGTTTTGAAGTAGAGAAGGATTCATACTAGAAGAATCTTGTTTCATGAGAACATGAACATGGATAGCTGGGGGGATATTTTGGGTGCCAAAATATACTCTTTTTTTCCATATCCATCAATATTCTTTTCCCTATTTTTCTATAACTCAGGCATATATCATCCCAAGCCAAGCATGGATTTTAAACTTAGGTATAATTTATTATCTCTATTTTTCATTAATGCTTAATATTGTCTGTGGTTATGAAATTTATCTTTGAATTGTGCTGACTTGTGTAATCTCACAGATCACATAAGGTTACCAATAATACATACTAAAATATACATAAATATAAAACAGAGACAAGAGACAAGAACATATAGGATTAAAAAAATTATTTTATTATAATGAGTCCATACAATGCAGAGAACTAAACTGAGTTCTCGTTTGGCTCAACAGCCTAATATATACAATTTACAGACAATTAGAAAATAACTACATGTCGGTTTGGTGAACCAACACGACTTTTAGGTAGCCGACCTAATCTTCTAGTTTATTTGGCCGACCGACTTAGTCGGCTGATCGACTAAGTCGGCCCATCGAATTAGTCAGTTGATTGACTAAGTAGGTCCTCGTTCAAGTCAACTTATCAACTTGCTCCTTCTACATCTCCCCCATGAACAAAATGCTTCTTCGTCCCAAAGAAACATGGAGGTACAAAAAATAGGTTTGCTTGGTCCTTCAACAACTTGATTGTGGCGGACTGTGCAAACGGATGGTTGATCTTTTCTGGACACAGACCTCAACAATGACCAGAGCTGTGATGGCAAGGTGATGTTGGAAATCTATCCAGCTCTGCAAAGCTTTCTGGATGTCGATGGTTAATGTGGTTAAGCTTGACAAGACCGACATCTTTTTCGAGATGGGGACTTCCATAATCTTTTCCATGTTGGGACCCAGGAACTGGTTCTGCTCTTCTGTTGTGTCAATGAGTCTTTTCATCCATGGGAAAATGATGTTGAATTTCTCTAAATTGGGAAGAGCTTGTTGCACCCACTAATGTGCTTCCCATTCCAGTTTCTGCAATTTGTTGGTTTCCAACACTATTTGTTCTTCGATCGTCGGTCTAAGTGCTACCTCTGTGGTCTTCCTGCTCTCCAAAGCCTGAATCCCTTGCTGAGTCTGTCGTGTCTATTGATAAAATTTCCCATAGTGATTAGGCCAGTCTCTTAAGACTTCTTTGGTGATGACAGACTCCTCCATATGGTCCTATAGTACTTTGTAAGCTTCCGAGAAGGCAGTGTGTTGTGCCAATAGAAGTCTAGAAGTTTCCTCTTTCTGTTCCTCCTTGGTTTCTTGGAGGCATTCCTGGATGGTCAACACCATGCTCTCAGATAGTTGGTACGTTGTTTCAAGCAGTCTATCTATTTCGACTTCTATGGGGCCTGGTATGACGGACTGGGATAAAGTCCTACATTTGTCAAGAAACTCGACCTGTTCTGTATTTGTGTCTGTGAGCTCTTTAGTTTTTCACTCAGTCCTTGTGTTGGCTTCTTTGGCCAGAGTTCTGAGGAGTTGTCCCACCTCTGTGTCGGTCAGGGAGCTTGCATCTCCTAAGATGATCCAAAGTCTAGAAGTCTTTCCATGATTCTCTTTCCTCTTCTTGTGCTTTTCTGCCTCTGTCTCCTGTGTACCTGCAACAGTTGAGGGGGGGCCTTTGGTTTGCGGGAGAGAGGTCGATGGTTTTTCTAGCTAGGGAGGTGGTATGGCCACTTCTGGCTGTGTGGATGTAGTTGGTTGTGGTAGGTATGTTTGTGAATCAGGGGGTGGCAGGGGTGGTGGGGATGGTGGTGGCGGTGGTGATGGAGTGGGGGAATGGTCGGGGGTAATGGGTTTGGGGGAAGTGCGGTGTGGAATTTCGTCAGAAGGTATGTCTTCTTCCGGTGGTGTAGTGGTGGGTAGGTCGGCCTAGGGTTCGGGGTAAATTGGTTCAATGGTAAACTACACTTGTCCAATCACGTCTCCTTCTTCGTCGGATTTTCATGTGAAGGTTGACGTGATGTGTGCAAATACCGTGGGTTGTAATCTGTTTCTTGTATAGAGAGGAGCCTTTATGTAAATTTTCTAAGGCGACTGAAATAGCTTAGGAAGTGTCTTGAAGAAATCTTTTAGCTCGATATCTTTGTCAAACTTTGCTTTCACTGTCTCCGGTATCGCGTTTTTGTATAAGTCGAGGGGGATGAACGACTGTTGTGTCGGTGCTTGCTCCTCGACTACTAGTGTTGGTGATGGAGATGGAGGGGTCGACACAAGATCGATGACATTTTCAGGCGTCGTCGTTCTTTTTTCCTTCTTTGGTCAACCTTTGGGTGCTCCTACTTCTATAAACCGTTGAAACTAAGTTTCAACTAGTACTTTGTTTGCGGTGGCATCCTCTATAATGTTAAGGGCCGCAGCTACCAGTTCGTCTTCATCATCGAAAGAGTCAGCAATGATAATTTTTCGCTTACCTTTTCCTTGTTGTTCTTTTTGTGCTTTGATTTTCTTCCTCGCTGCTGCTATCTCATTAGCCCGTTGCTTAATGATGCCTCTTGACACAACATACTCAGGGTTTTCGGGCTCAACTTCACCCATTGGTTCCTGGGTAGGGACGACACTCTCTGAAGCCAGAGGAGTTGTTTGTTGCTGTGGTTGTGGCTATGGTTCCATCGGCTGTGGGTTGGCTCTCTTTGTGGTTGGAGGCTTGATAGTTATTTGTACCTGACCAGTGGGCTCGACTGGTATGTCCTTCGACACAAATGTACTGATGTATAGGTTGAGCTCATAGTATTCCTCTTTCTCTTAGTCGGTGAGTGGCTCCTCGATTGAGAAGTCAACCTGTTTCGCTACCTCGGGGACTGGTATTTTTGTCTTAGCTTGTCGAGACAATTCCTAGAATATTTGGTCGACAGACAGGTAGTAGTCGAGGTCTTTGGCCTTGGGGTCCTCACCCTGCATATACCACACCGAGGTATGGTCAAGCTCCAACTGTATGTGGGAGTTCACTGGTAGATTTCGTCGGATGTTCTGAGGCACCCTCCATCTAGTCGTGAAAGCCTTTAGTTGTTGGAACTAGGTTTCCAGAAACACTTTCCCCTGTCCTAGTTCATGCATGGTTCCTTTCTGGGAAAGGGGTTTAAAAATGTACATGTCGAGCCTTGTCGGTTCCCAGAAGAATGGGCTTCCTTCTGGACAGATGTGGTACATAACGATTTAGAGGATGAGGGAGGGGAACTTGATGAATTCTCCCATCTCTTGGCATCGTTCGCAGACAGTTTTGATCATGTCGGCGACATAATCTCCCCTTTTGAAGAGTCGACCATTAGTGGCAATAGTGTCGACGACCTCGAACATTTCTAATTTGAGGTTGCTGGCTCAACCTACCAACGTGAGGGTGATTGCGATTAGTTTGGACACAATCTGTGGCATTTGAGTTGTGATTTTCTCGATCATCAACCCTTTGGAGTTTTTCCCGGACGGTGATCCCGTAAGTTCTTTGACCAATCCTTCCTTGATTCCAATTGTTACAGGGTCTTCATTGTTAGATAGGCCAGTGAGTTTGGAGATGACATCCCCGGCAATGTCAATCAACTCATCAATGTAGAACTGAATGTTGTGGTATTGGCTGATAATGAATTTTAAAGCAGCTTATTTTGTCCCACCAAAGCTTGCCATCAGCGGTGCATTGGCATATCCAAAGAGGGTGCTGCGTTGGACTTTTTCAGCTGCTTGAGTCATTTTCTTATCGACAAAGGCTCATTCTTGGATCTCGTCCCATAGTTTCTGCCATGGGCCCTCTTGCACTTTGGCGTTTTTTATGTTCTTTAGTCTGCGGACAAAAGGTGTATCCGCAACCTAGATCTCTTTCACCTTAGTTAATACTCTAGTCTATTTGGGGGCCATTGTGTTGGTTTGGTTGAGGTTACTACAGGGTTCTTGGTTTTTGGTCAACTGAGTGTGTGAATCCTCTGTGTGTAAAGGGTGTGGTGAATGAACCTTCGACGGTCTAGTATTTATAGGAGATGGTGTGGTTGTGTGTGGTAATGGATGTATTAATGGTGGACTTGACGTTCTAGGTGTAATACGCGAGTGTGAATTAATGGTGAATTGCTTTCGGTGCTCGAGGTAATAAATGCGCGATGGGACTATCGAGGTCATCGGTTGGTGCTGGTGTTGAGAATGGTCGACAGGAATGGTCGATGAAGATGGTCGATGGTCATGATGTCGGTTGTCGAAGTAGTTATTTCCTGTCATGTTTTGTTGAGTTTGGTGTATTATTTTGTTTTTGGAATTTTTATCTTTTTATTGATTTTGGTTGCCGGTTATGGTCGTTATACGATTTTTTTTCATTTCTGTAACATTTTAGTTGGGCTCCATTAACGAGCTTCCGAAGTACTAGGCCCTGCATCGCTTTTAGTAGGACTAAACCATTGGGATGTATCTCTTCGACAACGTAAGGTCCTATCCATTCTGTGTGGAGTTTCTTAGGTTTTCCTTTGACTCGACTATTGTAGAGTAACGCAAGGTCACCGACCGATAGGTTTTTGTTTATGATGTTGCGGTCGTGCCATGATTTCTGTTGTTGCTTGTGAATTTCTTGGTGTTGTATAGCCATGAGTTTGTGTTCTTCCAGCTTACTGAGTTGAAAGAGTTGGTCCTTTCTTGCATGTTTGACATCAACATGTAGTAGTTATGCAATAATAGGTGTCTGTTGTCAGAAATGTAGTGGAATGACTGCTTCTTGTCCGTAGACTAGTCGAAAGAGGGTTTGATCAGTCGAGCATTTATAGGCTATCTTGTACGCCCATAATACTGTGGGGATTTTCTCATCCCAGTCGTCCTTGTTAGTATTGCATATTTTGGTTAACCCTTTTGCTAATGTTTTATTGAAAGCTTCAATCGCCCCATTCGATTGAGGATGATATGCTGTACTCCGTAAGTGGTCGATGTGAAATTGGTCGGTCAAGTTTTTGACAGTTTTGTTGATAAAGTGTGTCCCCTGGTCGCTAATCAATGTTAGTGAGCATCCAAATCTAGTGATTATGTTTTCGTAGAGAAATTTAGCAGCTACCTCACTCGAACATGTCTCGACGGGTTCAGCTTCTGCCCATTTAGTGATGTATTCTACTGCAGTGATAATATATCTTGCACCTGATCTTTTGGCTGGGATAGGGAATGGTCCTATGAAGTCTATAGCCCAGATTTCGAATGTGAGACTGGATTTTACTGATATCAAGGGCATTTCTGTGCTCGGCAGAGGTCGACCAAGTCATTGACATCTGTCACATCGACTAACAAAAATTTTGCAATCTCTATGGATCGTTGGCCACCATAATCCTGACTGTTGGATTTTCTTTGTAGTTATGTCTACTTGGAAATGTCCTCCTGCAGGTCCATAGTGTGCTTCATGCATGATTTGGTCGCTTTCATGTTCATGTATGCACCTTCTGAGGATGTTGTCTAATCCCATTTTTTTTTTAAATTCATTGATGAGGCTGTAGGGTGCATCCTTCATAGATAAGATTTGTTTTTTCTTGGTATTCATACCTTCTGGTGCCTGACCAGTTTCTAAGAACTGATCTATTTCTTCTAGTTCTTCTGGTACTACTTCTATGCGAAATAGATGTGCATCCGGTAAGTCATCGTCGACTCCGGTCGGTTCCTCCACTGTGTCTATGCGGGATAGATGGTCGGGCCCAACATTTAGCTTTCTTGGTTGGACAATGACTTCAAACTCAAATTCTTGGAAAAGAAGTAGCCAGCGAAAAATTCTCCCATGATGGAGTGGTTTATTGACAAGGTACTTTAGGGCTTCATGGTCAGTATAGAATGTGAAGGGGTTGGCTAGAAGGTAATGTCAATACTTTTGGAGGGAAAAGACCATACCTAGGGCTTCTCTCTCTGTAGTCGAATAGTTTCTTTCAGCCTTATTTAATTTTTGACTGCTGTAAACTATAGGGTAATCCATTCCATCATCCCCTGGTTGAGATAGGATTCCTCCTATTGCTATTCCTGATGCATCGATATGCACATGGAATTTGGTCGACCAGTTTGGAAATTTTAAGATTGGGGATTCGACTAGTTTTCTTTTCAATTTTTCGAAAGAGATGTGTCATTCCTCTATCCACTTAAACTCTTGATCTTCCTTTAGTAGTTCTTCGAGAGGATAGGTCATATCTGAATAGTGTCTTATGAATTTTCTATAATATCCTGTATGGCCAAGTAACACCCTGACTTGTTTGGGGTTTACTGGTGGTTTCAAGTCGAGGATAATTTTAATTTTTGCAAAGTCAACCTTGATACCTTCTTTACAGACAATATGCCCTAAGAGTATCCCAATGGGAGTCATAAATATACATTTCTTAATGTTCAGGGAGAGTTGAATCTGTTGACATCTCTCCAACATAAGTATGAGCCACTTGCAGTGATCTTTTAAGGTGGAGTATATTGTCTAGTCGTCGAAGTATACTGCCATGGTCTTATATATGTATTCTTGGAATGTCTTGACAACAATGCGGGAAAAAAATGCAGGTGCATTCTTTAAACCAAAAGGCATAACTCTGTAAGCAAAGGAACCAAATTCACACACAAATGTTGTATTCTTTTGATCTTCTTTAGCTATTGGTACTTGGTTATAGCTCGAGAATCCATTTGTAAATGAGTAGCATTCATGTCTTGCAAATTCATTCAAGATCTCATCTGCATAAGGGGTTGGGAATGGGTCTGTCAATGTTACTTTGTTGAGTTCCCTAAAGTTGACACTGATTCTTAACCTTGTCGGGTCATGTTTCTTGGGTTGTATGACCATTGGACATGCCCATTCTGACTAGTCGATAGGGAAAATGGTCCTTGCTATTAACATGTTGTCGATTTCCTTTTTAACTATTTCCTTGTACTTGTGAGCCAGTTTATAAGGTATTTTCTTAACAGGTCGAACATCAGGTTTAGTATCAATTTTCATTTCTCCCATTTCTTGGACTAAGCCTTTTAGGTCTTTATAGTCCCTGGAAAAGATGTCTTGGAACTCTCTTAGTAAGTTCACTATCTTTGTGGTCTGTTGTTCATTCCAGTAGTCACCGATTTTTGCTAGTTTTGGTCGGTCGTCATTTGAAATGTTGACCTCTTTAGTTTTTACTTTGGCATCTAGCCACTCTGGTGCTTTAGCTTCATTAATCGACCGACTTCCTTATTTGAACTGTGAGAATGTGGCAGGAAAGTTGGCTGCAGTCATTCTGTCAATATCTTGTTTGTCGGTTGTCACGACTTTTAGGATCAAGTGGATAGGTTTTGTTGTTTCAACGTGGTTGGATTTCCATCTGAAGCTCTTGCCTTATGTTTGTTCATTTTCTAGTTGTAAATGGGTTGACTGTTGTTTTGACCATATTTGTAGATTGTTACAGTTCTTGATCTGTCGATGGTCTTGGGAGGGTTGTTTTTCGATCGGTTGGATAAATTGTTTGATTTGTTGTGCTGTCTCAGCTAGATTTTCATTTTGAGGTATGAAGTTGAAGTCTTTAATAAAATTTTCCCTAAGTTCGTGCCAAAAGAAGGTTTCACCTCTAGCTTCCTCCATCTTATACCATTCATTTGGCAAGTCGGCTAGGGTTGAAGGGAACAAATGTGGCCAAGCTCTCTCATCTTTATATCCAATTCTTCTCCACTCTGTTTCACAAGTTTTGATATGTTCTTATGGGTTTTGTCCTTGGGTAAAGATAGGTATCTGAGCTTGCTGGGTTAGCTTCTTTCCTCCAAACCACTCGACAAAGTAAGTCGAAGCAGTTGTATAGGTCTAGAGTTTTGTCTAATGGGTGTCCCACCATCTAGCTGCTTGACCAGTCAACGTTTCAAATAAGCTTTGAAGTCGGACATGTTCACCAATATTTTTAGATACTTGTTTGACGTGCATGACTGGTGACTCCCTCTCTTTGTACCTTGGTAGTTGGGTAGTATTTAAGTTGGTTGCTTGTAGGGTAGGACGTTCCCTTATTTTCTTTTCAAAGACTTTGGGGATAATTGATACTATGAAGCACTATCGAGTGGGTTTTCTTTGTACTTTTTGTATAGTCCAGCACCCTCTTGCTTGTGTTTCGTAATTTTCCATTTCCCAGTCATACAATTCGGCATCTGAGTTATAACCAATTGAGTCTTGGTTACCTAAGTTAAGTTCTCCATGGATGTTTGGCTCTGTGTAGTCTGTATTGTTGTGGATTTGATAAAGTTGTCTGACATCAACTTCCTCATCAATAGGCTTATTCCAAGGTTCTCCTTGGGATGGATGAATGGGTACAATGAATTTTTGACCATTTCCTTTTATCTTGATTCGTTCCTTATCTAAGGAGATGGATGCTTTCATCTTTATTCCCCAAGGTCGACCAACTAGTGCTGAGAAGGAGTTGGATCCCTCTTTTGGGTCAATAATTTCAAAATAAACCTTGGTCAAGATTCCTCTGATGGTCATGTTGACGTTTTTCCAGACTCTAATGGGTTCGATTAGGCCTTGGTCAGTGAGTTTCAGGTAAATTCCTGACTCGTAGAGTCAAGGTCTACCCATCTGTTCCCAAGTATCCCGAGTCATGATATTCACTTGTGACCCGAAGTCGAGCACTACTTGTCGGATGTGGTAACCTTCGATTTCCAGGTCAACAAGTGGGTCGGCATCAATTTTGTCTTTTTGGTTCAAGCTGCAGATGTTTTTTGTTTTTTTTTTTAGGTTTCGTACCTTTTATTTCATGCAATAAGTCAATGAACTAAGATACTGATTTGTCTGTTTGAACAAGTTTGATTAGCTGATTTATTATGTTGTGTCAACTGTTATTGAGGTCTTCTTGTCATGCTATGTCTTGAAATGTGTGAATTGCTTATTGATATGTTTGTTTTTCCTTCATAGGGCCAGGATAAACCTTTGTGTCTTGAATCTTACTAATTCTGGGGTTATCAGGTCCTGTTTTTGTGCCTTGTGGAGTTACAATATGTAAATTTTTAGTAGTTATTACATCATGTTTTTGCACACAAGACAAGACATTAACATTTTTCTTGGTATTAATTTTCTCTAACATAGTAGGAAAATCCACAAGAGAGTGATCGCCTACTCCGCAGTGGGTACAAAATTTAAGATCAGTCCTGTCCTTGTATGGACAGTCTGCATACTGGTGACCTTCTTTGTAACATATGAAGCACTAGGTGGGTCGACGTGGTTGTATGTCATGATTCCCATGGAATATACCTCTTCCTACGTAACCTTGGCATCAATTATCGTACCGGCACTCATATCGTCGGTCGTCATATCTTTGTCCATTCTGATCATTTGGTGGTTTGTTTTGCTTGTTGTGTTGCACCACTGCATTTGTTTGGTATACCGTGTGATAGTTCTGTCGGTTCTTTAGGTTTAACTGATAGTCGGCAGTGTTGTGACTTTTGGTTTCGTAGATGGCTCAGTAGGAAGCCTTGCCATTATTCATGTTAAACGGGCAGTTTGCTGTAGAGTGATCCTCATTTTCCTAGAAAATGTCACAAAATGATTTGGTCTATACAAAGCGGATGTCTTATCAGCTATATTCTTATCGGCAGTTATCTTTTGAGTGGCCATTTGTTGAGCACTTAATGCACCATATCTCCTGATTCTTGAGGCTGAGCTCCTTCAGAGACTTCTATACATTCTCTAGCTGTTGTTCCAATCTATGGTCCATGGGGTATGCAGGTATATCTTCATCCATTTCAACCTGAAGAGCTTTTGTTAGCGCATCCTCATATGTTTTAAACGTCTCTAGACTAATATGTTGATGTATTTTTGCAATATTCCTATAAGAAACCATTGAGTTAGTAGCTGTTCATCAATAACGTAATCCAATTGGCTCAGGAAATCTTTCCACTGCTTGTCGTAGTCGTGGACGGATTCTCCTGGCTTTTGTGAAGTGGTTTTGATCTCTTTCGCGGCCAGGTGCTTAGCATTTGGAATTTTAAAGAATGACAAGAATTGCACCTTAATATCGGATTTTGTTGCTCTAGGTTGTCTCTCTGAAAAGGTCATGTACCACGTCAATTCCCTTTTCCTTAAAGCTCCTACGAACTGTGCCATTTGTCGATCTTCATCTGTAACCTAGTTGGCTTCCCAGGTCGACTCGCAGACGAACCAATGTCATCTAGGGTCTTCATCTCCCTCATAGAGAGGAATGTGAGCTGATCCATGACCCATGTCTGAATCACTTTCACCGCTCTCAGAAGTTGGCAGTGGGGTTATTGATGTAGTCGTGCCTGCAAAATTCTGGTCGACGAAACTTGCGCTCCCGTCGGTCGTCGAGTCTTCGTCGACTTGTAGTCGGTTGATGTTGACTTCTGCTGCCGATGGTCCACTGCAAATTTTTGTTCACATGTATAAATGTTTGATTTATTCTAAATCTATATTTGGCGCGGAGGGGGGGGGGCACTCCTTCATGTGTTGGTAAGAGCAAGTGGATACTTCAGAGGGAGGTTGTCACTTGAAATGTCACCCAGTTCCCTTCCATAAGGTGATGTATAATACGATGTCATATAGGGTTCATTTCATCACCTAGTCGGCTCCATATACTGAAGTCACCCGCTCGTAGTCAGAGGTCGTCTTCAACAATAGTTTGTATTCAAGTATGCAGATTCAATGGGGAAAGGGTTGTTCCTTCACTAGGAGCTCTTAATTGGAGAGCTTCTGGCTTATCTATCCACACTTCTTCCTCCTTGGGGGATGCCTCTTTCTCTATGCCCTCTTCATGTCGGTCATGACCCGACTCTGGCAGATTATCTTCGCGGTCGTTCTCCCTAGGGTTTTTTATTCTGTGCATCCCTACGGCTCTTTCACATCTTGCTTCCCTTCTCTGGTGTCTTTCGTCCCTTTCTATTTTCTGAATGTCCGACATACTTTCGTAGGATACTATTCTCTTGGGGTCCTCTTCAGCCGACTTCTCATTACTGGTGACTGATATTGGGTTCTATTCAACTAGGATCCACTATGCTCTATCTTCGACACATGACCAGCTACCCCCCCATATCCTACCTGATGCTTTTAGAAAGCCCGGATAGTTCGGTCTATTTGCTTAGGAAATATTCCCACTCCCTTTCATAAATGAATTTTTCCCACTTCCTCTGCTTCTCCACCCAGTTAGAGTTTTTTGGTTGTTCGTGAATTGATGGACGAGGTTTGACGATATGTGCTACTCCTTTGTCGATCAAGAATTTGAACAAAAAGGTCGGTAGGGAACTCAAAAATTGTTCAGTGAAATCTGTGTAAAATTTCTCTTTGACAGTTTCCACTGAAGTTCTATCTTCGACTGCCTACTCCTCATAGAAGTCGTCGACAATTTTCTCAAACCACTCCGACAAATTTGTTCATTCTCCTCGAATCAATTTTTCCAGCAAATGTTGTTCTTTAGTTGGGTCTGGCTTTCTCATCCAGGAGTTGCTTCAAGAGTTGGGGCACTGATTTGACAAACTTTTCATGCATCTCTATGAAAAATATTTCTTTTTCTTCAGCAACTGTTAATCTGTTCCTTTGTGGGTAATTTTTCAAATAGTTTGCAATTTTACATTCCCACCAATCCTTAATCTCCTGCTCTGGTATCATATGTGAGCATATATTTCAGTCATGTACTACCGGCAATGGAACCAATGTTGTAATCTCACAGATCACATAAGGTTACCAATAATGCATACTAAAACATACATAAATATAAAATAGAGACAAGAGACAAGAACAGATAGGATTAAACAGATTATTTTATTATAATGAGTCCATACAATGCAGAGAACTGAACTGATTTCTCGTTTGGCTCAACAGCCTAATATATACAATTTACAGACAGTTACAAAATAACTACCTATCGGTTCGGTGAACCGAAGCGACTTTTAGGTAGCCGACCTAATCTTCTAGTTTAGCCAGCCGACCGACTTAGTCGGCTGATCGACTAAGTCATCCCATCGACTTAGTCAGTTGATCGACTAAGTCGGTCCTCGTTCAAGTCGAATTATCGACTTGCTCCTTCTACAGTTAGTCAGATGGAAGCCTTCCAACAAAATGTCATCTCCACGTGTTAAATTGATTTCTCAGCAAGATATCTTTGCAATAGAAGGTAGAAAGAGTATATGGAATGTTTCTTCTAAATATTTAAAAGCAAGGGACCAATATTGTTTTGAGAACTTTAAGTATTCCTTGTTTTGGTTTCCTGACTATGTTACATGTATTCAAACTTGTGGACCTAGTTGGGTGGGACTGAGATTCAAGTTTCCCTTCATATAGTTTCTAGAAATATAGTATAATAGCATGTACAAGCTAACTAAGAAGGAAGAGAAACAATGGCGGCATGATTTAATTGCTTGTGATGGGTTCAGAAATTCAGGAGAGAAATATGAACTTTCCTTCAATCTCACTCATCTTCATCGAAATTTTTTTGAAGTAGAGAAGGATTCAGACTAGAAGAATATTGTTGCATGAGAACATGAAAATGGATAGCTGAGAGGATATTTTGGGTGCCAAAATATACTTTTTTTTTCCATATCCATCAATACCCTTTTCCCTATTTTTCTATAACTCAGGCATATATCATCCCAAGCCAAGCATGGATTTTAAACTTAGGTATAATTTATTATTTCTATTTTTCATTAATGCTTAATATTTTCTGTGGTTATGAAATTTATCTTTGAATTGCACTGACTTGTGTTTATTTGATAAGAAAAGTTCAGAACCTCAAAAGAATACAGGTGTAGCAACTCGTTGAAATCATGGAGTAAAGAATAGCTGACATCAATTGCCTCTTTTCATTTTCTGGTTTAAGTCATTGATGAGATGGCCATTTTAGATTAAAAAGCACATTCATTATTATGAATTAAATCCAGTTAGGGTGAGTGCAATCTAATGAGGGTCACCTTTGGCATGTTTGTTGCAATAGAAAACTGAAAAATCAGTCATCCCTGAACTTAATTGTATTTTTTGAGATACTTACACAAAATATCTTACTTTGAGTAAATAAGATTAAATGTAGGAAATTGAATCATGTTTCCAAATATATAAGGTTTATGTATTAAAAAATTATATAACCACGTCAAGTTTCATTTTTTCTAACGGTCTCTTTTTATTTTTTAGGTAAATAATAAGGTTAATTTTTTTGTGGGTCCATGCTTTGAGGGACTAAATGATGCTTTCGAGGTACAAAAATTTGCAGGCATGTAGAGAACATATAGCACTAGTGCACTGCTATTTTTCAAAAATAAAATTAGTAATTTTTTTATTTATAATTATCTAAGTGATCATTCCTCGAAAATGGTACCACTAATACACAAGAGCAAAATTGCTACGGTTTTTTGTTACTATTCCCACGTTTTGTCATCTCACTTGTGACAATAATGGTCACGATGTTTCGTGGCACTTATTGCGTGGATATATTGATGAACTTTCTAATCCGTCGATATAGAGACGAAAACTGGCCACCACGTGTCTTCTATATATTGGCCTTGAAATTGATTTTTTAGCATTCATTTTCTACGTTTTGTCACTTTATCAACAAATTTTTCATCCCTATAGTGACGCAAATATGGCCAAAAAATGCTACACAAAATCTAGTTTCCATGACAAACCATGGAATACGTCCGACGAGCATGTGTCTCTCTATCGACAGATTCTGGAATTTGAACATAAAATTATTCCACGCATTCATCACTCTATCGACAAAGTTGTCGTCCTTATAATGATGAAAATATGGCCAAAAACTGCCAATTTTTATTGTTTCCACGCAAAACCCTAGATCATGTTCAATGAAAGTCTGTCTCTCTATCGACGAATTCAAGAATTTGAACAAAAAATTCTTTCATAGATTCGTCACTCTATTGACCAATTTGTCATCCCTAGAACGACGAAAATATGGCAAAAAACTGCTAGACAAAATTTAGTTTCCACGTAAAACCGTGGAACATATTCGATGAAAGTTTGTCACTCTATCGACGAATTCTAGAATTTGAACAGAAATTTCTTCCACACAAAACCATGGAAAACGAAACACTTTCGACAAAATCTGCAAGCTGAATGGTAATTGTTCCACGAAATTGGGTCTCTATAGTGACAGTATTCTTGGAAAGCCACCCTGGGTTTCAACAGTTTTGTAGTACCCGTGATGAAAGTTGGTCGATATTGAGATGAAACCTGGAGGTTTCAAAACAAAACAAAACAAAATCGTGGAAACGCACCTTCCTTTCCATGGTTTTGGATCTTCAATCTGTGCTTCTGAACAAATACATACTATATTTTAAAGACACATAAATGGATAAATATAACACATGAAAGTTGATTTATAGAAAATAAATATATCAGGAAAGTAAGATATGTGAAAAAAAATATTGAAGTAAAAGGAAAAAAACATAAATGGGAAGTTCAAGGGGCAGGTCAAAAAGTGTTAACTGACTCTAAAAAATAAGGCATAATTATTTAAAAAGTGCCCAAAAGTACCCAAAGTTCCCCTAAGCACCCTAATTATTGCCTCAAAAAATGTTTTCCGATTAGGATGCACAAATTCATAATAATTGGCTAAAATACATAATTAGAGGCTAAAGTGGCACCTATTAGAGTGAGTTCTATGACAAGGTAGGAGGGTACATCTATAAAAATACCATTGATAAAATAAGTTGTAACCACCACATGGATTGTATAAACATTAATTATATTATATTCTAGGAACCATTGAGAGCTGATTTCTATGATAAGGTAGGGGGGTACATCTATAAAAATACCATCGATAAAAGATGTAGGCACCACTGGGCTCAGATCAAATTATTGTGATCCGAAATCAAGTTAAGCCCATTGGGGCTTAAAGATCCCACAAAGGCTTGGAATAATTCGTACAGAGCTTGGAAGAAGCCCGCAAAGGCTTGTAGATACCCACTGAAGCTTAAAGAAGCCCACAAGTCAAAAGTAAAGAAATCCCATGTTCTGAAGATGAAGGGAGTCCAATATTTGAAGACTAAGGAAGCCCACATGTGTAAATGAAGCCATAGAAGGTCAAGCCCACAATTTTCGGAAGAGATGAAAATGAAAAATTGATTCTTCTTATGCAACCTCCTCAAGCATGGCCAAAATTGGTGAAAGTTAGTACCAAATATGCCTGAAAGAAAAAAAGTCACTTGAGCACATGATAGAATTATACATGTTAATCAACAAAAAAATTGACAACTTATTTTTATTCTTTTACTATCCATACAAAATATTATCATAGATCACCTTTTGGCATTTATCAGAAGCAAGTTTCACAGTTGAGCATGCAATTTGTAGTTTAGAAACCATATCAAAGTTTCCTTGGAGACACTCCTCATAAAATATCATCACTTGTTCTACTACGTGTGAAGAGGTACTAGTGATAATTCATCATACTACAAAAAAAATATGGTTCATTGAATTCGTCTTTATTGAAAATTAAATAAATAATAAACCACTAACTCAACCCCTATGGAAAAAAAGTAGTTGTTCACCTAGAAAATATGTGTAGGATCTTTGTAGTGCCAACTGCTGGAAAGTTGTTTTGATGTTGCTCATTATTGGAAGATGTGAATATTAAAAGTTTATCCTTCTTATGCAACCACCTCAATCATGGCCAAAATTGGTCAAGTTAGTATCAAATATGCCCATAAGATAAAAACAGTCCCCTAAGCACATGATGGGAAAGAGACATGTTAGTCAACAAAGAATTGATAACTTATTTCTATTCTATTACTAGGATTGATCTCATGTAGCAAAAAACTCATCATAAATTACCTTTTGGCACTGAGAAGTAGGTTGCACAATTGAGCATGTAATTTGTAGTTTAGAAACCATATCATAATTTCCTTGGAGACACTCCTCATGTAATAACATCGCTTTATCTGCTACCTTTGAAGATCTAGACATATGAATTTATGGTCCACATATGTGCCATGCAAAAATTGAAAGTTTATCATCATAGTAATCATAACGTGTAAAATAGTGCAACCAATAACCAATGTTAATCATTTAAAGTGCCATTTAGCATATGATTTCCAAATCTGTGTATGTGATAACATATATATAGAATACTAACTTAATGAAAATTTAGTTCCAAGCTAACCATAATGTTATTATCATTTACTCGATCATGTATGTAAGCTCTGACATATAAAATCATCAAGTCCCTTACCAACACCCAACTCTCAATAGAAATAATTAGTACTAAGAAAATATAAAACAATACTCAGTATAATTTAAGAATTATATCACTATGCATTCAGAGATGTAAGGTTCTAGATATCAGTAAAAAATCAGACTTACATTTACCTAGAAAACTAATGCGAATATGGCAGAAAACTAATCAAATCAATAAGATATATTTATACAAAACACACCACCATCTAAATAGTTTGAAATACTAACTTGTTTTTTGTTTTTAGTGTGCAGAGAAGGAAGCTAGGGCATACGAGGTCTGCAATACATATTGCAGACCTATGTTTGATAAAGAAGAGGGCTTAGATTGTGGGAGCAGCAAGTCTACATTTTTAGGGTTTTACACATAAATTCTTTTTTAGGGCTTTGCTTTTTTATAAAATAAAAGTTACAAAAACACATAAAAATTAAGTCTAAAACCTAAGATAAACTAAAATAACCTAAGAATAATATTTACAAGTATACAAATCAGAAAATTTAGTTTTGAAAGATAGATGAACAATTAGGGTTTGAAAAATTAAAATTTCTTAACCTAGGGTTTCATCATGCAGAAATTATAGGAAGAGGGGCCAAAAAAAAGCCTAACTTCTTCTATGTGATTTTTCTTCTATTTTTCTACATTTCTAAGAAGCATTTGTGTTTTATGCAGAAGGTTGTCTCCTAGTTTGGATGATAGTCTAAAAGTAGTTATTTACTATTAGTTGTATCTCTTATATCTTAATAGAATGAAATAGAATTTAACGATAAAGAAAAACACATTAAGGATAAATAACACGTCAGAACCCTTACCTTATCATTGTCCTTTCGAGAGATCCATTCTCCCATACAACTTGATAAGAGTTTTTAATGAGATGCATTTCCATCACGAAGACCTACATAAATCATCAAAGACAGAATTTTTATATGAGTAAATAATATATAAGCAAATAAACAATCATTTAAATCCTACTACAAAGTCCTGTAGAAATCAATGAACAGTGAAATGTTAAATTTATTAACATTTTTTATGAAATAGACATTTATTTAAAAATTTACAACCATCTTTAATACATAGTAATAAAAGGGTATTTATACCTTATTGAGCTCCTCTCTATTTCGAGAACAGTTTTATATTCCGTACTGAACAGGGCCAACCACGTGAAGGTGGAAGCTCATATGGCCCCTCCCCCCCTTCACATTGCTCTCAATTCCCCATACCAACAAATGATGTTGTTTACATAGAGAACATTTAAACATTCATGCATACCTAGGCTAGTCATCAAAACATATAAACATAAAAGCATTGAAGCATAATGAGGTAATCCATATAAACATTGTTTTAGAATAACAACATCGAAATACATCCAAATACAAGTCATGAATTTATACATCTACTTTTTCTTTGATTTCTATTTTTTTGCATTGAAATAACTGACGATAATTGGGATATTATCATCATAATTTGGTGGATTATCTACAAATCCATGTCCTGCTAGTGTTTGTGTTTCCATTCTCTCATGTATCATACTTCTTGTACGTCATTTACTAGGGCATGGAGGTAGTTCTGAAGGGGCATGAACCGCGACAACGAAAATGGACATATCGATATGTTGAAATATTATTGAAATTAATAGTTCATCATTTTGATTAAAATTACAACATTTCTCTTTACCTGTCTATGTAGATGTGACAGGTAGTGTGTTAATTGTTTCTCTACTTGGTAATTCCTCTTGTAGTTCACCCTTCTGAGATTTATGGTCTTTGATCTAAAGAAGAAAATTTAAAAGTATACGTCAGGATATAATATCTATAATCACAATAGATATTTGAATTTCCAAAGCACACATACCAAAATGGCCACTCTGCTCCCCACTATCATGGGACATGCACACCCCAACATCAGTTGGTACATGCGGAGTACTGCTGGATTTACTGTTGCGGTTGCACTCATGCTTAAAAGAAAAAATAAATATTTAGTTATGGGTGATATTTAATAAAAACTGAATAGAATTTAATAGTATACTGCAATGATGTCCTTATTCATTTTATTTACCTGCATTTGCGTCATTGGGGATATTGGAGTTTGCCCCAAGCTTTTCTGATATTCAATGACACTTTTAAAACCATACTTGAAACCAATCTTTAGATATTCCTCGGTGGCAGCATCTTGGAACGTATTTCCCTATAATGCATAACACATATAAAATCCCCTCTATCAAAAACAGATATTTGTTCGCTACTTTGAAATAAATATTCCCCACAGTTAATCATTTAATTCTTACGATTCAGGATCTTAGTTTTCTATAGCCACCCTAGCCCAGTCTATGCTTCCCATGCTTTTCCACTCTAGCCTAGGTTTCTTTGGAGGTGTCCAGTAGCCTATATAAGAAAATTTTGAAAAATGTTAGATATGAGAATTCTTGCTTAAAACAAAAAAGAAAAAAATAAATGAGCATATTTCACTAAAAATATGATATGTGTTGTACCTTGCTTTTCCAGGCCATGATTGTTTTCCTTGTATTTTTAGAAAGTTCTCCTTTGCATCCTCTGTGAGTGCCTTCCACTCTTTCTCTAGAACCATACTACGTAGGAGAAAAGAGTAACCAGATACATTGCAAATGGCCAAACTCCATCATGGAGCCAAGCCCTAAGTTGGGCTGCCACACATTCCAACATGCATTAAGGGTACCAAGCTGTCATCCATTAACGATATCCAAACCCACTTCTCTATAGTTCTTATGTGTTACAATATCGAATGCCTCCATTTCATGCAAAGTTATAAACCCCATGTACCATGGTTTAAACTTTCCACCCCCAAGTCAATACAAGGAATAAGTATCACATACATCGCATACTATAGGCTCTAAGCCTTAGAACCATGGTTGTCGAATTTCTTAGGCTCTAATACTAGGACCATGGCATATCAAATATGCCATGGCAATGTTGTTATTTATAAATCCAAGATTGGTCTTTAACAAAAGATTATAAACCTGTTAATAATAATAAAATTATATGTTATTGCATTTAGTAAATTAGATACATAATAAAAGTATGTTATGACATGAAAAAATATTAATATTTACACCATGAATAATAAGTGCCATGTAATTAATAAATATGGGTCATACAAATAAGAAGTGGGGTGATGACCTCATCACTAGCACAAAGTCTAATAAAACAACCCGTGAATTTCACTAGGACATAACTGTAAGTATAATCACTAATGATCCAACTCTCTTCACTCCTTGACCAGTTATAATATCCCAAATTTTGGACCTAACACCTATAGGCATGAACTTATTGATTATGATGTTATCTTGATGTTTTATTTTGATATATTTCATCAAATACTCAACTGCATATGAACATGATGATTTGTTTTATATATTGGGCATAAGCCAATTATTGATGATATATATATATATATGCTTGTTTGTGTTGGGCGTGGACCCTGAAGCACATGGTTGTTGAGATGTTTTGTGTTGAGCAGGGAGCTCTGGAGCACATGAGTATTTATATTTTTTTTAGCATGAAGCTCTGGAACATCTGATCCTTGGCCATTGTATTCCTAGGTGTAATGTACAAGTACATCCTAGAATTAGTGTTGAGCGAAGAGATATAGAATTGAACTAAGTTTGTAACTCCCTGTTTTTAGCATTGATTATGGGCTCTAGTAAGCGCTAGGAGTTACTGAAAAGAATTAATGATTTTCGAATGAAAACGATTCGAGAAAATATTGATCTCATCTGACTTATTTATAAATGATTAAATGAAATTTTGAATTAATGTATTCTCATCAAGTATTGAGTAACTACCATGTTATATGACGGAATCCAACATGGAAGGATGTTTAGAGTTTTCTAGCCTAGTAGACTTAACCATCTACCTATTTGACCTTAATGAAGTAGTGTCATAAGTCTAGCGATCATGATATATGATACCCAAAGACAAAAGCTAATAAATGTTATATTATTATGTATTTTATACATGGTATGTATAAAGAATAATTATAGTAATAATATCAATGATGAAAGAAAGAAATAAAAGGTCCACCCATAATTATTTATTACTAAAAGATAATAAATAGTATGATGCCTAAAAAAGTCTAAATTAGGAACTAGTTAAAAGTTCTTAAGTTTAAATATTAAAAATTACCCAAATTAATCAAAAAAGGGTTAAATCAAGAAATCAAGGATTCCTAATTTAATTGCCGCTTTGATTGAAAATTCTATCTATAAAGTCTCAAGCTAAAGAAAGGCTTGGGGAGTCTGGTCTATATTTTGGAGTCATTATTCTGCCTATTTATTTCTCAAGTGAATTCTTGGAGAACATTTCCATGAAGGAAAAAAAAGGAGAACTGATCCACATCTGATATACCAGCTAGGAAACCTTACCTTAGGAGCTCTAAGCTAATTGCATGTTGGAACAAACTCAAGGGGGTCCAGATTGAAACAAGGAATGGTTCCGGGTCATGGTTGGGTGGAACGTGGTAGTTCCAAAGTGATTCGGTCATCTAATATAGAGGTCAAAGTCTGCTTATGAATTGTTAATGCTAGTTATTTAAGTGTACAGTTTTCAGTCATTAAAGGAGCTTCAATTTACATGTATCAGATCCTAGACTATCTATTTCATTTACTAGAATAAATGCTGGATAAATAAGGTAAATGTTTACATTATATTTTCTAACCCTATGTGTTTGTCTTCTTATAAAATATTCTAGGGTTTACATTTTAAATAATAACCCTAAGCTATAATTTATTTCCTATGTTGGATTTATCCAGGGTCTGTTCATCTTATTGACTTCTATAAAATTAATACATGTATAAATATTTATCCAGGGTGTTGCACCTTAGTTTTACTTCTGTATTATCTTTACTGCTTAAAATGTGTTTCCTACAAACTAGGTTTTCTTTTAGATCTATTACATAGTTGTTCTTTGCCTATTTAGTCTACTGAAAGATTTCATTTGTCAACATAGACATGTTTAAATAAGTAATAGTTCAGATCTAAAGCTTCATCTAAAACTTAGAATTACTTTTAGCATCATCTAATTAGAATAAAAAGAAACTAATGAGTATACTATTAGTATATAACCATTATACTACTGGAAAATATATATATCTACTTACGGTTATGGAATAGAATTATAAATATAATCTACCAACATAATATTTACATCTAAGCACAAATTATAAATATCCCATACTAAATCTAATCTAAAAACCAGCGAAGACCTTTCAAGGTCTGCATAAATAAATGTTTTCTAAATACCAATCATTTCCATTAAAATAAACATTATCGTAATCAAATAAAAAGAGCAAGTATCGAGACCATTCATTGGTCTATGACCTAGTCCCATCTAATAATAATCACAATAACCAAAGTAACATTACAGTAACTAAATAAATAACCATGTAAGTGCAACGAGGTCGCAGGATCAAATCCTATGGACACTCAGTTTTCCCAAATCGAAATCAATACAAATAATAAACTCATTTTCAATATAACGACCAGGATCGAATCCTGTAGATTTTTTTGCAATACCACATTGTGCTATGTTCACACGTAGGTCATATTTAATAACCAATTAATTACACAGAGGTTGTAGGACCCTCAATATAAAATATGTTGTATTCCATGGCCACAAATGCTATAAATAAACACACAGTCGACTAAAATAAACCCTTAAATGTCTAAACCCTGCCAACAACAAAATCTATAGGAACTCTGTCAATGCAAGATTCACACCCATGGTTTATTTACCTTTCCACACTACACATTATTAACACTAACTATAAAATCTAAATACTCTACACTATCGTAGCCATGATGGAGAGTACCGACGCCATGTAAGGTGTGGCCCCAAATCCGTCTCGCTGATAGGAAGGTCCTCATTGTAACCATTACAATCTATGAAGGAAAATGCCATATAAATAATAACCTAGGATTAAAACACATTATTATAATAAAACCAATGCTTATAACAAATGAAAAATATACACATTATAGTTTTAATAACCATTGAAATCATAAACACAAGATGTATTCACAACCCATTGTTTTATTACATTAACATAATTTACATAGTCAACTGCTTACGGCCTTCCACCACTGCAAGAAATGGTGTTGCCATGGCCAGTTTACATCTTCAAATAGTAAAAAAAATTACACACAGAGCCTGCCAAGGACGAGAAGTATGATATCCATAGTAAGCAACAAACAAACAACAATGTTGTGAAACCAAATGACACCATACCTTCATTATCGTGGAAGTTGTCTTTACACACTGTGCAGACCCGAGAGCAAACAACTAACAGAATGAAATGACCAAGCTCATCGTGGAGCCAAACCCTATGTTGGACTGCCACAATCTCCAACTTGCATTAATGGTTCCAGACTGTTTCCCATTATCAAATCTAAAACCCACTTCGCTATAGTTTTTAATTGATTCAATATCGATTGCCTCCATTCCTTGCAAAGTTATTAAACCCCATGAACCATGTTAAAATTTCACCACTGCTAAGTCAATGCAAGGTATAAGTAATATATGCATCGTATACTTTAGGATTGTTGGTTTGGCATGGGCAGACCTAGGTTTACTATAATTAACCAACAACACCCCTAGCTCACTGGCCCTTTCGGCGACAGACTGTGGAGCGGCCTGAAGTCTCACTCAAAGTGACTCTAATGGGTTGGCCAAGGACTCAGGTGTCTTGGACCAGGTTCTGCGGCACCCTTTGTGCTACTACTAGCTCTTCTAGCCGCGAGATCTCTATCCTTGCGCATGTGTAATACAAATGCTAGGATATGAACGGTAAATAATAATCACACCATAAATATTAAACATGGTAATTACCTTTCCACTAACCTAAGTCTATAAGACACAGTAATAAAAAATAGTAGGTGTATTAATAATAAAACATCAAAGTACTCAGTAACAAGTTGTTGTCACAAAGTATAAACTGCACATAAAGAGGAAAGAGTTCCTTAGTTCAAGCAGAACTAAGCCTACTAGACAATTAGATACTTTACCTCTCAAGAAGTTACATGGGAGAACTATTCCCGCCACTCCACCCACTTTGGTTCCAAGAACAAAGTTGAGTTAGAACCATGTAAATAATAAGTAAGCACATGCTGAAATTAAAGAAGTACATAATCAAAGTAACTACACATACACAGTTGTTTATACATATAAGAATAGCTTAGTAATCAGCATTACAACACCATAATGTAAAACACAGTAATAATCACAACTGAAATTAGGAAGGTAGAACGTAAGAACATCTTACGATGAAAAAATGGTACACTTAGTGTACATTATATTCCGCAAGTTCAATAATGTCCATCATAGGTAGTTTTTGCTAGCCTAATAAATTTATTTTTATTTTCAATTTTTGGGGACATTACAAGTAGTATCAGAACCCAATTTCAACACTAAGAGAAAAATGGGTAGACCAAATATTCACTGCAAAGAAAATAAAGTATGTTTGTAAATGTGGTTAGCTAACAAAAAATTTTCCTATGATTTAAAATTTGCAATTTACGAAATTTTTTTACAGAACAATTCAGATCATGAACATTGAAGAAGACGACAACCGACAAGGAAAGATGAACACCCCCACATAAGAAGCAGAACTGGTAGTGGAACTAAATTCTATTATTTTTAATACCATACATGGTCTTCAAACAAAATTGCACAGTTTCAGAGAAAATAGTATGAATGAAAGAAAGGAACAACAAGCCATAAATGAAGCATTACTGAGAAATATGATGGGAGGAAGCTCGCAGGGGAAACCCACTCATTCCACAAACAAGTCCAAAAGGTATCCTTTCCATAAATGGGATAGCAGACCAAGAGAAGAAGAAAAAGAAAAACATACCCCTGAAGCTACAGAAGGAGATCATCACAGCCCTTCCAATGATGAATCTCTTTCTCCATGCAGGAAGAGACAAAGAAATGATGATAACCTACAGGGGAGTTCATAAAAATAAGAGCCCCAACCTATGAAAGTGAATTAAACATGGGAGAGAGAGATAAATAATGGTTGTTGGGTATGACGAAATATTTTCGATTTCATAACTACTAAAGTGAGATGAAGGCTTGGGTTACCATCTATAAATTACATGGAAAAGCAGCAAGAAATATGAGCTAAGGGATATACACTGGAGAAACTTCTGCAAAATCTTTCAAGAAAAATATATGTCAAAAATATTCTTCGACAGAATAGTAAAATAATTTCATGAACTACGTATGGGATCCATGACTATGGATTCTTTTATTAATAGATTTAAATATCTATTACATTATGTACCATACTTCAAGGACGAAAAGGTAAAAATCCAATAGTTTTTGGGATGTCTTCCTACCAACTTTCGGGAAAGGATTGAGTTCGACATGCCAAAAACCTTGGACACAACATTTTACAAAACTAGGCTCTGCTATGAGCATGGGAAACTAAGGCAAGAGAACATGAACAGAAATGGAGACAAGTCTAGGAACTTCTTTGATAATCGCAAAACAAGGTTTAACCCACCCTTGTATAGGAAACAAAACAACCGTTTTCCAATGAACAAGAACTTCAATAAATTAGGTACGAACCCATACGTACCAGCTTGAAATACTAACAAGCCTATAGCAGCTGGGGGAGCCAATGCTACCCTAATACAAATCAAATGCTGGAAGTGCAGTGGGCCTCATTATGCCTAAGCTTATAAGAACAAGACCAATGGGGTCTTGCACAACTTACAAGAAGAATTGACCATAGAGGACATAGCTGGAACCCTGTAGATTTGTGTAGCTTTGGATGGCCGACAAGCAGACCATCAAGATACCATGGTTGAGATAGAAGGTAAGATCTTGAACACTTTTATTTTGATACTTATTGACCTTGGTGCTTACCAGAGTTATGTTTCGCCTAAAATTGTTGATGTATGCAAACTGGGAAAAGTAAAACATGATAAACCTTGGATGGTTTAGTTGGCCACAAGTATGAAATAGAAAGTTTTGAAAATAGTTAAATACTGTGAGGTAAACCTGAATGGTTCTCCAACAAAAGTAAAATTGAACATCCTACCCTTAGGATCATATGATATACTTATCGACATGGACCAGTTGGAACAACACCATGTCATGCTTGATTGCTTACAAAAGTCAATATTGTGTACATATAGCCAAGGGAATCAAGTGAAGATTCAAGGGATTCCAAATAAAGTTTTAGTGAGACAAATATATTCCTTACAAGAAAAGAAATGTGTTTGGAAAGGCTACATGTTGCGTGTAGTAAACATCTGATACATATAATCTGAGAGAGAACAATGAATAGAGATGAATTTCCCGTTCTTGTAGAATTCAAGGACGTGTTTCCCAGGGAAATCCTCATATTACCTTTGAAACGAGACTTTGGATTTTTTTATCAAACTCACACCAAGATCAGTTCTGTATTCCAAATCCCCTTATGGCATGAGTGCACCATAATTGGTGGAACTCAAACTATAGTTGCAGGAGTTTATAGAGAAAGGTTATCTATGACCGAGTGTGTCCCCTTGGGGAGCATCGATACTTTTCGTAAAGAAGAAGGATGGTATGATGCGGATGTGCATCGAATACTTTCTGTTGAACAAAATGACTATCAAGAGCTGATACCCACTCCCTAGGATCGATGACTTGTTCGATCAGGTGGGAGGAACAAAAATATTTTCAAATATTGGCCTACGATCTGGGTATCATTAGGTATGGATTCACGATGAGGATATTCACAAAACCTCCTTTCGTACAAGGTATGGGTACTATGAGTTTGTAGTGATTCCGTTTGGTTTGACCAATGCAACCACGAACTTTATGTGTATGATGAACAACATATTCAATAAATATATGGATAAGTTTGTTTTGGTATTTATAGACGACATCCTAGTTTATTCCAAGAATAAAGAGGAACATGAAAAGCACCTTCTCATATTACTACAAGTGTTATGATAACACCATCTTTATGCTAAGTTTAGTAAATGTGATTTTTACAAACCACAGATACACTACTTAGGTCACATTATCTTCGAGACAAGTATAGATTTGGACCCATAAAATATTAGAGCCATAAAGGATTGGCCTACCCATACTAGTGTCACCGACATTAGGTTCTTTTTAAGATTAGTTTGATATTATTGATATTTCATTAATAAATTTTCAAGAATAGCTTGCTCCATGACTGCTTTGCAGAAGAAAGCAAATAAATTCTTATCCACGACCAAGTGCAAGGAAAGTTTTCAAAAGCTTAAGTAGCTTTTGATGACCACACCGATACTACGAATTGTGGATCCCCATGGGGATTTCATTATTTGCATGGATGCAAGCAAGGAAGGACTTGGAGGAGTCCTCTTGCAGAATGATCATGTGATCTTTTATCAATCACAAAATTTAAAAGAGAATGAGCAGAACTACCCCACGCACGATCTTGATTTAGTGGCCATCATCCACACTTTGAAGATGTGGAGGCACTACCTCATGGGAAGGAAGTTCCTTATAAAGACAGACAATATGAGTCTGAAGTATTGATTCGATCAACTGGATCTAAATGCAAGGCAATCCAGATGGCTAGCTTTCCTCAGCGAGTACCATTTCGACCTAAATCATATTAAGGGCAAGGAGAACAACGTTGTTGATGCTTTGATTCAAAGAAATCATATGATATATGAGGTGAATTTAATTCAAACCAATGCATATTTGCATGAGAGGATTAGAATGACCAACAGATTGACCATTTCTAGGTAGAAATCCTCAAGAAATTCCAAGAGGACAAGTTGTTTCAACAACAAAAAGAATACAAGGTCCAAGGAGAGATTGTGCATTGCAAACAGAGGGGACATTCGGTCCAGCATCCTCATGGAATTTTATTGAGCACCCTACTCAAGCCACTCGGGATATCAAAAGATGATATATGTCATCAAGAGACACTTTTTTCTGGCAAAAGTTAAAGGCCAATTTTGCGATGTTTATCGCAAAGTGTCGGGAATTTCATCTAGTCAAAGTTGAGCATCAACATCCTTCAGAATTGCTGCAGTCGTTACTCATTTGAGAATGGAAGTGGGAGGTCATTAGTATGGATGTTATCATAGATCTACCGAAAAGTAAGAAGAAAAATGATTCTATCTTTGTAGTTATTGACAAATTTTCAAAATCAGTACACTTCATTCCTGTGAAGTTGACTTACAAGGCAGTGAACATTGTTGATATCTTCTTGAAGGATATATTTAGATTGCATGGGATACCCAAGGAAATCATCTTAGATCAAGATGCTAAGTTTACCGAAAAATTTTGGAGATCTTTATTCTCTGGATTAGAACACTACTATATTTCGATCCAAAATCCGACGGTTTTTTTCAACGGTGTGTGGATTTTTTATTTTAACAGTGCCAAAAATCAGGAAGATAATTTTTTTTTTTGAAATGGTGGTGATAAGCGTCGCTTAAGCGACGACTATCCTCCTAAGCGTCACTTAAGCGACGGATATCCTCCTAAGCGTCGCTTAAGCGACAGCGCTTCAATTACTCATTCATTTAATAATGTCTTATCAATCATTTAATAATTTGTCGTAATTGGTTAATTA
>LPNX011174221.1:25558-38299 GCA_001517045.1 Pseudotsuga menziesii | reverse complement strand
CATTTCTGGTTCCGATTATTGCCAATTCATGAGTAATTTGTTAATAATTCTTTGATGATTTTGATTCCTAGTTCCTAGATCATGTGCAAGAATTAATACCCATGCTGTGAGTCCTCTCTTAGGTTCAGGAGTCCCTTTTAGTCCTACCATGTCCTTGAGCAAGAGCTTCATACTCCTCTTGAACTTTATGTTGGCCATTTCCCCAGGACTCCCTTGTATATGTCAAGTTGTAATTGCATTATCATGAGTTTTTCCTGCCTTACTGAGCCTTATGCCAGCTTCCCTGATTTTGAGTATCATCCATATAGCCTGAGTTTGTCTCATGTCTAGCCACGCAGAGCGATTTTATATATCCTTTGAAGCTTGATTCCCGATTTTTACCCAAAGGGGACTTTCCCCCAAGTGTCACTATCCTACACATGTGTCCTTGCATTGAACATAGGTATGTTCTATTGCTTGGAACTAGTTTGTTTGTCCCTTGACACTCGTCTCCTCCTATTCTTTAACTATAAAGTGATTTTATTCTTTTTGAAGCTTTTCAAATATTTGAAAAAGTCCAAAAAAATCAAAAAACCAAAAAACTAGACAAGAAAAGATGTTATCTTTGGCAGCAGTCGAGCCATGTCGCCTTCGAACAGAGCACTGTATATCACATCTGTTGGTTGGGTTAGTATTTTGACTTTAGTATTTGTACTCATTTATTTGAGTTTATCTCCACCAACTGGTTAAGCTTCCGGTCCCTATGGAGCCTTTGTCGATGCCTCCTATGTCGCAAAGATGTCCTAGTTTTGTATATCAAGTCTATGCTACCTATATTCAGTCACCATTTTCCTTTGTGCTCTTGTTTAAAGGAATTTGAAACCTGAGTCAACCATTCCTCGGTTATCTTGACTTTGCATGTCAGCGATTCCCGGTACAGTTACTAGTTTGTGCACGTTATGATCGAGTCCTTCCACATTACACATCTTTGCTGAGTACCTCGTGTTGGATGATGGGGGATGCCTTAATGCCCTCCTTCCAGTGGATTTCATCACATCGAATTCAGATCATTTATTCTAGGATAGGAATCTAGAGTCATTTTTGAGTGCCTTCAGACTTGCAGTCATCAGTGGCAGGTTCTCTCGCCATCGACAGTTTTTTGGGAATACATCAATGTCTCCTGATCAATGGATTCTCTCAAGTGTTTGACCTCAACACATTTATTCACACTTGTTAGTTTCCACTCTAGTACCTTGATTCCCATTTTCATTATTGGTGGGTGATCTCGCGTCTGTTAACGGTATACATCAATACCTGGGAATCAAATGATGGACTACTATGTTCGACCTCGACACCTCTATTCACATAGTAGGACATGTACTCGTAGTGGTTTGTGTAGAAGACCTTCCAGACTAGTGGCATCTCATATATTCTACCTCCTTGATCATGCCAGTGTTCATGAGATTTCAGCTCTCTTGACTTGATTCCAGTATATGTCAGATATTTCCAGCCATTTTGGATATCTTGGTCCATTAGATATCTTCATCTTTCATGGAGATCATTATCATTTGTATATCTTCATCATGGAGATTCTAATCTATCTATATTGTACATGGCAATGACCACACATGTCATATTTTGTATCATGCCTATTCATGGCCATTGTACTCTTATGTATCCGGGACTTCTACATCTACATGCAGAGTTTGATTATTATATTGTACTGATTGGATGGCTGGTTCTTCCACTGGGTTCTTCATCACTCCACTTCTGGGATGGACTTATAATGTATTTCAGCCATCGTATGATGCCTCTGACCTCATACATTAGGGGCAATCTATTACAGCTGAGTTTACCACACATGGTGGATCACACTTTTATGGCCTTCCCTATCCCTCTGCAGGCACTTTAGATCCCATGGACCATTTTTGTAACTTTGATGTTTCCAAGAGCATCCCTAAAAACATGTAATAATTTCCATACGCGACTTTTAATCCCTTTCTCGCGTATATACGCGGAGTTGACCCTTAAACTCATGTACATAGAGATGTGTGCAAAAGGCCAAATGATTTTGGAGTTTTCCTTGATGTGGATCCAAATCACTTGTCTCTTGGCCTTCCATATGCCTTGAGATCACTCGAATTCGAACTTCCATTACCCTATTGAAGAGCTATATAAGGAACCCTTTGGATACATTGAAAGAGAGGAATTGAAGAGCAAGATAACTATAGTCCACTGTTTCTAGAGCTTATACTTGAGTCTACATCCCTTTGTCCCTTGGAGCACTTTGTGTTCTTCCCAAGCTTTCATTTTGCTTGTGAGCTTGCTATCGAGAGATGGAGGATTGAAGTGGTGGAGGCCCAATTGGGGGACTTAGTTTCTCCGATTCGCAGACGTGCCGACAGAGGTTGTCACTATTGTAATATCTGTATTATATCAATAGAAATATATTTTCCTGTCCAATAATTTGTATTTAAATGAGTATTTGATCCATGGATGCTTTTAAATGCCTATATGTTATTGATTATATATGCTAGAGTAGGTCTAACACAATTGTATATATAGCATGCTTGTCTTGTTTGCTGAATGTTGAGGAAGCAAATTGCCAATACAAGTGGGAGTGAAAACGCTCAACGGGGATCTACATCAACCATCCGGAATAATGTATGAATCGAGATCCTTTAGTGTTAGATGTTTGGTTTCTCTTGCATATAGGAAAGGATTGATTTCTGGAGTTAATATGTCTATTGTGGTACCCCAAGCCATAGGAATTTCTCTCCATAACAAACACTAGTAAGATCACACATAGCCAAGGATAAAACAAAACTCATCCAAGCCAACACAGTTGGGTTTATCAGGCTACAAGGAAAACAAGCCAAACTAAAGGGTTTCATAGGCTAGTCAGCCAAGCCAACTCACTGCTGGGTTTCACAAGATATTCATCCAAGACAACTAACAGTTGGGTTTCACAAACTTCCCACAATCAAACCAACTAATAGTCAGGTTTCACAGACTTTCCATAGTCAAGCCAACGTTCACATTAGGGACCATCCAAGCCAACAAATGGGTTTATTAGGATACACAGCCAATCCATCTCACTACTAGGTTTATCAGGTTGCAAAGGAGTTGGAAAGGAGGATTGCTAAGCTAGTGATCTCACCTATATATCTATGGACACATGCACCAGATTTGGCCTTGCTTATAAAACATCTGTACAGCCAACACTAGGAAGCACCCCCTTCTCTTCTGCCTAGTCCCTCAGGCTATGCCTTCCCTTTCCAGTGCTATTCAGGGTGTGCAAAGAATAAAAAAGGCCCCCCAGATCTGTCTGTGAGGTTCCTTATCACACTAGGTTTATCAAACTAGTTCACAACCAATTCCCCCTCCAAACTAGTTCAAAGTAAGGAAAAATAGGAACACATAGGAAGACACAAAATTATTTGCTAAACATTCACTCCATATCACCAAAACGGATTTCCTAGGCATGCACAATGAGGAAACAACTGAAAACTTTAAGGATAAAAAGACAGGAAATTTCAGCTACGTGAGAGCTCCACGGAAATGAAGGATGGATGATCAAAACATCTCGCCACTCCTCGAAAACATGAGGGAAGGTGAAAACGTGAATGCATGAGGGGAATGAGAATATGTTCTTGGGCACTTTCTTTCCCATGAATTCAAAACATGTTTTTCAAAAATGGGTTCTGTGCCCAATTCGAATTTTTTTTGCCCAAACTCTTCCCATTCCTATGCAATAACTACCTCAACCAAATTCTAGCATAAATACATGATTGGGGAAAAAGGAAAGAAATGGGTAGTTGACATTTTTTATGGGTTTTCCTTTGACACATGGATTTTCCCAACGGCTCAAGGTTAAACAGCCCCCCTTTATCCTTAGGAAATCATGCCCCCATCTCATTATTTGTTGCATCAACATAGTTGGTTGTGGGTTTTTAATTAAGTTGCATATTTACATGATGTCCAAAATTATAATGTGTCGACTAGCACAAAATACCATTAGCATCGATTTTAATCACCGAAACATAAAATGCTAAATCAATGGTGGGGATTTTGCATTTATCTCCACACCATGACTAATTACAATATTTACATCATATATATTTAATGCAAACGGGATCAAAAATGGGGTGTTATACAGGAGCATTGGAATTCTTATTTTAGTTATGCTGATAACCAGAATATAGAACATCTCGATGTATGGATGTCAGTCTTTGTTCAAATTTTACATGGAGAGGTATCGAAATTGTTCAAAGAGTTGCCTCCAAATTCGTTTGATGGGATAAATAATTTGGAAGAATATTTTATGAGACAATGGGGATATACTAAGGATTATCTTTATTATCTTACTAAATTTGGAGCTTTAAAAAGAAAAGAAAAAGTGACACAATAACTGATTTTACTAAACGTTTCAACAAAATGTATAGTAAAATCCCTATAAAAATTAATCCTACTGAAACATCTGCAAAGCTAAACTATGCAAATTCCTTTGATTTTGGATTCTCTTTATTATTAAGAGAAAGAAGAGCCATTACTCTAGTAAACATGCAAGAAACAAATTTGGAGGTAGAGTCAAACTTGATGGCATATAATAAGTTGAAAAATAAATCAGAATATCATGGAAAAGAAAAAAACAATAACAAAAAAATGTTACCATCTACTTCAGGGACAAAGGTAGAAGATAGTAAGATGTATGATATGACTAACTCATTAAGAATCTATCTACAAAAATCAGTAGGGTGGAAATGGAAAATAGAAATAAAAATAAACTTGTTCAAGATAATGATAATAGAAATCCCAATTAGTTTAGAAGATCATTTAATCATAGGTTTTTTCCTACAGATAGAAGGAATATTGAATATCAGAAAATGAAGCCTCCTATTCAAAGAAATTTGATACAAGATGATGAGTCTAATGAAATAGTTGAAATGGAAGTTGAAGACTTAGATCCTGATATTGATCAATGGGATGATGTGTCTTCTTCTCATTTTTTAACTAGGCCTGAGTATCATTATGCAAAAATGGCTAATTATTATGATACCGATAATTTTGAACAAGGTTCATATATGCTGGATATTTCTCAAGAAATACAACATAAGTCATAAGGTCTAAGATATGGGATAAAGCTGACTTCACATGGAAAGAATAATGAGAAGAATGTTCCTCCAAAACAAGGTTTGTCTCTTGAAAATAAACAAGACCAACAAGGAAATGACACACTAGTGGAAGATGAGAGATTAGTGACCAGAAAAAATGACCAGAATCCTCATATTAATGGCCACTTTTGGTTTGGCGATCGTTGGTGGCTAATTTACGGTATTTTATTACATGACCAAAATTGGTCATTTTTTTTTGGACATCTATAGCTTGTCAGTTGGTCATTAATTTTGTCATATATTTGGACATTAATTTGGCCATATATTTGAATCAATGACCAAATATATGATCACATTTATGACCAAATTAACGGCCACACGACAAACTAGAATATGACCAAATTTGGTCGCGTAATAAAAGACCATAAATTGGCCACCAAAACTGCTTTTTGGCCATTGATATACGAATTTTGGTCATCTTTATGGTCATTTATATCTCATTGTTTGGTCATGTATCTCTCAAATTTTGGTCATTTTATATGCGAATTTTGGTCATTACTCTCATTTATTGGTCACTAGATTAGTCATTTTAGTCGTTTTATGTGTGGTTATTATATTTTAGCAGTTTGAATGGTCTCCATTATTAATCAATATAAATTTTTAATATGATATTATGTTTAAATTAAAAAATAATCATACATTATTTATCATCATCTAATACACATGTGAATTATGCAATGTCATATTAATTAATTAATTACAACACTTATAAATAATATGGAGTACAACCATATAAGTTTTAAACCATACAAATTATATTATATGAAATTCCAAGTATTATAATAAATATGATTCTTCTCAAAAAATATGTCCATATAACTTTACATGAAAATCATCTAGTACATCGATGACTTTTCAAAATATTACAATGGCTAAACCATCCCACATGTACTTGGCTTAAGCCATACTTAGATCTTGTGACAACTTCAAAAATACTTAGAAGCATGAAACCCTCAGTAATAGGCTCTTCATACTCAATGGAAAAGCCTCAACAACAGGCTCTTCATACTCAATGGCCCACTTTTTGAGCTTTCTATCTGCGCATGTGCTTCTAAGATTTATGAGCTTTATATATGTGCATGTGCTTTTGTATCTGCACTGCAGCAACCTCCCTCCTCATGTTGTTATAAATCTTGTGAGTAAGGTTACCTACAAACAACACATGTTAAGCAATAAATTTTGTTGCTTGCTAAAAAGAGAAAACAAATAACTGAAAAATGTACATAGTAATTTCATGCAGTTATTTGGTGTACGAGAAATAAAAAACCATTGTGAAATGGTATTTTTAAGTACAACTAAGTGCAATGGTAAAATTCAGTTTACTACATTAAATTACAACAATCATACTTAATTATAACTATCAAATAATTGGAATTGTCCATGTAGATGTTTGGATTACTAGACCTCACTAACTAGACATAAATTCAAGTGCACTACAACAGAAAGCATTTACAAATTCAACTAGCCACTTGACTATAGTTACAAAATATTACCTGTACCATAACAGCACTAGAGTGAATCATATTTTTCACCCCAACAATGATAGGTAACAACTTTAGAACTTCCAGGTTCTTGAGGAAGCATATAAATCATGATCCCAGGCTCATTACATCTTTGGATGTTGTGAACACCATTTGTCAAAGCACGCTCATTATAATAATCTGCATATGCCATTACTTTGGTCCAATGAAACAAGTAACAAGAAACCTGCACTTGGAAAAGAACAAAGGAATTATCTAATCAATAAATATGTAAATATATACACAAATATATACATGCATACCTTGTTTAATTCAGAACCAAAATCCTAAACCCTTAGTTGTGTTGAAAGATGTAAGAAAATTTTGTTTGCATCATATATGTTGAGCATTAGAGGTTTATCTGTTGGAGGGTACTACAGCCTATGGTATCCTCATTCACAATGATCAACAGCCAAGGGAGTGATGTAGTAATTTTTTCCCAAGTAGATCTATGTGATCAGTGAACAAAAATCAATCTAAACAAATAGAAAACAACAACCTACCTTCTAACAATAATCTACCTTCAAGAGTAGTGTTGTTTTGATAATGAGACATTTTAAATTACTGGGTTGGGTCAATTTAAACTAGCAGCATATCCAAACTGTAATAGCATGATAGCAAGAACTCACATCTCCATTCGAGTTTTATCTTCACATTTATATTTGGTAGAACTGTTAAGTTAACCTCCTGATTTCAAGGTAGAATATCAAAGGATAATTGTCCCTAAAAATTTATTATATATATCAAAAAACAAATATACAATTTCATTGTCCCCAAATGTGAGAATTTTAGTTTCTTAATCCTAACCAGATTCCCATTTTGTGCCAAGTTTCTTCTTTCTGGTAGTGTTAACATAGAATTCAGGTAGTATGCTCAAACAATCTCCATTTGGGGGAGGTGATCTATAACTTATGGTAAGAAGAAACAATATCTTTCAATTTCAAAGGGCAGGACGCTTCAGCTCAAGTGGGATTCACAAATCCACTGTATGCCACCCCAGTGTACCTTTCTTCATATGCAGATCCAACCCTCTCATAACTTTTTGCATATATTAAGTCGTTGCAGTATAAAAATTTATATTCACAGCCCAAAAATATTAAGAGAAATAGACAAATAGTCAGTTTGATTACAATGCCAACAGTCCACTGAAATATAGAATTACTTACTGCATCAATTTCAACTACATTATCAGGTTCTTCGTATTCATCCATGTCAGGAATCTGTTCTTCATCATCAACTCCAAAATATGATGGAATTGGATATATCTACCTCCTCTCCTGTGTTTCTAATGCATCAATTGAAGGTACATTCTCCTCCTCACTCCTATTATCTAGAAACAATCAATTATAAAATTTAGGGGTTGTTCTTGCTACTGTACTTTGTTCGAAATTGTCACTAATATTTCATGAAAACTATGTCGAAAACGTTATTAATAATAAACGATAATAAACTTAAGGCCATTGTCATGGAAATAATATGTTGTTGTTTTCATTTCTAATTCTCTAGTTCATGGTTGATGTGTATGGCAACCTGCTAGTTATTGCTTCTATTATTTCCTTGTAGTTCCTCCGTCATCAGTGAACTAGGTTAATTGATACTGCAACAAATGAGGCATGTTGATGTTTTCTTTTTAGTTTCTTAAGCTAGATGCCAGTCAGGATTAGTGGCCAAATTTGATGTTTTATGCTTATTTTCTTAAGCTATACACCAGTCGAGATTAGTGGCCATATTTCCCTTTCATTGGTTTACCGTTCTCACTTGATCTATCGCATGGAATTCATTAATAGAAAAAATAGAATTAAGTTCTAAAACTTAAACTCAATTTTAAGTCTCACGAGTCAAGATCAAACTAAAATACACTAGATGACAAAAAACAAACAAACTAGTGCTTAAATATAATACAAATAACAAAATGTCAAACTTCAAGTTCAGATTTCAAAGTATTCTACTTTCTTTAGGGCCCAAGGCCTACCTACTTTCAAATTTTCAAAGTTCAAAGTATTTTACTTTCTAGTTCTTGATACAAATCCATGGACCAAAATTTGGATCCATTTTTGGTGTGTGGTTCAATACCAAAACCAGATTTAGTGCAGAGCCAGTATTGTTACATGGGGAGGAAAATTAATGCAACTTTGGTTTTAACAACAAATTGAAAATTTATCATTGCTTCCAAAATGTTAAAATAGACATGAAGACACTCACTTCATCTCATATATTTTTATTTCTCACGTCAAAATACTTTTTTGATGTGGGAAACATCTTACCGATTCTCATCTCGAACTCTTACATTTGAACTTTTTCGGTGCTATTATTCATTTATTCTATATTTCGGCTCTAAATTTAATGTTTTTGTATAGTTCTTGGAAACATGAGTGGTGGAGTTTCTTGACTTTCATTCCACCAGTATCGTGTTTAGGTGTTTCTTAAATATCATTCTTTGGTACCACTATGTTGTATTTTTTTTTGTTCACTCCTATTATGTTTCATGCTCCGTGTTGGTTCAGGGAAGTCTAAATTATAGTAAAGCAAGTAATAGGAATAAATGTCAAGCACCTTTTTTCAACTAGATTTTGGTTGAGTCTTCCTGTTTGGTTGTATTTTAATTGTATCTGCACATATCTTTGATGTTTTCTTACCGATTGGTTATTACTTGTGTTTTAGATAGTAGAGTTGTAGCTACATTTGCATTTGCATATTTGTGAATATTATTTAATTAAAGTATTGTGAAGGGTGTATTCTCTGAGTTTTCTCTCTCAAAATTGTTAGACTATCTAATTATCTAGATTTGATATTTGCATATTTGTCAAGAGTATTTGATTAAATTATTGTGAAGGGTGTATTCTCCAAGTTTTCTCTCTCAAAATTGTTAGACTATATAATTATCTAGATTCTATATATAGTTGTATCTACTTTTGCATATTTGTGAAGAGTGTTTGATTAAATAATTCATAATTGTGTAGGGTGTATTCTCAGAGTTACCTCTCTTCCTTGTATATTCTTGTCTATGTATCAGATCCAGATACACCACTGATTTGTATCTGTAATGATGTGGCATTGATTTGTAAGTATTTTTTTATGGTTATGTCTGGGAGGGATTCCCATTTTTTATCCAGTATCATATATATGTGTACCGATCAATAGTCTCGCATGTGAAGAAATCTATCAAACCATTTTTTGTTCTTGCTGACCAGAAAGAATTTGATATGGAAATAGTAATTACTAATAAATTAGCAAAGATCTATTGTCTGTGTTTTTAGGGAACCATTTAACTACTTTGCAAGTAATAATATTCTTAAATAATCTAATTTAAATTCACAACCTGGTCAAACACCAAATTGACATGTGATAGCCCCCTTGTTTGTGGGGAAAGGGACCCCCTCTATGCAGCAATTTGACTACTTGCTCTAGGGAGGAGGTGTAAATACCTACCTCCCTCTGGATTCAAACCTATGTCTTCCATGGAGGAAACACATGTTATTAACCATTGGGCCCACTTAGGTTGTACTCCACTAGTCCATATATTCTATCAATCCCTACAAATTTCATAATTCATGAATTCTTTTCATATATTATAATGCAATGAATACCTTTGGGTGCAACATGTGTTGCTAACCACCCATCATCTTCAAGCAAAAACTCTCCTTATCTATCCTCATATTCCTCTTCTAAAGCACTTTCTCTACGAAAACATGGAACTAGATACACAAGTGGACAATATTTGTCCCTATTTTATTGCTATAAGTATGTTAATCAATAATTTAAATAAATGCACATGTTAAGCTTAGCTAAGATTCATATGAACATAATGTATTTATAAAGGGTCATAAAAATTGAATCTACTCACCATTTCTAGTTATTAAGAATTGCTTATTTGGCGGTAAGAATGATTTCCCCTTTCTTGATTTTCCTGATTCCCTGACAGACAAAAATAAATATGCACATTATAGCTACCCTCTAAAAATAACATCTTAAGAAGCTACACTTGAGAAATAGAAAAAGAGGCCCAGGTGTTAAAAGCAAATTTCCAGGAAATCCTAGGCAAAATAACTAAAATAATTGTACGCTGACAAAGTAAAAGCACCAAAAAATCAATTGCATTCAGCGAGCACAAAAGTTTGGAAAAAACAATACATTCTGAAGAAGGAAAGGAACAAAAGAGACTTGGAAACTGAATATTAGACTAGAAATATACATTACACAAGCTGCAAAGTATGTCAAATAAATATAACACTAATTACTGAATGTGCATCAATGAAAGGTTGCACGATTTTGCTTCAGTTTTGTTTTGACACCAAAAGGAATATACCCTAAAAAATTGAGATAAATAATTTGAATATTTATACTAATATAAAAGATAAGAAGTTGCATGATAAAAAAATTAACAAGTATGAATATAACACAATGACAATTTTAATGTTCACTGCAAAATTGAATTTTAGGATTTTATGATGTATACTATTAAGTGATGTTCCAACATTCATATGAAATTGACATATATCAATATGTGAGAACATACATGTTACGACTATTCAATGCACATAATGCAAGAACATACTTGTTACACATAATTCTAAAAGAGGTACAAAGGCATATTTCTAAGTACATTTGTTCCTGATGTTTCAAATTTCAAGTATTGAACACTGCAACATGTCTTCAAATACCATCAATGCTTACTGCATGATGATATTATAACATACTCACAATCTGAATCCTGGGATTTCAAAAATGATTCCTTCTGTCCACAGAGAGTGGACCTCCAAACTCAAATGCATCACAACAAAAGTGAATGTTGAACACAAGCACCTTGAATGTGAAAGAAAAAATGAGAAGGAGAAGCAAACATCTAAAAAGGGAAAAATAAGATATAAAAAGAAGACACGGGAAAAGTACCAGATAACAAAATGGCAAGAGGGGAGTGCAAAATTAATCTCTCTTTGAATCTTTGGAAATGAAATCCATCCTCCTGTATGTAAAGGGCGGGAAAGCATCACATATACTTTGTAAAGGGGCTAAAGGATTTTCCATAGCAAAGATGGCATTTTAAAGCCCAGAAAGAAAATAGTTTGAGTCTGTAAAAGACTTTGTAAACTGTCAATTCCTCACAAGAATCAACATATTTTGCAGGGAGTAGAGCATGTGGAGATGTCACATGGGATATCTTGGTAAAATTTTGTAACATAACAATCATAAATTTGTGTGTATTCTATGAGGTGCAATAGTGTAAAGGGATATTAGATGTTTCTTTTTGTGGGGTTAAATCCATATATAAAAAATTTAAGGGTACAAAAATGAAAGAAACAAGAATAGTTTACATATTGAATTAGACCATATGTTTAAACATTAATGCATCTTTGGAGAAAATGATTTTACATTCCTTGATGAGTTTTTACTCAATTAAAGAGAAAAAATATAAAGGTGTTGAGGTGGGATTCATGGGGGTTGCACAAACTTTCATCTTGTAATGAGGCTAGGTCAAGTTGCAAGGAATTTAATATTCCCAAAAAATTTGAAGTGATAGTTTGGGGTGAACCAAGTAAAGACCCATCAACAGAGTTGAATTTGGTTAATCCAAGAAAAAACCTGTCAGCAGAGTTAGTTTAGGGTAACCCAAGTAAAATCTTGTCTTCAGAGTAAGTTGGGGAAAATCCTGGTAAAAAGCTAACACAAATTAATTCAAGGTGGATCTAAAGAAAACGCTTTATCAGATTGATCCAACATGAAGTGGCAATTTGCAGTAGTTGCAGATACTAATCCAAGACATGAACAAAACCAACTGGTCACCTGGAAAATAAAACAACAAGTTTTAGATCTCAAGGACCTTTTTGTCAACCTCATACAAAAATCACATAATTTTCAGCAATAATCTTGTATACCAACAAGAGCTGCAGAATTTGTAGCTGGAGTTTGTGCATACATATTAAAACCCAACATAAAGGGGAGTAGATATTAGTTGGCTAGTGGTTGCACAGAAATTCTTGAATCATTAATTAAAGTCAAGGGTGCAACTCTAAAGAATAAGTGTAAAAGTGGGAATTTAATAGGAACATGTGTCACAACAAAGGTTAAGA
>LPNX011174221.1:5208-25495 GCA_001517045.1 Pseudotsuga menziesii | reverse complement strand
TAAATGAAGAGATGTGGAATGTAAATTCCCAATGAAAGAGGGGATCTGTAAGTAGTATGGACTACCACCAAAAGGAATCTTTGAATGTATAACTTATTTTGTCTCTCCAATCTTTCTTCTTGCACTTTAAATCTCATAACATACATTCCAGATTAATTCTACATGGTCTCATGATAACAATTATGTATGGGAGCTAAGCAGGTTAGCTCCAACAGTTCAAACAGACCGTTCCAAAGTGGAGTTCATTGTGAGGTATCCCATTCTATTCTAGCTAAGTTTTGAGTCCCACTTGGTTTCCAGCCACTACTACAGCTGGTAGTCGACCCACCCTACATCCATATATTCTAAGAAAGAGGGGGATCCTGTAGGGTTTCCTTCAAAATAAAAATAGTAATTCAATATGGTATCAGAGCATACAATGAGCTTAGAAATAATAGGGAGTTGCAAGGAGATCCACATGATATAACAAGGTTCCATTCCCATGGAGATTACCCAGTAGCATAAGATATCCATGAGGGAGACAAGAGGTAGGTATCAAACTTATGGAAACATATGGAATGGCCAAATATCTTAACAGGACCATTTTAGAATTTCAAGACTAAGTTTTCTTCACAAAGATCTAGGATCAATCCCCTGAGAATAATCCATTGTGTTAATGCGACCTGGTATACACTATCATGTGATATCTCATTTTTAACTGATCCTAGACAATTTATCCTAATGGATGATGCCATTTTCAAATCCTTCGTAATTATAACATAACAGATGCCCCAAGACCATCACATATAAACCAAAAGTAAATCCCACTTTGTTAAGAAAGGGCCATTTAGCAACCAAGTCTATTTATGGTGGAAGGAAGGAATGTCCAATACATTGGCATCCTATGTGTCATCCCTTCAAATTTTGGGTCTCTCCAGCTTTATCTTGGAATTTTGGGGATCATTCCAACTGTTCCCAACACCTGTCCCCCAGTCTCCCTATTAGTCACATGTCCCAATTTTGCAAAAACAATTTTATATTATTTTACGAACAATATGTTAAATTTTATGCTAAGTTGTAATTGATGACCCAGTGGGGTCAAGGATATTTAATGTAAATTCTGAATATTTTATTATAAATAAATAAATGAGTGGACAACATCTTAGGAGAGCTATTAAAATAGTGTTTACTGGTCAAATTGGTGGAGGAGACTGGGTGGAGAGAAAACCAACATGTGGCAGCATCCTCAAACCACTTCCAACTGTTGCAGGTGGCAACCTCCCTACATTTGTGGTCATGATTCCCCAAGAAAGTGGAATAAGAGCAGGTGGCTCAATTAATGAAAACTGACCCAATACCTAGGCAATATTTATAAAAATTCCCATTGAAGAGAGCTGAGGCTACTCATTCTAGAGAAGTGATCATTCAAGTTGAATGAATGTACTTCAGATAAATTCAATGGATGGGAAATATGGAAAGTGTTTGAGGGGATAACTATTGATTGATCTAGTTGCAGCTTTTAAGCTGAAGATCATACTATTGAGAGCAAAGTGTTTTACTGAGGTATTGAACTAATCAGTTGATAGAGAGTTCTATTGTTTGCATTCTCCACCCAGTTCTTAGCCAAGAAGACCAGGAATAGGCTTGAGGGTCCTGAGTAAGCGTTGTTTGAGCACTCTCTAGGAGATTGGTAGGGAGGAACGACCTCCTAAAGCTATTGTCGTATGTCCTCAACAGGTTCTATGTTATTTGAATTTATTGTTTTTAGTTAAATAATCTTAGTTTATCTGCTAAATGAATGTTAAAAGTTCAGAGTTTGTGAAATGTTAGATTTAGTGTTCTTATTAGATTTTTATAGAAATGAAATTGGTTTAAAGAATAATGAATAGAATGAAAATAAATTTCTGGACTGTGTTTTTCCACACCTGGAAACCAGGTCGTAATCTAGCACAGTTAGAATGCTTTAAGTAGATGAAAGAATTTTTAAGAGAATGAAAATAGTAAATAGGATCTTGTATCTATAGATAGCAGAGTAAATTTATTTCAATGTATAAAATGTCCGGAAAAATAGTGTTATGGTTCATTTGTGCTTATTTTTTTTACTTAGTATAACTAAATAAAATGCAGGAAAAGAAATAGTAACTACACTAGAGTTACAATAACAGTATATTAATATAAGTAAACGTTTATAGAAAACAACAACTAAGTTTATAAACAAGTTATTAACCGAGCATTTTATCTTTTTAAAACTACTAACTAAATCTTAAACTAATACTTAATATAAACCAAATTAGGGTTATATTTAAAAACCCTTTATTTATGAAAAGTAAACAGAGTTACAAAGTTAACCTTCTATTTCTCACAGAGCTCAAAATAATTCTAAATTGCAGAGCAGTAAATAAAATAAATGTAAATATAAACATTTAACTAAATAAAAACTAAGAATGGCATGAATAGGAGCTAATTATTTTGAATAAACAGGCTTATCACCAGTGAAAGAAAAATTTGAGGGTCAAAACCCTAAACAACTAATTTACCCAATTGAAAATTACCCAGTAAGTATAATCAGTTATATTATTAACTGTGTAACAAAAATTAACAAGAAAACTATAACTCATGCTTTAGACTGAATACAGTCATGTTATTAAACTTCAAAATGTATTTACAACCTCTTTTAAAATTAAATATTTCATTTACAAGTTAATAAACAAACAATGTACCTGTAATAACGAAACTGAAGCAAAAGAGAAACAGTGCCCAGGTAATATTTTAGTTAAGAAAACATAAACACAAGGGTTTGATTTTCATTAAAACCCTAACTATTATATTATGGAATGATAAGAATAAAATTTATAATTTACATTATGACTGTTCCACAGTCTTCATATTAATATTATTTACTTCTAAATATATCATAAATAGTAAATTTCTTCACTGACACTAGAAGAAGGAAAAACCTATTTTACAGGTTAATGAAATCATAACACGTGAGACAGAGCTGAAGTTTAAGAAAATATTTAATTATAAAACCAACTGTAATACATTTATCAAGCCGTAAGGCTAAATCCTTAACTTAAACATCAAATACATATCACGGCTCAAGGCTGGCATTACCCAGCATAAACAGCAAGGGTTTCCAAAGTAAACTTGTGTAACATCTTATTAAAATCTCTTAACTAACGAGAAACCAAAAACAAGCTTCCAAGCACTATATTATCTCCTTCAACAACCCTCATTTGCAAGTAGGGAAAAAACGAGTTTGAAATCAGGGCTTACCGGTTGGGACCACGAGTCCACGGAAGTCGGCCGTTGCATTTCCTTTTCACTGAAGTGTCGAGCAGCCGTGGGTTCTTGTAACAAACACATTACGAGCTTTAGCACAAAAATTCAGCTTCTAATCTGAAAACCCTAACTGTGTTAAGTAACTTAACAACGATTTTGTATAATGAAGACTTGAGTTTGTTTTTACCTACCAGTAAAAAGAGAATTCGAGCAACGAAGAAGCTGCCATCATCTCTACAAATTTACAAAGAGGAGTAATCAACCCCTACACCAACCCTGGAGTGGAGACAATGATAGTGATCTTAACCTTCACAACGTCGTGACAAGCCATGAGAAGAGAAGAGCTGAAAACTATGGACAGGCCTAGAGCCAAACAAAACGACCATTAACCTCACGTAGTAAGGTTCACAAGCATCATGATTTGCAAGCTAAGACTGAGTATTGAAACTACAACAACAAGAAACACAATCCCTGGAGCGAGCAAGCAGAGGAGCAGCCTCTCATGGTCGCCAAGAAATTACATAGAGCAGCCCGCAGGCCAGCGAAACTCTCGGAGTAAAATGACAAGAGAATAGGGTTTCCATCCTTTTAAGTCACCAATGCATGGATGAGGGCAAACCACGTTCCTCCGAATATTTCAACCACACATGGGTATTGTCTATAGTCATCTACGTATTCCAATCATCAAATTATTAATACAATGATATATAAACAAGCTATGCACACGACTATGGAGTGTGTGTATATATATTATTCACCAATGATAACACAAAAACTATATCATTGTATACGATAGTTTCAAGGATTGTGTTTTTGGTTAACGATGATTTCATAACGTTGACCATAGTGTAAGGTTGTAACAACCTTGTCATTGAAACAATCCCAAGGTCGACCATAACATAAACTTTTTCCAATTAACAATTAATATGTATACTTTGCAAAACGACGATAATATATCTTCATATTATATTGAAGTCAAACTTTATTTATTTGGAACCGATGGTTTATGGTAGTTATAATATATGTCATTTAACTACAAGAGTAAAGGTATTTTAACCATGACAATTAAACAATCACAAGGCTCGACCTTGGTATAAGCTTTTACAAATAAGTGTTTTGTATGCTCAGCTTGCCAATGATAATAATAATGAATCCAATCATTAATTACAATGACAGTTTTTTATTGTATGTGTTTAATTGGATTTTAGCATAGTATAGAAACCTTGGTTATAATGTTTCACTTGAGATATACCTTAGAATAGAAGTTATAGGTAATGTAATCTACCATAGTAGATATTATCAACTACAACTTGTTATAAGTGAGACAACATAATAATAGTAATTTTACTATGGAGTAAACCATGTACAAGGTTTATAGTTATAGGAATAACACTGATAATATATATACCTATGACTTAGACTTATGAAAGTGATGATAGGCAGTATTCCATCTTAGGATGATACATTTAGTTACAATAACCCAACTCTTAATGTCATAGAAATTTCCAAGTAGCAAGATCTCTACAGGATGCAAGTAACGATCAGATGAGTACATTATAAAATAATATGGTATTGTATGTTGTTACATTATTACATGCAACAAGGTGATAATGTAAGTACTGAATTTTATAACTTAACGATGAGCATTTTTACATACAAGCTATTGGTTGATAAATTCCAGGACTAGTAAGATAGAGACGAAATAGAAAACATGGAGTCTATTGGAAATCTTTACCTTTAAATTTGACAGAAATACTTTCATGAATAAAAGACAGTTACTTTACCTCATTAGAGCTTGCTTTTAAGTAATCAGTTTATTTACTAGCATATTAACATGCAACAAATATACTTCTTGCTACTTTATGAATTAAATTCCTACTTGATAAATCGTTACCTATTAAACCTGTAAGAATCAGCAGTCCATCTGCGTTAGCATAACGCTAATTAAGCCCAAGTTTTCAAAGATAGATTTCACCTACTTGCCAAAAAGTAAAATTATTAGTAAAGCTAAAAGACATCTGAATGCAGGTCAATCTTTTATACATTAGGAAAATTAAAGTTGTATTAGTTATTGTATTATGAAATTAATTAATACTAATGGTTAAACTGTTTCATTTTCCACTAACCGCTAGCAGTTAGTAAACTATGTATTCAAACATTTTATGTTATCTTAAAAGTTTTAAATTTTTATGAAATTTTGGGGTTATGACACTATCCCATATAACCAAGTACAAGCTAAACTTGAAAACTTTCTTCCAAGAGATAAATAAACACAAAGGGTACATTATGCTTCATTCAAATTTCTATTACAAAAAATCATATTACAGTATCTATCCAACACAATAAGAACACAACAACATAGTAAGAAAATTCATCCAAATCAGTCCCTTGTGTACAGAAACTCAGCCAGGGATTTGATTCAGTAGAATTTCCTTCAAAATCACATCCAATTCAAACAAAATCCATAGCGTGCCAATATAAATTTTCACTCCAACTCAAATTTTACACTATCCTTACAAATAGTCAGATACATTTGCAAATATAAACTGCAATAGATGGGTGTATGCTTCCCTTTGCTCTCACCTATCTAATATTTGTTCATTGGTCACTTTTATTTCCATCCGTCTAATATCCATCTGCACATACTTTTTATTTTCATTTGTATAGTATCCATCCATCTAATATTCATTCAGTGTATAAGCACATGCTGTGTTGGTTTGTCGTTCTCTATGGATCAATATATTAGTTAAATTAATAAAGTACTTTTTAACACTCAGATTGTTTTTGAGAAAGAGAGAGGGTGGAATATTTTACAATCCTAGAAGAAATTCCAATATCCATTAAGAGTTCATTCATTACGTTAAAAATCATACATTACAGAAGGATAACGAAGATGCACATCTTAACCCATGAAATGTTTTTAAAATTTTGAATAAATTGTATGGCTTAAGAAAATTTTCTAATACATTTTTCCCAAATCGTACTGAATCCTGATAACTATGACTTGACAATTATCTGTTTCAGACATCTCCCAGTATATTTACCTCTATAAAATCAAATCAACAACACACATCATTGCACTGTCTTTGTGTACAGAAAGGGTTATGTAGTTTTCCTATATAAAATAAGGGCAGTGACTAGGTTTTCTAATGTATTGAAATCTAACAAACAGGAAGACCTAAATTCCCCCACCAATCATTTGAAAAATAATTAAATCATTACATACTTTAATGAAATACCCTAATGGGTATCTGCAATTGAAATTTCATGTGAAACCTTAAAATACCCAACAAATTTCAAGGTCAAATCCCATCATCTAATTGTACTAAACATGCATACAAATTATTCAGATACAATCTAACTCTTAATATTCACCCTCCCGAAAATAAACACATTTCGAAAGAAAAATTTATGCCAAAAATATTACCACGACCAAGTAGGGAACTTGGTGACTAAATTGTCGTCGGCCAAGACAAATTCATTGACAGAGAGAACACCCTTTTCTTTGAATGCAGAGACTGTACGAGGCCCTGATATCCTTTCCATGACTTGTTTGTAGGCTTCATGGATCTTATGTCAAGGCGTGTGCCATTCCATTGCAAACCCTCCCTCCATGGCCTCTTGTGTCCAACCCTTCCCTCCAAAGCCTCTTATTTTTTGAGGCTTTCATTGTGTTTGTTTTGTTTTTGTTTTTTATTTTTATTTAATCTTTAATATTAAAGATATTATATATAATATAATATTTAAATATAATATGTTTATATATATTAACTTTACTATAAGATATATTATTAATTTATTATATAAATACAAATAAATATATAATTACTTATATTATATAAAATTAAGCATATGAATATATACAACTGTTAATATATCAATATTGCATATTAGCTACAATATATAATAATTATATGATCCCTTTCTAAGAGGGAATTCGGAAAATGGAAAATTGCAATTTTGACAATACTTTTTTATAGTTTACTAAAAGTTAACATTATAGATGAATTTAGAGACCCCCTAGAAATGGGTCTTTGAATCCATCAGCTCAACGTTAAAATCTAGTAAATTGTAACACTATGGCACTAATTTGAATTTCTTGACATCTATTTTATTCTATCAGAGCACTCAATAAAGAGCATGTGTTCTTGCTCAATACAAATAAGGGGATTCCAAGTTGTTGAGTTGTGACACATGATATTAGGTCATTGTCAAAGTTGAAAGATGATATTTGGTCTTTGTCGAAATGGAAAGGTGTTTTGTTATATGGGTCGTGTTTTTGTTATGTGTCATTGTTTTTTGTTTTTCTTATGTTTATTTGTTTTTTATATGGTTTTGTTATTTATTTTATATTTAATAATGTATAGCTATATTATAATATATAGATATGTGTGTTTATATATCATAATATAACAATATAATGTGTTTGTTGTCATTATATATATGATAATAATATTAACCAATGTGAATTATATATATATATTTGGTCAATTCATGTTGAGTTGTGACAATACATTATTAATTTACTAAATTCTAACACTGTACATGGATTCAGAGACCCCTAAGGGGGCTTTAAATCCATCTACAAGTAAAATGTACAAATGCATTCTCAAATTTGTAATTATTTCCAGTCCCGGGGTGACACAACTAAAAATGACCAAATAAATGACAAATTGTTATCTAGTCACTGTGTAGTCTACATATCACGTGATCAAATTTGGTCATTTTTAATTGGTTTCTATCCTGTGACCAAAAGTGGTCATTTGTTTTGGTCATTTGTTCCTTTCAAGAGACTGCGATGACCAAAAATTTTGGTCTCATGGTCACTAATCTCTCATTTTCCACTAGTGACGATAGAGTTGCAGAAACAGAAGAAGTAGGAAGAATTGATAGTAGTTTCAATATGGAACATGAAATTAGAAAAATCAAGATTCCTATTCCATTGACTAAATTGATTAAAAGTCAATCACATAGAGATCCTACTCTCAAAATCATGAATTCTCCAACAAATTGTATCCCTTCAGATGTGATTAATTTACAAGATGAGAATCTGACCATTTTTTTTGGTCCCAGAATATTTGACCAACTAGATGATAAATGTGATTACCCCCCTCCATTTTATATCACTCTTACAGTTCATGATCAAACGTTGCATAATTGTATTCTATATTCTAGTGCTTCACATAATCTTATGCCTAAGGAAGTCATGGAAGATTTAGGGCTTACTATCACTAAACCATATCATGATCTCCATAACATTTACTCTAGAGCATTAAAATTTGTTGGGGTCATTAAACATCTTGTTTTCAGCCTTACGTAGTTGCTAATGAAAGTGTACTCATGGATGTTGTCATAGCTGATATTTATCCTAAATTTGGTATGTTTTTGTCATGGGAAAAGAGGGTGGGGGAACCCTACACATGGATATTTCTTATGCTACAATATCGGTATTTGGAGTTGAGTATAGAAGGATTTATAGAGAAGTACAATTCGCATATTTGGTAAGTGACAATAAAAATCCTACAAATAATCCAATCTATTTAGTTAAGGAAGATTTTTTTTCTTGTATGTTACATCTAAATGATGATGCCACATGTATTTTACAAGTTGAGAAAGATCATACACTTCAACCTAAAATGACTGATCAGGTTAGTTTATGGAAAATGTATTTTTATGGTTCATCGTCTAAAGTAGGAGCAGGAGCATATATTGTACTTATTTCTCTTGCAAGATTATTTCCTTAATGTATAAGCTGGAATTCCAAAGAACAAATAATATTGTTGAATATGAAACATTGATTCTTGACCTAAGGGTTGCAAAGGAATTAAACAATCAACGGATTACTGTGATTGGTGAGTCTGAATTAGTAGTCCAGCAAGTGAAGAATGTATATCAGGTCAAACAACATTTGTTGAAAGTATACCGGAATGAGGTATGGGATTTGGTTGATGATTTTTTATTACCTTACAACGTAACTTATATCCTGAGATATTATAATCAAACATCAAATTCATTATCTTTGGAAGCATATTACTTGAATTTTCCCAAACTAACACACCTTAAGTATCCAATTGAAGTAAGATACAGACCTTCATTTCCAGATAATATTAAACACTGGAACGTTTTTCATGATGATCAAGGGATTAAATAACATATGAGTTCTCTACCTCGTTGATTGATGAGATCAAAATATTGATTGGGATGAAAATACTTCATGTACAAATGATTCAATTGGAAATCATAAAATAGTTGAACTAAAAGGAAATTTTATTACTAAAGGGATTATTCCTCTTGAAAGATTGTTTTCAAAAGATGATACTTTATTGAAGCCTACATTACAATCTACTGAAGAAAATTTCTTAATTTGTAATATTGGTCTGAAGTTGAGCCTAAAATGATTAAAATATATAAGAGATTTTCATGAAAGGAAAGGAATAGGTAAATTAAACTGCTTAAATAATTTATTGATATTTTTGCTTGGTCATATGAAGATTTGAAAACATATAACACCAACATATTCCAACATAAGATACCATTAAGGCAAAAATATAAGCCTTTCAGATAAAAGCTTGGGAGTCTTAATCCAACATTGCTTCTAGTTATTGAAAAGGAGGTCAAAAAATTGTTAGATGCAAAGACCATAATACCTCTTAGATATTTGTATTGGGTAGAAAATTTGGTGCCAGTACGTAAAAATAATGGGGAAATTGACAACTATCCATTGCAAAAAAATTGATTAGATATTACTGTGAGTGGTGGGCTCCCAGAGGATATCAATGATTGATGGATTCTCTGGTTATAATCAGATTGAAGTGCAGCCAGAGGACAAGGGAAAGGAAAACCAAACTTTACGACTCCTTGGGGTACATTTATTGTTAAATAAATGTAAATGTGGAAGATCTTATATTTTGTATTATTACTGTTACTACCCCTTCTATAGATGTTGTTCCTCTGATTGGAGATATCATTGATGTAATTGGTCATGTAAAGTATTGAGGTAAAACCTTCATTGTAAGTCAGGTTAGTAGTTATTAGAGGAAATTTCAATTTAAAATGGGCCTTCCAAAAATAATACAAATTTCATGTCATCATGTATTAGCCAATCAAAATGATTTAAAATTAAAAAAGGGAGCACCTCTTAAACAATTTTTTAATAGAAATTTGTGGATAGGTATCACAAAAAAAACTACTTTTTTTGTTCATATTTTCAACATATATCCCTGTGTTTTTACTCATATTTTGATTGGGAGAGCTCGTTGGATGCGGAATTAAATTCTGCATCCAACGAGTACCCACTCGGCATACTTTTTAGGGTACCCTCTACCCCAAAAACAAGAAATACCTAAAAAAACGTGACGATTATGTCATCATCACATTTTTTCAGGTATTTCTTGTTTTTGGGGTAGTGGGGCCCATAAAAAGTATGCCGAGTGGGTACTATTTGGATGTGGAATTTAATTCTGCATCCAAAGAGCTCTCTCGATCAAAATTTGAGTAAAAATACATGGAGATATGTTGAAAATACAAACAAAAAAGGTAGTTTTTTCTTTTCTTCCTCCAAAATTAATAAATACTATTTTATTATTTTAACTATTATTTTATTAATTTTCCTTATGAGGCCCATTTTGAGTTGAAATTTCCTCTAATGACCCAGAAAAGTATTATTAGAATGTATTTTAGAGTATTCCAAGGAAATTCAGCCCTAGAATCAAGGAGAAGTTGGCCCAGTTGTGTTATTATTCCTCTCGGCTGATCAGTATAAATAGGAGAGGTGCCTCCCTCATTTGGACAAGCAACATAAAGCAACAGTTGTGCTAGATAGAGAAAGAGTAGTCCATATGGGAGAGAGGAGGTATTCTAGTATTATTCTTGGGGTAATATAAGTCTTATTATTTGGGTCTTAAATTGTACTTTGTTGGTTTCTATATCGAGGAATTTTTGTTGGGTTTCCTTCCTCATGAGGGTTTCCCATGATAAATCTATGTGTTATTTTGTGTGGCTGTGCTTATCTTTCTTTCAGTGATCCTTTTTTATATGGTAATGATGTGATGTTGCTAAATGTTTGTAGATCATGTATAACCATTGAAATATTAACATGGTATCATATCCACCCTAAAAGAACTATTTTAGAGTTGAAATATTGCTACAATGGAAGCTACTAAACATTAGGGTTTCATGCTTGAAAACCATAAAGGACAAAAACTAGTTATCTTTTGACTTCAACTATTACTCGATATTGTAGAAGACTCATAAGCTAAAAAAATTACAGGCAAAATATGAATATTTATGTACCTTGTGTGCAAATTTCAGCCATAGATGCACTATACTTCAGAAGATATGATTCCTCCAAATAAGGGTTCTATCCTTCTACATAATATAGACATAAACAAGTGACCTAGGGATAATTTCTATATGCGGGGCAAGGAAGGTCCAAATGAAATTTAAGAAGACACGGCAGATAGGGAATGAAATTTAGTTTTTGTGGTCCTAGTTTCAGACCCCGAAGGTGAAACAATGAAACGTTGAAGTCTGCACAAGTTCGTTATGTTGAACAGACCTTAAAGAAGTCACCTTGGGAAAATTTGCATGAGTCCCACTTGGAGAATCCAATTCTACTATAACCTGTGGGCTTGGAAAGAAGACCAATCAGGATATCTCAAGAATAATTTTCAGACTTGGAGGATGAGGAATTTTGGAGATATATTAGAAATAATATCAGGTAATTATGCAGTAGAAATTGGAGAAAACTAGGGCTTCCTCTTCTGGGCGCTTCCCTCCACTAATCAATTGAAAAAGGATGAATATAAAAATATCCTTAGGACGACGCATATATATATGGAAGAAGTTCCTCATTCAGTGGATCTTCAATTTTGTACCTATCATTATTGCCGAATAAAATTAGGGCATCATAAATTTTGCAGTTTTGTCCATGGTTTTGGGAAAATGAGTATGACGCTCAAATCATTTTGAAGAGTCACATATTTATATCCAATCAGGTTTTAAATATATCCAATTTGAAAAATTATGGTTTCTCTATCAAACCCTAGTTCCACCAGAAGCAGTCTTCCAGAAAAACTTTCAAGAAAGCATAAAGTTGAAGCAATCTCATTGGTAAGTTCTATCCTCTCTTTTTCCATTTTGAGATTCTTATTTTTTATCATGATGACAAACAAAACCAATCTTGAGGACAATATTGAAGGATATGAGAACTTCCAATCATGGAAGTATAGAGTGATTCTCATACCTGAAAAAGCATAACCTGGATAACTATGTCAAAGAAGAAGTTGCATATCTAGAGGGAGATGAAGACAGAGTACAAGAAGTACTTAGTTAAAGACAATAGGATTGTTTTTGTCTCCATTGGATCTCACATGTATCATCATTGTAAACTCCCAATGAGATACAATTACCAGCTTGTATGAAAGAAAGAATATCAACAAAAAGATGACATTGAGGAACTGTAGAAAATTGTGAAGATACAGAACTCAAAGACCATGCAGTCTCACTTCACAAGGGTTTCTCAAATCAAGGAACAACTTAAAGAATTAAAAGTGAATGTGGAAGAAGGAGAGATTGTTATGACCACCTTGAATTGCATCCCAAGATCATGGGATTCATTCATTCAAGGAATATGTGCAAGAAGGAAGCTGATCTCTTTCAGTAGACTGTGGGAAGAATGCACACAAGAAGAATCTCGACTAATAACAAAAGAGGGGAATATGGGATAAATTGAAGGTCAAGCTCTCACAATTTACTCTAGAATAAATCATTTAAAGAAGGAGGGCCATCATCACAATAGAATACAAAAGGAATTCAGAAGAGATCCATCCAAACATTCGATGTTACACTTGTGATGAGAAGGGACACTACTCCAGAGATTGTCCCAGAAATAGAGGCTCCCTCAAAAAGAATTCAAACAAGAAAATACATCATGATCACACTGTTGAAGATGATGAACCAACTAATAAAACATTCAGAGAAGAAAAGGAAGATTCCTCAAGTAATGAGGAATATGAATTGTAATGGTAAATACAAAGAACATACTCTTATCCATTTCAGTATTAGATAAGAAGGAATGCAGCTAGTGAGACTCAGAACCAATACAAGGGTTCCCAAAATCAAAAGTAGCAGGCTCCAGTTATTCTTGCAAGGACATAAGGACTAATAAGGAGTCCACCTACCAAACAAAAAAAGATAGGTTCCTAGAACTAGATGATGACATAGAAGGCTCCGGTTATTATTGCAAGGACATAAGGATCAAGAAGGACTCTACCCACCAAACAATCAAAGACATATTCCGAGAATCTGATGATGAAGTATAAGGATCCAATTATTCTTGAAATGACATAAGGATCAATAAGGAGTCCACCCACCAAACAAACAAATAAAGGTTCCCAGAATCAAATGATGAAGTATAAGGCTCCATATATTCTTGTAAGGACATAAGGATCAAGAATGAGTCCATCCACCAAACAAACAAAGACAAGTTACCAGAATCAGATGATGAAGTAAAAGGCTCCAGATATTATTCTAAGGACATAAGGATCAAGAAGGAGTCTACTAAAAAAACAAATATAAGTATTTCAGGTTTCATTTCCTACATACCTAGTTTTTTAAATAACATTTAGTTATGTACCTATTTATGTTCAAGGAAATGTATTATGCATAATAGAATGTTTGCATATTGGAAAATATACTACTAAGATGCATGTGATGGGTAAGTGGCCTGTGGTGATATACAACATTCCATTTCTACTTATCTAGAATGAAACCTCTTTGCTAACAGATTGGGATTAGTGCACAATCTGAATAATGTTATGGTAGAGATGGAAGGAATCTAGAAAGATTCCATGTGTATACGTGATATGGATGAATACTGCATTGGCTAAAATAGTTGCATGATTATACCTTTATGCATAAGAATTTTTCATTATGAATATGTCTTGAATATTATGAAATGTTTCTAACCATGCAACTGATTTATTTGACTTGTAGGAATGATCATGAACAATCACCTACAAGAAAAGAAGGATGAGACTTGTCCCAAAGTATAAGTGATGATAGTTTAGTTAGAAGATTCACTCCAGTAAACATACATGAAGATGAGCCGAAAGCTCCCAGGTTCAGAGACAATGTGACAAAATAAATATCTTCAGAAGAATATAAGAATCATGATATGAACTAAAGAGAGCGGTAGATCCACCTCGAGAAGTGATGACCATATTGGGCACGAGAGATAATTCAAGATGAATAAAAGTATGATGAAACATCCAATGAAATTAAGAGGCTTCAGATACAATCTATTTATGTGGAATTGTTGAGGGACATCATTGATATATATCCTTCCATCTATGAAGAATTATCCAATGTGAAATGGTACCAGTTGATCATGGGGAATGATGTATAGGATGCAGTTTCGAGACCTGAAGGGAATCATGTAGTGTCTTCGGTGTATATCTAGAAGATCAAGTATTAAACATATGACAACATCAAGGGATAAAAAGCAAGGTTTGTGTTTTCTCTCAGAAAGAGGGAGTAGACAATGACATGCAATACTCCATTAACGAGACACTCTTCTTTAGTAAAGTAGAATTGTATATCGAACAAAGAACCACATGTGCACAAAAGGATTTGTATGAGCTCAAAAGGAACCCATGGATAAGCACATATATTTACATGAGGAGTGTAAAGATCACCTAGAGTGATGAAGATCTTAACCTTTGTTGCAAAGTTAAAGATGGAATCCTATAGAGGATGACAAGATCACAGATGGGTGCAAGAGGAACTTGTCAACAAAGTTCAAGATAAAGGATCATGGTATCCTATGACCTGATATGGATACATAGAAGATCACTAGCATAGGATGCTACTTAACACTCCAATACAGAATGTTTCAATACATGGAGTAAAAAATGCAGAGGGAGGATGATGCTCTGCTCCAGAGGGAGTAACTGTAGAAGATATCTGATTTTTACATGGTACGACGGGATGGATAGATTTTTGATTAATTAATACTTTACCAAGAGTAAAACGGGTCCCAACCTTTAATTTAAGTTTGAATGTGAAAGACTAGTATATGTCGATGACCTAAGAGGAGAGGACATATATTATAGACGCAAAGAGGAATTGCTAGAAAGAGCACCTCAGGATAATGTTTTAGTTTGGGATCATGTTTGATCTCATGGATTAGCAGAAAGAAAACCAGTGTTAGTGTCAGTACAGCCGAGGATGAGTAAATTTCATCATGATTCATCCTGTAGTGAAGCAATATGGTAGGATTGTTTGATGTCGAGATAGATGTAACTGATATTTATTGTGACAACCAAAGTTGTAGAGAATTCGGTGTTTCACAAAGTATGGGATATGTTGCATAGAGGAGTCATGAAGCTCCAATATGTTCCTATAGAGAAATAATTTATGGATGTACAATAAAAGAATAATGAGCACCGGTGATTTGGTCACTGTATAGAGATCATGGTCAAAACTTTGTGGGTAGATCCCAATATGGTTGGTGACATCATCGAGGGTGGATCCTAGCATGAATGGTTGTATCAATAAGAGTAGATACTAACATGGTTGGTGGTATCCTCACAAGGAATATCTCAGGAAGGTTGATTGTATCTTCAAATAGGAAGATCCCGATGAGATGTGGTCATGTATTCATTTGCGGACATTGTGATATAGCATTCATTTGCAGACGTTGTGGTATGGAATTAATTCGTGGATGTTGTGGTCTGTCATCCATTTGCAGACATTGTGTTTCAGCATTCATTTGCAGATGTTGTGGTCTTGGATTCATTTGCAGACTCAGTTCATATTTCCAGAATCTTCGAAATGATAGATGACATATTTTATGTTATGGTTCATCATTATTTTCCGATTGTTAGTGATAAATGGTAGATTTTATGTTATGAGTCATAGATATAGATAGAGTATGTGTTACCTTTTCTCTATTTTTGGTTTATTCAATCCATAAATATTGGATCCCAAAATTGTTCCCGTTTTAAAACATTTTGCATAAATATGACATCAAAGAATAAGAAAGGAAATAGGAAATAGTTTTGGAAGATCAGGCTACAGGATATCATCTATCATGCATGTATTTTATATTTTAATGGCTTATATAAAGACTATCTTGGAATGATATTATATTCAAGATGAACCCATTTTTTTCTTTTATCATAATGAATGTTTATGTTCAGTATGAGCACATGATTCAGAATTTTATTCTCTAATAAATGTTTTCTATCTTAGAATATTTGTAAATGGGTTAATGTTTATTATGCATTCTTAATCTGAATCTTTCTCCTTATATAATGAATACTCATATTATTTTTGTTTGAGCATAGCGTAGTCATCTATTTTATTTGATTATTTTATACATGATCCCCACTTTACCTTTAGAAGATATTCATAATACAAAACATAGTCATCTGACAAAAAACGTCAAGGATATTTGGACGTTGAGCCTTAGTAGTCTAGGTGCAAACTCCACTGATAACACTCTTTTTATCAACTACACTCTCGAATTCCACAATGCTAACATGATTTAAGATATAACGCCACGTCAGGATTCTTCATTGCCTCTCTCCATCATAACTCAAATCAACATCTATATACCATGTTGATTTACTTTGTCGTTGTTCCCACATCATTGACCTTTTCTTGCCAGCCTATCCAAACGATCCACTATTTTTCAACCATGACATGTAGCTCTAATGCATGCTACTTGTGGCATGTCACCCTTTTCTTGATGGCTTTATTCCGCTGTCAACTCATTTGAAACTATGACATGAATTACTAGTTAACACTATGTCGATCCACCCATGGTGTTTCAAACTGGACACACTTTTTCAGACTTAGATTTTGGATCTTCAATCACTAGCTATGGAATACGACCTTTCTCCATGCTTATATTACGGATGGGATCGTTCCTCCAGCTCATAGCGGATGATATCATCTGTCCAATTGAAGTACATTAATATGAAAAGGTATGTGACAGGAGAAATAATTACATCTAACATTCCCCCTTAATTATCTCAACAAAAATAGGTGGCTAACTTCTGCTACTACCCACAACCAGTTAACTTCCAAACTTTTCTCAACCTAATGATGAGTATTCATAATGACTCCATGAACATGGACATCACACTCATAACAACCTAATATCTACAAATATGAGCTAAAACATCCTTAGGAAAATTAAACACAACATTCAACCAAGATATTCATCACTAATACACTCAAAAAGTGACAAACTACTTCTACAAACTTTATACATGGGAGGGATTAATAAAAAAAATAGGATAACAACTAAAATTTAAAAATCATATTTCTTCCTCCTACAATTGCGAACTTTGAACCAATAATATGGAATTGTTTTTATCATCATTGATTTCATCTTGGTCTTTAGACCATCTCCCGATTCATCAAAACCGTGACATTCATCTTCATTCAAAACATTGTTCGCTAGCTTAAAATATAGTATACCCTATGTTCCATAGGAAACAATATTCCTATCAATAGCTATAAATGTAACTCTACAGTTATCCACATGTCTGAGGGATTCACCATGGGTTAGATCTATAACTAGTCCCTCTTGTTGTATTATATCCATAACGTTTTTCAACAGAACTATCTTGCTAATAAAACCAACATCCAACATTATAAACTCTACCTCATATGTTATGAGGTCTTCAACAACTTTTCCAAACATCATACTTTGAATCCATTTTACCTAGATTGTCATTTCATCACACTTATATTCTAGAAGTACTTCATCATCATATGCAACCTCAACAATTTTATTTGTATTTTCATTGTTGTTCAAAACACCTACACACTCACATGGGTCATCAGTGAAAACAACTAAAATATTCAGAAATTCTTTTTCATTTTATTTGAATAGACTTTTCTCCTATTCCGTGCTCTTTTCTACTTCCACTACAATTTCTATGGAATTCTCCACTCTTCCAACTATACCCTCACACACATACCCATTCTTTTCTTCTTCGTCTTCTGCAACTTCATTCATTATTGTAGGTTCTTAAAGTGTAACTTCATTTTGATCACATAATGGATTCTCCTTTGTATATTCATCTCTCTCGACTTCTATTAGATCCTCAAGAAATTCAATCCCATCTTCATACTCATCTAATTTCATTTTAGGTTCAACAACTTGAGGATCATATTTACTCACAACATTACCCATGTTATCTATTTGTTTTTCATGGTTTCCTAAACTAACACATTCCTTTACTTTATTTTTCAATTCTACAGGCTTAACCATAATGGTCTCATTACCTGATTCATCATCCTATTCCTTATCTACAAATTTTTCTATAGCCTACACTTGTTGCGCTAGAACCTCCAAACAGTGCTTGCCCTCAACATCAAATATATCACCAACGACATTCATTGTTGGATTCTCTTCACAACCATTATTAATCATCCACTTGAATTAGATATGCAAGTGGGCTCACTTCACTGCTTAACATATCATTAATCAACTCCATTTCTAACTGCAACCATTTTTATGTAACAATTATTCTTCATCATATACTGCTAAAAAAATTGCTTTTCTTACCTTATCATATTCTATTGTATATGAACTATAGGACAAAAATCCATTCCCATGTTCTTCTTCTATTATAGTAGGATCTTCAACATATTCATGGATCATCCTATCAACAACATCAATATTGCACTTAGCTTCATAAATTTTTATTGCAACATATTCACGACGGCTACAATATCCATTCATTATACCTGTATAATCAAATAAATCATCAATAATATCAATTATTCCTCTTGGCACATTGTATTTTTCCATTTCATCTTCTTATTCATCTAATTGCACAATGGGATTTATTCTATCCTCATTTTTGTTCTCTACCACAAAACATATTGCTATACGATCCACTTCTCCATCTTCTTCATCATCATCAATTGGCATTGTTGGGTTCACTCAACTACTACCTCCTACAATGTCAAATTATTCATCTGCATCTTCACCATCCATATGCACATCTACGCAATGGGATACACAAGTTGCTTCATTGGAAACTTCATCATCATAATCTGTAAAATTATCAATCACGGGATATCATTAGCATGAATAATACCTTACAATGAAAAAATTATGAAGGATGATGAATTGCAGTGTAAAAGATGATAAAATTGCAGTGTGAAATTAATAAGACAAGAAGCAAGAATATGACCACAATAAATGGATATAATAATCATTAATCTATGTAATCACATAATATAATACAATGGAGGAAAATCGAATTACTCTAGAGTGACTCAAATCCCTAACTGTAACTTGACTAACTTAGGACACCACTGAAAGACACACTAGTGCAACTCCAGACAACTGAAACAAATAATAATCAAGTAACTGACCCTTAGTAGCTGTGCATGGGTTCCTTTATCCTAAAATAATGCAAAGGATGTGCATTAGCTAATTGAAGGTGCACTGAATGTGGCCATCAGATCCTGACTCCACTCTAGTGAATTGAAAGTGGAACTCCTGTAACTCAAAGTGTGCTCCTAAAATCTTGGGATTGGTCATTGGATCTCATAAAATGATGCACGAGGGAACGCCAAGTGGCTTGTGGGCCCTAGATAACATATGAATGCACTAATGAAAATGATAATATCATCCTAAGCTAGGAAATTGATAAAAAGACTATGGTGGATAAAGGATGATTATTCAATAATCCTAACACCCCCTCTTAATCAAAACTTACACAACCTAGGCCTTGGCACCAGAGAAAAAAGGTCACTCGTACAACAATAATGAAAAAATAATTGCACATGTAACTAAGGAAATGAGGAAAAGCACATGGGAACAAACCCCCCCCTCAAAAATGAACACCAAGGAACTAAATCATGCCTTCACACCAAGCAGAGTTAGTTAACTCCCATGAGTTATTGGTTATACATTCATTAGCTATGTTTTATCCATGCATCAACTACTTTCTCCATTCTTTTTTCCTCTCTTTCATTCTTCTAGTTATCTCCC
>LPNX011174184.1:105405-132728 GCA_001517045.1 Pseudotsuga menziesii | reverse complement strand
AACTTTTTAGGACCTATTGAAGAATCAACTGAAGATGAAAAAGTTAATCAAATTTGGCATATGCATTTTGATGGGGCATTCTCCAGACATGGTAAAGGTGCAAGCATAGTTATTGAATCCCCTTCTCATAAGGAATTAAATTTCTTGGTGGAATTGTTCACAAGGTCTACACCATTGAAGTACTTCTTCTACCATGTTAGCTGAGTCTAACTGGTTTGGACTCCTAGGCTCTTGCTGAGGGGCTTTCTTCTGATACATTTGATTTCGCTTGGGCTGAAAGTTCCTAGGTCCATTATTCCTTTCCATTGTGATCAATCTATTTTGCATGTCATTCAATTGTGCAGTATGATTGGCCATCTGTTGGTTTTGACTAGTAACCAAGTTTTTTATCATGTCCTCCACCTTTTCCATGGGATCTTTAGAAGTTCCCTTTTCTTCTGATTCAACAGCTTTATCCTTGGTCTCTTTGTTGCAGGAAGTGTTTCCCCTATTGTAACCTGGAATGTTGGACTTGCTTGAAGATTGCATATTCTTTTCTATTTTCTTGGCCAATTCCTGGGCAGTTTTCAGATCGGCCGGTTCTTTATCTCTCAACTGGTACCTTAAGTCACTGGTGAAGGCTTCAATGTAGGATACAAGGATAGAGGCATTTTTTGGTTTGATGTCTTTAGGAAGGTCCGCAACCACACGCCTGAATTTATTATTAAATTCATCCATGGTTTCATTCTCTATCTTTTTTATGCTATAAAGGGCAGCAAACAGATGTATTGGTTCCTTCTTTTCTCCCCATCTCTTCCTAAAACCATCTTAGAATTCACTAAGAGTTTTATATGAATCATCATCTAGGTCGAGGTACCATTCTTCAGCATCATCTTCTAAGGATAAAGCAAAGAGCTTCATTTTGACATTGTCATGGTCATGGGCAGCATCATTGCAATAACTGACCAGGTGCTTTTCAAACTTTCGAAGGTGAGACTTGGCAGTGATGGCATTATTGCCCTGAAATATGGGGAGCTTCTTAATAGCATATTTTGGAATGGCATGGGGAGCACCTACTATCTGAGAAAAGTCAAGGGGTTTGAAGAATTCCGTCATTTCTTGAGATTGGTGAACATGACTCTCTACAAATACGTGATGGATATCTGAGAGGGATTGGTCTCCTAAATCTTCAAGGTTTCTACGAGAAGTCTGCCTATTCAATCTTTCCCTAATAAATCTTTCGAGATCAGGGAGAGGATTGAATAATTGATGGCGGTTTCTTCGGGTAGAAATTCTTGGAGGGATGTTAGACAGTGGAGTCGCCAGATGGATCGAGTTTTAATTTTTATGTTTTTTAAAGACAAGATCAATCAATTTTTTTTATCTTTTTAGTTGTTTAGAAAAAAGTTAAGCTAAGTCGTACTCGGGAATAAAAAGAATTATCTCTGGCAATGGAGCCAAAAAGTGTTGCCGCCTTTCACACACCTAGGGGGAACGTGGCAGAAATCTTCAAGCCACTCAATGTGTCCTTGGGGGCAAGTCTTGAGTCAAGGCTGTCACCTTGTTCTTGACTTTGTTTAGGCTCAACTCCTAACGAAGCCAAGGGGGGTAGACCCTATTAAGTTACTAAGGCAAAATTATTTAGTATGGTGATGTTAAACTGAATGAGTTACGTAGGAGTTTGAAATTTAACCATAAACAACCAGAGATGACAAGATAAAAAATGAGCGCACGAAAGCACAATGCTGAGACACAGTATATATATATAGAAAGAAAATAGCCAGTGCCTTAAAATGGAGTCATAAAATAATCAATGTACTTGCATGTGCTTGGAGTAAATGTTTTGCGACTGCCTCTTGGTTCGTTTTAAGTTAATGTGCAATATGAGTTGATTAAAATTAGGCGAGGGGGGGACTCCAGATATACCCGAGAGTATTTGGAGTATGTCCAAAACTAAACCTTCACGGCTACCCGCAAGGAATATGTGGGCTGAATGGAGTCTCTGAGACTATTGTTCATAATGCACCCGAAGGTGTAACAGAGATCGGCGCCTCGAGGTCACTTTTCAGGAGTTCCTGCTTCCTTTGGGTATTTTGCCACCGCTTACGGTTTGATCGAGGCGTTGGATTTTCGCCTGATGGTGGTTGATTGGGGAAGGTGAAGACTAATTAAACTAGTCACTCACATTGCTTTTGATGCAGCTTGATTGATCGGACGAATCGCAGCCAAGTACAGAGCATACACATCGGAGTCTTGTCAATTTTAGTGAGTTTTTAAAGGATGTGTTTTCTTAGAAAGAAAAACCCTCCAGGAACCTCTTTCGATCCAAGTGGACCTCAATCGGGTAATCAAGGAGCGGGTTGATTTTAGAACAATTACTTACAGAAATTATTGATAAGCAGCAAGCAGAAACAAATCACAAGTTTTCTAATTATTCCTACCACGCATCTCTTTTCCCTTGCGGGTCAATTGGGAATTCAAGTTACTTTGATACTGAAATGTGGAATATATGATAAAGTAATCAAAGCATGTTGTTCTGCATGAATGAAACTAATCTAAAGGGAACATAAATAAGATAATGCGAAAAATAACAAAAAAGGCATGAATCCCCCCAGGGGGGATGGGGAATGGGCTCGAAAGAGCCTATTTGGAGAAAACTTGTATTATCTGCTGTTACAATATCAGTAAAATGATCTGAATCCTCTTGCTTCTTATATAGGATGAAACCAAGATCTTACAACTTTCCCAAAATTTGAAATTTACAGTCAAAGGGGAGCCCCCTGGGGGGATTTGAACGATCCCAAAGCCACTTTCGAACAGCATCTTCTTTTCTTTCTGTTTTGCCTGCTAAAAGACAACGAGCATGTTAGAATGAAATATGGCCAAAAGCACTTTGAAAGTACCTTTGGGTCAGCCTACTTTAAACCAAACAAAACTAAGTTAAAACTGGCTAAAACAGTGAAAAAGGAACCAAAGAAAGCAAGCTTTCCTTGGGATCTTGGCTTGTTGTTTGGGCAGCCAATGAGATATGCATTGATTGCTGGATTTAATCTTTTTAAAACAAAAACAGAAATCTAACGCATGCAACCTATGGATTTTCTTTAAATTGCCATGTAAAACGGACGATTTCCCTGAACTAGATCTAGAATGCTTAATGAGACCTTTTAGAAATGAGATCTAGATTATGAGCTTTGAAATAATAGATCTATGTAAGTTTTACTTTAATATGACAGATCTAAATGATAACAAAGCTTGTAACCAAAGTAACTAGGTAAGATTTGGATTTTTATAAGGAGGAAGAGAGAGAAAGAGTGTTGGAAGTCTTGAAGATCAATCATGGAGATTTCTGGTGGAATGTCGAGGGACTATGCCTTTGAGAAAGTTTTGGAGAAAGTGAGGAAGCAAGCTAGATCAACACCTTCTCCAAGCTAAGAACCTGCAACTGAATCCAAAGACTTGCCAAAATGCTTGTGAGATCCGGTTAATACATAAACAAAGATTTCAAAATAGCATGCATATAAACTTATAAAACATGTTGAATCTAGATCTCTAAACATGCATCAAAAGGGAATAGAAATAAACTGATTAACAAACTCCTTTCCTATCAAGATCATAATAAACTTATTATCAATCTTTTGCAATGAATCCACAAACAATCAACAAATTATGAGCATAGATACAGGTTACCTCAGTAAAACATGGCAATGCTCATCCACGCACACAATAACATGACACCGTCTTGCCTCCAAAGCTTCTCTTTATTTCAAATGAACAATAATAACAGTACAATAGCAACAACACCTCAATCCCAATTCTAACTAGCTTGGAAGAGGTAATCTGTGCTTTATTTATAGCAAAAACAGGAGATCTAGCCCAGGGGGGCGCAAATCCCAAGGAGAGAGAGACTGCAGCTGCATGTGGAGTGAATTTGAGCCTGATCTGAGTCTATCTGAGTCTGATCTGAGTCTCACTGAGTGCAATTGTCAATCGGAGAGTTGATCTGACTGACACCTCAACCTGCTAACTGAAGCATCCACCAAAACTCATACAAATGAGCCCACACGTGTGGAGGAGAGAGGGAGGGCGCAATTCCCAAGATTGCATGCATAAATGTACTCTCTGTTTAGCCCAGATCACCTCCTTCTGTCAAGGGATGGTCAGATCCAGTCAATCCCAAGCCGATGAGATTGATTTCAGTCAAATCGGAGCAAATCCCAATGATTTAGGATTTGGGGTTTTCTCCATTATTTAATTAATTTATCAATTAAATAATCAATATTTGATTTTTAGGGATTTTTGACCTGAGTGATGGACAAATCACTCAAAACTTAGAAAAAGTGGGTCTATGGGTTTACATGGTGCTCTGAGCTTGAAAATCAGCACCCCCATAACTGCAACTGATTTCCGAGCCCACTTTTATTACAAAACCAATTTTTCCAATTAGACTATTAAAAAATAGCCTAAGTTTTGTGGAAAAATTAAAATTAAAAAAACTAAAAAAATTAAAAATCTACGGGGACTTAGACATGTTCGTATGACTCGACCATAAAGCCTAGCATGTTTATACATTGACACATAGACTCTAATAACCTCAATAGGCCTAAATGCCAAGCCGACCACCCCAAGTTTGGAGGTATTGAGTGAAAAACTCAGAAATTATCAGTCATTTATTCAACAACCAATAATAATCAAGGGAAAAAACACCTTGGGCTGATCGAATTGACAAATAAAGTCTAAGAGACCGAGTCTTTTATGGACACTATCATGCTAGAACATTTTATTACAACTCCCCTATGGGGCATGAACATGTGATATGGTACAAGCACTTCCCAGAAGCACTTCCGAAGGTCTTCCGAAGTCCGAACAAATCTTCTTTGTCTGGTTCACCAGGCTCACTTGATAAAAAACCACTGAGTACAACTTAGGTGGTAACAACATGCATTTAATTTAACCCTTTCATTGGCTTAGTCCCTTTTTTTTAGATATGCCTACAACCTGGGACAAGAGAACTTGACTATTGCGATGGGGAGTATCTGCCATGAATTTTTCACTTGCATTTTGCATTTAATTTATCAACAAATCCCTTTCTTTGGAGAGTACAAGACTCGTTTAGCTTTATTTGAGGCATTTATATATTGGAATGGTATTGAGACCATGTGTTATTACTAAAGACAAGTCATTCACAAAGGGGAAATATGAGGGGAGGGATGATTTGGCTAGCGAGATGAAAAATGGCTAGGAAAAATATGATGAGATGGATGAACATCACTTGACTTAGTTCACCAAGGTACAAATAAACCTCGTATTAACACACTTATTAAGCTAGAAGAATCATACTGAGGTTAGACTAAGAGATAAGAAATAGTTTTAACACATGAGTGATAAAGTATACATGTAACATCTCATGCTAATGTACCGTCATACCAAAAACCATGCTAAGAGTAAATGAAGGTTAGAAGATGTCACATCACTAAAGGATCAGACAATATCTCCAGCTGGGAATATTAAAGCATATTTTCAATGGACTACATGACAAGGCTGGAGGATCTCGGATACATGATCAATGGTGAAATGAAAAATCTCATGTCAAAATCTCTGATCAAAGTCACCCTTGCTGAAAAGGGGGTAACAGGGTGCACTTGGGTATTTCTGTTTTTAGCACTTGCGCTTGCCTTGTTCAGTCTCCTTCTAGTGCACTGGACCTATCTCTTTCTAGTGCACTTGTGAGGAGGTTATTTCAAAATTTGGGTGAGATTTGGTTCTATCTGTTATCCACTAATTTTGCACTTAGTGGATTTCCAGTGAGCCGCCGAAGTCATGAACAAGCCAGTTGTTCATTGTTAGTGCTCAGAAAGTTCCACAGTTCCTCAAGGCCATTTTTGGGCCTCTTTTTTAATAAATGCATGTCCATACCCCTTGGGGATGTTGTAATAAAGTATGCTAGCATGGTCCATTTTTTGTAACAGACTTGGCTTTCCTAGGACTTAGAATTGAATTACTATTCCAAGGTGTTTTTTCCCTTGTTAGTTATGCAATGCTGAATAAGCGATGTATAATTTTCGAGTTTTTCACTGCTCCTCCAAAGCTGGAATAGTTAATTGTGTGTCCAAGCCTTAGGAGGTTATTAAATTCTATGGCTCAATGTATATAAATATGCTAGATACTTTTTTAAGTCATATGAACATTGCACTAGGTCCCCCATAGTTTTTTTTTAAATTCTGAAAAAAAAAAATTGCCGCAAAATTAAGCCATTTTTTTGGTTTAATCGGAAAATTTCAAAATGTAATAAAGGTGTGATCAGGAGTCCGATTTTGGTGTGGGGACGCTCGTTTTCACACTCAGAGCATCCTATTTACCCCGATACCCATTTTTCCTATGCTCTGGGAGACTAAATTATCTCGTATGGCATTATTCCTCTAACAGTGCGACGAAATGCCTAAAAATACTAAAAACAACAAAATGCACCAAGGACAAAGTCAAAATTTCAAGTCAAATCTTAATGTAATGACATGGAGCTGGTGTCGTTTCTTCTTTATGATTAAAGGTGACTTTGGCTAAGGTTTAAAAAATCATGTTTGAGGTGTGAGTGGGTGACAACGAATCAACCCAAGTATGAAGTCTGTCATCTTCACATGAAGACTCACGCTTGGTGGATGTGGCATTTAGTAAATGGTTGATGGATCGCGTGGATGGGGGCGCATCTCTCTTATGAGAGGTGGCACATCCCCTCAAAGTGCCACTCCACTTAAAACTCCATTCAAACTCCACTTATCCCATAATTTACTCAATCTCATGCGCCACATTGACTTCATCCTCACATCATCATTTGTGTGGCTCCTTTCGAGTGGGTTGATGGGGAAGTTTGGTGAGTGCGTACCTCTCTTGGAGAGGTGGCGCCTCCTCGATAAGATCCAACCAATCAGGATCCCACAAATCACTCCTTCAACTCTTGTTAACTTTGGCTCTTCTCGAGTTAGTTGGTGCCCACCCGGGGCTTGGTTATTCTATTTAAGCGAGGCCTTCTTCCTCATTCTGGACAGAAGGAAGGAACCTTTGCTCATATGCTTTGTAATTATTTAGCATTTTCATGAATAAATATTGATACTTTGGATGTCATGTTGGTGGTGCAAGTTCTCATTGTTGTGAATGTTTAGCTCTTGAACCGAGGTGATATCTACTAGTATTTAAGTTCTTTTCATACATGTATTGATTAATGTAGCTTGAGAAGGTTATATTCTAAGCTATGGAATAAGCATTCGAAAGTTCATTTTGTTTATTTATGAGTAGTTATCTAAGATCCAAGAGTTGCATGTTGTAGTTGGTTATACTTATGCACTTTTGATTTTATTTAATCTACCATACTAGATCTAATCACTTGTTTGAAGGGTTCTTTAGCTGTGCAGATCACCAAGCGTGGAGTAAGATTGGAGCTCGGCCGCATCTTGTCTTCTTTACCACATATTTTGGATCTACTGTTTCTTGTTTTTCATGCATCCTCCTCCTCGATCTTGTTCAAGCTTGGGCTTGAGTTCCTTCTCTTTCCTTCTTCAAAACTACAAATCTCTTTCTTTCCGGTTACTTTCATTTAAGTAGTAAATTGTATGCTAAAGTTCATCATTTTTATTTACTTGTTTGATTAGATCTAAAAAGCGCTTTTGTTTCATAATCATAAGCTTAGATCTAGTTTCTCTTTCCTAGTACTCGAAGTAGCAAAATATTTATATCTTTCGGCAAGTCACTAGGTTGTATTTTTTATTGTATTGTATTGACTAACCCACTAATTTACAAATACATAGCTTGTTGGTTTTTGCCTTTTTCGTGACAAGTTAAGTGGAAATGCTGGTGAATTTTGGAAGTTTCAAGCTTCTTGGAACACCTCTCATTCCCTCTTCTTCATTCCCCTTCTTCAAGCAAGCTATTGTAAGCCTCTTGATTAGCTTTTAAGATCAAAAGGCATCTCCTTTCAAAAAGCATTGTAATAAAAATTAATAAAACAAGCAAGTGGGCTACACAATGCCGACACACTCCATCCCCCCTAGGGGTATTCGCAATGTCTATTGATGGTTTGTCTTTTTTCTAATGTTTTGTTTTGACAACACATGCACACAATTCGTCTTCTAGAAAGGCTATATAATTTGGCTAATCTTTTATTTTTTTTTCTTTTATTTTGGACAAAGTAACGAACACTAATCCAACCTTGCTCTCCCGAGTATGGCCTTCAGGCCTAAAAGAGGCTCTTGGTTATAGTAATTAATCTCATGATTTCCTTTTTGTGCATTTACAATCTTTAATTAAAATCAATGTTTGCCATTCCGGTGTAAGCTCTTGCCCATCGTAGGTTCGCCCTGAGCTTTGGGATAATCAAAAGCAGGAATGTGCACTAATTAATTTCCCACTTCTAACTAAGTAAACTCACATTAATAAAATTTTCATCCCGTAAATATACAGAAATCCGGCGTATCAATCTTTGATATTGTGTGGGAAAATTCTTCAAAGCAAGTGGAACCACTGGATAGTGACCTCGGGATACCGTCAGGCTACACCCTCGATTGGTGTAGTGTTGGACACCTCCCAAAGACTCCAATCCATCCCACATTTCCAAGTGCGGAACCACCTTTGTCATAATCCGGACATATTCCCAGTACCTCACAGTATATTGGGAATCCCCTTTTCCCCTTAATTCACTTATCATTGAATAAGTTAAAATTGACCAAGACACTACAAAACATTTTACTTTTTCGGCAGCACTTCGATATGTTATGACTCCATTTGGGATTAGCACAATTTATACTACTATCATTTGCTTAAGGTCATCTCGATGTATGAATGTTGTATCTCTATGCTGTTGATCTAATTTTTACTTTGTAATGTCTTGTCAGTAAATCATTTCAAACTCCTAATAAAACAATTCATCCACAACTAATAAGTAATAAAGAGCCTTAGCAACTCTTTCTTAGGGACTACCCCCCTTGGTTCCGTTAGGAGTGGCCTAAACGGAGAAGTCGGGATCAGGTGACAGCACCTGGCTCGAGACTTTCCCCCAAGGACGCACTTAGCAGCTTGAATATTTCTGCTGCGCTAACTCCCCTAGGTGCGTGAAAGGCGGAAACACCATCAATTCTTCTATTGACCCTTATAAATATCACACAGTTTATATTGATCTTGATGCTTTTCTTAGTCTTCTAGCTGAATACTACCTATGTTTTCATTGTTCAATATTGTGCTTTCAAGGCTTGGTTTATTGTTCCCTTATGGTTTAAGATTTCTCTGTTGTTTCTTGACAACCAACATCTGTTTGTATACATAAATCAATTATCTTGGCCCCATTCTCCCCATACATGTGATCAGTAAATGAAAAAAATATGAGGATCCGAATTTGGGGGCTTAGAAGTTAGGCCTTATGAGTTGGCTGATTTGTTTATAATTTAAATGAAATTTGCAGAAGACTCCCATCCATATGATTCAGATAATACTGGCATGTTTAATGAGAATATCATATATAACCAAGAAAAGGTTGATAATCTTGGCTACTGGGTCTTTTGATGGAAGACAAATTATGATTTAGATGATCTGATGGGGAAGATAGCATATCCTCTGCTTTCCTCCTGGATCAACCTCAGTGATGTTAAAATTTATTTTCTCGCTGTTGAGCCTTGACACATGATAAAATAGTATAAATCTTTATTCTAGCTTGAGTATAGTGCAAGATCTTTTAATGTTTATGTATGTTGTGACTTCTCAGATTGGAGCTTTTGCAACTCCAGACAGGATACACTGGGCCCCTGGTCTACCAAAAACTAGGAGTGGTAAAATTATGAGGAGGATACTGCGGAAGATTGCCTCAAGGCAACTGGATGAACTTGGTGATACCAGTACACTTGCAGATCCAGGTGTAGTTGCCCAGTTGATTGAGCTAAGTGATGTGTGAAACTTTCCCACACAGCCTCTATAATTTGTTGATAGTTGTTTATCAATTGATGTGATCAGAGGATGTCTTTTTCCCAATTAATTTGCAAATTTATAGAGTACATCTTTAAAAGCATTTTTAGTGAATTCCATGGCCAGTTTCTCTAGGGCCTTGCACCGTGTCCAACACAGTTACAGATGCAGATAGGGATGCCAACTATCCCTCTGCCTCTACTTTTATTTCGATTTACAATGCTGATATTGAGCTAAGGCCTTGAGCCTCTTAAGGTTTTTCACTTCTGTTTGGCCTGGCTCATCCTCCTGTCTTGATGGTATAGTCAAATGTATCTCTTTTCTTTTGATAACATTTTGGCATCTAGGAGTGTTCTCGATACTTAGTCTATTGACCACTGGTTGTACTCTTTATTCCCATTGACCCATTCCTTGGTCATTTGAGGACATCAATAAAATTATCTTATCTAGTATTCCACTTCCCTCTAGAACCCAGTGTAATAAATTATTTTCATAATTTTAAACAAGAGTGACGTATTTATGTGCTAGAACCCTATCTTGCCAATAAATTATGTATGTTAGTGTTATGGTATTTTAGATCGCTATGTAAATATGTTCTGTATTGAATGCTTTTATAAGCTGATAAATCTTATGTGGTTCATTAAAAGGCAGCATTGATGGCAAACTAGTTGATTGAACAGATTTTCAAGCTTAACAACAAAAGTTGAAGGCAGAAGGCAATGTGATTCCTTTGGGGAAAAAAGGGGATGTAAATGGAATAGTTGTTTCTTTAGGTGATGATGGAACACATATTAATACCTAAATTTTAGATTCTTACATTCAAGGTGAATCTAAAAATGAACATTTACTTCTCAAATAGTTTCTTATCCATTTGACATGAATCAAGTTCAGTTTCAATATAAGTTATGTTTTATTTTGGAGCACGAGTTATTTTAAAGGAATTAGTTAATGCATCCTTGATTGACCTTTTGATGCCCTCATCCATGTTGCAGAGATACGAACTTGCATTAGAAACCATTGTTGATTATTATACACAGTGATGTGTTTCATTTAAAATACCCAATGGATTATATCTTAACTCTTTTCTATAAAAAAATCCTATTTATATTAACAGAAAATATGATTCAACAAAGTTACAAATGGGCACAAGTGTCTAAAGGTCAAAAATACCAAATGAAGCTCCAGCATTCATGAGCAGCCTTGCAATTTCAAACTAGATGGTAACAATGCTAAGATCTAATATGACTTGAACTTGATTCTTTGATGGAAGTGACTTCCAAAACCAGAAAGGCCAACAAGAAGAGTATGGATAACTACTTAGAATGCCTTGAACTGACCAAACTGGAATTAAAAAGATCCTCACATGGGGACTGAACCAATGAAAAACTTGTGAGTACAGATGTGAGGTGTTGGCCTGTATCTCTGCTTTAAGATTTCAAACTACCTCTAAAACAGCTAGTCTAAACTATGAATGGATATTATTAGACCCAGGGGACAGATGTTTTTCTTTCTTGCTTTATGACAGTGGCAGATTGTAGGCATCTTCTTGCAAATTTTCATGGGCCTTTTATTTAGAAGCTAAGTTGCAGGAAATGCCTGATATCTTGGCGTAACAGTCCTGGAAACATAAGGAAGCGTAGAAATGGGTACGAAATGCCGCTGCCCGTACTGTATGGCGTTTTCCAATTCGAAAATGTCGTACAGTACAGCTGGTGGTGTTTCCGTACTATTTTGGCAATTTTGGGCATGTTTCTGCCAAATTTTTTCCTCTTTTTGGGCCCATCTGAGCAACCATGAGGGGTGTGGGACCCTCAGATAGCTTCAAAACTCTTAATTAATTAGTAATAAAGAATTCTAATGACTTAGTAAAATTGATTTTTACATTCAATTGAATAAAACAAAAGTTAGAATTCTCTAGAAATCCTAACAGCCTCTTGTTTTCTATAAGAAAGCACTTGATTCACTCTTTCTTCACACTTTCTTCGGCAATAAGAGCTTCCTACAGGAACAACAAACATTTTACTTGTGTTTTGGAGCATTGGGAGCAAGCTTGGGTGCATTTCCAGCAAGATGATGGTTGTGGGCAGCAAAAAGAAGGTTGTGGGCAGCCTTATATTTGGTGAACAGTTTATTTATTGTTTTTACAACATTCATGGCTTCTCAAAGTGTCATGTCTAAAGCCCCCTAGAGCTCCTCAAGCAAATAAGCAACTAGAATGCTATCATCTTTGGATTTATGTTACCAAGATCAAGAGAATGGGTGGTGAGTGTTTATGTGAATGGAGGTATAATTTATGTGACAATGGAAAGACCTACAAGGGCTGTTACACAAGATTCAAGGCTCACCTTTTGCCTGGAGGGATAAAGCATGTTGATGTTTGTGCACATACAAAAAATCCTAAGGTGAGGACCAAAATTGACAAAGAGCATAATGATGCACAAAGGTTGAAAGAGCGGAGAAGTGATATTGGTATTGGTATTGGGAGCAATAATGGTTTGGCTGCTAGCAGTGAGCCAAGGATTGTCCAGGAAGCAAGGAAGAGGAGGGAAATATAGCTTGAAGAAGAGATACCAAAACCTCCTATTGTAGGTAAAAGTAGCAGATTGTTGAAAATGCCCAAGAATCAAAGGAGAGAAGTTGAGCCAAGAATGGCAAGGGCCATCTATGCTTTCCGTATTCGTTTGATTGCGGTCCGGCTTTGTATTGGCAAGATATGGTGAGGGCAATGAACATAGCCCCCCAAAGTTTTCACTGCGCCAAACTACAAAAAACTCAAAACAGTTTTGCTCAAGATATATAAGCAACTTCTTGAGGATGTTTTAAGACCTATTCATAGCTCATGGAGTAGCTCCGAGGTTTCCATCATTTCAGATGGATGGATTGATGCAAGGCATACACCATTGGTCAATGACATTGCATCATCACCAAAAGGAGTCATGTTCTTGGGAGCACACGATTGTTCAAGTGAGGTAAAAGATAGTAATTTCATTGATAAAATCTTAATTGCTGCTATTAAGCAAGTAGGACTGTAAAATATGGTGCAAGTTATCACAGATAGTGCACTTTTTTGGAAAGTTGTAGGTTTGATTGTTGAGGGTATATACAATCATATATATTCACAATGCAAGTTAGGGAGTTCATAAAATTCATCACCAACCACCACCAGTCTCAAGCAATATATTGAGAAATGTTTCATACATCATGTCGAGGAATATATTGTTGAGGGCAAGGAGAATTTAGGGGGAGAAATTTAGCCCACAAGCTAATTTTTTACCCTTTTTTCCAAAATGAAATTTGCCAATTTCCATTTTTTCCTCAATTTATTCGCCCAAATTTCACGATATAAATTGTTTTACTATAAAAATCACCAAAATTATTTAGAAACTATATAAAATCCTTAGAAATTTGAATATTTTTTCGAACTTTTTATGGATGGAAATTAAAGAATTAGTAAGATTCGCCAAGCCTTCTACACTTAAATAAAATTATGGATCCTTCAAATTTTCTCTGGTTTAGGGTCTAGAAAGAAACTTATCAACAACATGAAGGAAAATATTGGAAAATATCAGAAAAAAACAAATATTCATCTTTTTCAATTTTTAAGCATAAAAAACAACCCCATCTCTCTAGCTTGTTTATGGGAAAATGTAACAAGGAATAACCCCTTTATTCTCAATCATTTTCTTTCCCTCTCTAATGTGAGGAAAACAAATAAGAATTAAACAAAATTTCTTGACTCTGCTAATATTTTCAAATTTTAAGTGATATTTTGCTGATATATCACAACAGTTTCAAAATTTGAAAAAATCATAATTTTTTCCAACGATAATATCGTTGACTTGAGATAATTGCGATGTTAGCGATATTATCACGATGTTTGCAACACTAACATCGAAAATACTCCAAATTCGAGTTGCTCAAAGTTTATGAGACTAGATATGCCTCAAACTTCATCATGTTGTGTTACCTTCTTGAGGTCAAACATGCATTGATGAGTATTGTGGTGGGTGTGACTTGCGCTGAGTGGAGATGCGAAAATTTAGAGACGACAAGTATGGTGCAAAGGGTGTTGGTTGATGAGGATTGGTGGATCAAGATGGAATTCTTGCTCAAGTTCACATTACCTACATTTGAGCTTGTTCGGGATGCTGACATAAAAACCTTTCTTGAGAGAGATTTATGATGGCATGTATACCATGGTTGAAAACAGTGTGGAAATTATTACACAAGAGGCTACCACTCTTCTTTTTGTTGATGTTGATTTTGCAGAGCATGTGCAATCCATCATTGCTTCAAGGTGGAATGGATTTAACAATCTGAAGTGCAGTTTGGCACATGCTCAAAATCCAAATTTTATGATGAAACTGAAGTGAGGAAAGAATTTGCTACGGTTTTGCTATTGGATTAGAGGATTTTACAGAAATGCCATGTTTGGATGAGAGGAGGAGCATGAACCCAGTTAAGTGGTGGACTTGTCATGGGGTAAATGGTCTATATTTGTGAAATCTTGCCACTCTTATTCTATCACAAGTGACAAGCTTTCATCAACAGAAAAGATCTGAATGAGAATTTGGACAAAGGACGAGCCTTCTTCTTGAAGAACATGTTGTTCTCGATGATGATGGATAAACGTGCCCAATTATCGAGGCACTTACTCAAGATCAAGGATATCAGAGAACAACTGGTTATCATTGAGTGCAAGATGGATGAAGAAGACATGGTGGTAATCACATTGAAAAGCTTACCAAGTGCTTATGAAAAATTGATAAAGACTGAACATCACCTCTACCAGTGTTGACTTGAATTTTGATGAGCTTTGCAATGAGCTCTTACAATATGACAAGTGGAAGAAACAATTTGGTAGCAAGAATACATCAGAGATTTCAGAACATTCATTTGCCACCAATTTGAAAGAAAAAGGTAAATAGGCCAAGAAGAAAGGTTGTGGCAATGAAGATGATGTTACAAAGAGTTAGAAGAGCATTGCTTGTCATTATGTGGCAAGGCATGCCATATGAAGAACTTTTGTAGAAAAAAGTTGGCTTAAAAAAACCGAGGGCCTCAACATAAGGCTTATGTCACAAACCATATAGAGGAGGAGTCAACCTTTTATGTGTTCATGGCTAAGCAACCGACAAATAACCATAAGTCATATGCTTGGGACATTGACTTAGGTGCATCTCGCCATGTCACCAACATATATGATTGGTTCATAGAGTACACTCCCAGTATCATTGGAGATTCAATGATCTTCGGTGGTGGTGAAGAGTACACAATCATTGGGAAAGAAAATGTTCATATTGCCTTTGGAGATAACATGGTCGTTTTCTTTAATGTGCATTATGTGCCAAGTATGGAGCTTAATTTTCTTTGATTAGTTAGATTATGAGGCATTGTGCTCTACTTGTCAACTTTAGCGATTACAAATGCCATGTTGTTGACAAGGAGACTCAAAGAACATTGCTTATGGTGTGGAGGATCAAGGACTATTTTGACTAGTCGATAGTGGATAGGTCAGAGAGCATCCATTAGCAACCAAGAGTGCATAAGAAATCATTACACTATGTCATCAATGGTATCGGCACTTGAATCTCACCTATCTCCCAATCACTTTGAGAGAATTTGGTAGATGGATTTCTAAACATCCAACAAAAGATTCAGGGAGTATGTTGAGCTTGCCAAGTAGAGAAGCAAGATCGAACACCATTTGACAAAGGAAAATCTTGGAGAGCTAGCAAAGTTTGTCAACTAGTTCATGTAGACATATGTGGACCAATGAACACACCATCAATCATCGATGCTAGGTATTTCCTTCTATTTGTTGATAACTATAGCAGGAAAATATGGGTGTACTTTTTGAAGTTAAAATCCTACGTGTTTAACGAATTTCAAAATTTTAAAGCATTAGTAGAAAAATATTGTGGTTGTCCTATAACCACTCTTAGGTTTGATAATGGCGAAGAATTCTTCTGCAAATACTTTAAATTCTTTTGTGCTAAACATGGGATCCAAAGAGAGCACACTTCATAGTAGAATGGAGTGGTTGAGAGATGCCAAACCACACTGTCATGGAGATGGTACAGTGTATGACGCAAAACATGTTTGCTCCCAACAAGTTTTGGGTTGAGGCAATGTTCACAATAATGTATTTTCTAAATAGATCTCTAATGATGACGGTGGAGCAGAAGACCCCTAAGGAATCATGGTCTAGGAAGAATCGAATCTTTAGTAACCTCATGGCAGTTGGTTCTATTACATATGTTTGGATTCTAGATGAAAAGAGAACCAAGTTAGAACTTAAGAGCAAGAAATTGATGTTTTCAGGGTGCACCAACATTCATAAAGCCTACATATTGATTAATGTGGACGCCAATCATGTTAGCTTTAGTAGAGACATCGTAGTTGAGGAAGTTGGACCATCCCATTCTTCTTCTTTGGAGTTTCCCTTCATGTCTTAGGATTTAGATGTTTAGCTTCAATTTGCTCCACCTGAAAGGGAGGAAGATTCTGAACATTTTTATGAGTTTCTGAAATCCACTCTAGTGATTTATGATCCACATAGCCTGAATCAACATTCATTGACATGGGTACAACAAGCCCAAGTTCTAGTTCTAATATTGACTTAGATGAGGAGGTTCCCAATGAGAGACCCAAGTGGTGGCATGACACCATTGGAGATATTTGAGCAACAAAAATGATTAACAGGCGATCATCAAGAGGAAAGAACAAACAAAAACCCAACACTATTAACTTTGCTCTTGTGGCCAATGTTCAGGAAGTGTTCAAGTCATAGGTGTTTGATGAAGCTAAAGAGAGACCTAAATGGAAGAAGGTCATCATTGTTGAATATGAAAGTTCAATGAAAAATTAGACTTGGCATCTTGCAACACTTCCATTAGGGAAGAAACCCATTGGTTGCAAATGGGTGTACAAGGTAGATGGCACACTTGACAAGTGCAAGGTGTGGTTGGTAGCTAAAGGGTTCTCTCAGTGAGAGAGTTTTGATTATGAGAAGATCTTTGCTCCTACAACAAAAATGAGCATGATTTGACTCGTTCATGCCATGGGAGCACAATGTGGTTGGAAGGTCCATCAAATGGATGTGAAGAATGCCTTCCTCAATGAAGAATTGGAGGAAGAAGTCTATATGTATCGACTACATGGATTTGAGGTTTCAGGGAAGCACTTTGTTTGCAGATTAAAGAAGGATTTATATAACATGAAGCGGGCACCCAAGGCATGGTACATCAATATTGATAGATACTTGGTTGAGCAGAGGTTTCGGCAGTGTCCTTCAAATACCAACTTACACGCCAAAAGCAGTGGTAATGATATCATCTTACGAGTCATTTATATAAATGACATCATTATTACAAATATCGATGCAAACATGATTGAATAGATAAAATCAAACATGAGTAAAGCTTTTGACATGACTAATCTAGGCCTCCTACATTATTGTCTAGTTGTAGAAGTTTGGCAAACATGTAGCAATATTTTTGTCTTACAAACAAAATATGCCAAGAGTTTGCTTATTAAGTTTAGAATGACAAATTGCAAGATCTCATCTACACATATGGAGAAAGGGTTGAAACTATCAGCCAAGACTGACTTTGAGGTAGTGAATGAGTCAGTCTACAGGTAGCTAGTGGGTAGCTTGATATATCTTATAGCCACTAGGGTTGATTTGAGTTATATTGTGAGCTTCATTTCCAAATTCATTTCAACACCAAAGAAGAGCATTGAATTGGAATGAAGAGTGTGTTGAGATATGTGAAATGGACACTTGAATTTAGCATTTGTATAGTAGAACCAAGGATTCCAGTGTTGTTGATATTCATATTTAGATTGGGCAGGTTGCGTGGATGATATAAAATCAACCTTTGGATATGTATTCATCCTTGGCACAGGTGTAGTCACATGGATTAACAAGAAGCAATAGACGACAACCCTTTCATCGATAGAAGTAGAATATCAAGGAGCAGTGAAAGGAGCATGTGAGGCAGTTTCTCTCAAAAGAATGCTTTGAGAGATAAGATGTAGTAGACAGAGTTGACACTCGTACTTTATGACAATCATGGGTTGGTAAAACTAGACAAGAATATAGTCTTCTACAAGCACACCAAGCATGTTGAAATACATTGCCACTTCATCAAACAACTTGAAGAATATGAAACTATTGAGTTACGGTATTGTCCCACAATACCAAATTGCAGATATTTTCACCAAGTCTTTTGGGTCCTGAAAAACATGTAAAATTCCAGGATAAACTTGGTATGGTTAGTAGATTGACCATTAAGAGAGGGTGTTAAAGTAGAAGTTAGCTTTAGATATTGGTCAATCAGATATTACCCTTAAGCTTTAATAAAATCACTTTTGAATTTACATTATTTTTTGTTTTTATTTATTCTATTTCTCAGGCTATCCCACATTCATAGAGTGGATTGACTCGACTCCATTGAAAGCCTATATAAAAAGCTTTTGTTTTCTCATCTATACATTATATTATGATAACTCTCCTAAGTTATTTCTTGGTTTCTTTATGTACTCAATTCCAAAATAAATAACATTAGCACATACTCGTGGTAAAGTCGATTGTCAACTTGTTTCACATGAATAGACCAAATATTAATGATAAAAAAGACATTTTATTTGACCATGAGAAAATTGATCTCCTAAAGACCCATGGTATCGCAGTGTTTGGAAAACAATTAATTCAAAAACACCTATATGAAAAATTAATAGCTAAACTTTAACTTTGTAATTCCTAAAATAACAAAACTAGGAGAACTTATTGTTACTATGAAATCCCATATTATTTAGAGATAAAAGGATACCCTAAATGATGTGGTCATTTTTTTAATATACAAAATTGTCATCAACGTCAATAAAACTGCATAGTCCCATAAAATATTCCTTTATTAAGTGGGAAAAAAGTATATAGTAGCTCAAAGATTTTGTTAAGTAGCTAAAATATCCTCATGGTAGTTCAAAATATAAACATCGTAATTTAATTATGTGCTAAAATATCATGTTTTCCTTATTTACTAATAAGAACTTTGAGTTAGAAGGGTTTTGAGAGTCGACCAGGCCCTATAAAACCCTAGCTGCATCCATTTGCAGTGGAGCTTCGTGCTCGGCGTGGTGTATATCCCTTGCATGGTGACCCATTGCTTGCAGTGGCGGAGGCAGCGACTTATTGGGGTTTCGACGGACCGTGTTGTTACGTGATGGAGGAATTGTATCCACAGTGTTGCACATCGCTCTTTGGTGGAGTGGTGGTTCTCTCTCCCATTCAGTGATGGGTTTTTCGTGGCGACATTTCTTCTATGAGGTGTAGTTTCCCTCTTGGGCATTCCTTTGTGTTAGAGGCACGACTCATATGCTTTCCCCACTGTGTTGGTGGCGCGCGACATGGTTTGATGTTGCCCATGTGCTTTTGGAGGCCCTCCTGAGCTATACCTCGTGTGTGGATTGTGGAGGTCACAACTACTGGTGGCATCGATCCCTCCCTTTTTGTCGACGGTCCTACACATGTTGATGTTTTTTGCAGTGTTGTACCATTTCTTTTTAGATGGATCTCAAGGCTTCTTTACTGGTTTTTTGCTCTATTTGAGTAGTTTTTTTTAGTTGTATTTTAGCATATTGCACATTTTCATGTTTCCCTTATGTCTTGGGCTTTGGGTATGGTTGTTCGGCCACACCTAAATATGTTTTGGTCAGCTTTCTTGGAAGGCTTTTTGTTGGTTATCCTAAGCTGTGTACTTTGTTACCTTTGATTCATTTGAATATCAAGGAATGATTTTTTTCTGCTTGAAAAAAGAAATTTGATTTAATAAATAATTTATTATTTTCAAACACGTGCTTTAATAGAAATTATAATAATGTGTAAAGTATTTATTTTGTTTAAGCAAAAAAAATTGTTCCTTGTTATTTATAGAGAATCAAAGGGAACAAAAACCTTGTCAAAAGTTACATAAGTAAAACTTCCTGAGATACATAAAGAAGGCAAAGCAATATACAACTCCGTACAAACGACCAAAGAATTACACGATGAAGTCAAAAAGGCTAATAAAGAGGCACAAAATAACAAAAAACAGCATGCAATAATACAACAAAGGTAACTGCTGCATATACCAAAAAACAAAAAATGCTCAGAAAGAGCATCATCACTGCTAGAAAAAAAGAAATGAGTTATCTCTGGTCCTTCGGTCACCTACAAATTCCTCAAAAATTAGTAATCCCTCAACCTGTAGAGCTTCTTTGGATAACCTGTCAGCCATAGAATTGTGTTCTCTATAGAATGGCTAATATTGAAACGCTGAAATGACCCCAATGTGGCTCGAACTCTGGTACACCAATGTTCCAACTCAATGACATTAAGATCGAATTTTTGAGCCGCCAAGTTCACTATGATCTGAGAGTCGCCATATAGCTCAATAAAAGGCAACCCCATCATCTGTGCTGCAAGTGAAACCCCCCATAATGCAAGTAATTCAACATGCATATTGGTTCCTCTACTGCATCCCATCTTAATGTGAAAGTAATGAGAACTTCCAATGTACAGAATAGAACTCACTCCACATACACCACCAGCAAAAGCACCATCGAAAAAAACAATTGGATAATTAAGAACCAATTATTTACCAATAATCCTCACCTTGGTCCTCAAGCAAGGGACCGGATAATCACAAAGTAAAGTGTTTATGGAAATGCACACCTGAGAGGAGTGTGGTTTTAAATCATCAAATAAAACTCTATTCTTTATCTTCCATATAGACTAACAAAAAAAAGCAGGAAGGTAGAGAAAACTGGGATCACTGTTTGTCCAATGCCTCAAGTTAGAAATTAGGTGATAGCCTTCCAAGATCCAATCAAAATTCAGCAAGAGAGAAATATTCTTCGTAACCATATGGCCAACGTGGCAAACAATAAACAGGTGATTGACAGACTCCGCCTCTCTGCCGCATAAACAACAAATATTAGATCCTTCCCAACCACGTTTAATCCATAAATTCCAAGTTGTGATTCGGTTATCCAAACAGAGCCAGAGGAAACACTGAATTTTCAATGGAATCTGCCACTTCCACAGATGTAAAAGCCACCATCTGCTATCATGAATACTAAGATGTTGAGTAATATGGGAATACGCTTCCTTGGTCGTAACCTTACCATTATATTTTTTTTAAAACCATACCAAAGAATCAGTATCCTTAGTGTCTGATACCCGCAACATTTAAAGCAAGAATAAAACAAGACCATTCCTCAGCCAAATCGCTAGTCAACTCAAGGTCCACAACCGAAAACCAGTATTCATTAGAAAATACTACATCACCACAATTCCTGACTTGACTAAGATGCCAAATATCCTTTGAATTGAGAAATGCTACTAAAGTTTAGGCGATAACAAAAAAATCACTTCCATACCCAGGAAAGGGTCAAGGCCAAGCTTGATTTCCTCACCACTACCAACCTTCATGCTCAAAGATCGACTGATCCAATGGTAAACTTTCATGAAGGTATTCCATATTAGTGATGAACCTTTATTATGGAGCTCTGAATTTCTCACCCAAGAAAACAATGTCTGATTAGAAAAATACTTCAACTTAATGACTTTATGCCACATGCCTTTACCTGTCAACACCATCCAGTTTCTTTTCATGCGGAGAGCCACCCCAAACCAGTGAAGAATATTCCTAGTTACAAAGATGGAACTTTTTGCCAGATACTTCACTGCCCCATAAAAAATTATAAATTTTCAAACTCAGAGTATTCATAATAGATGCAGGAATAAGGACTCAAGATAACTAGTATACCGGGATAGCCACAAGGACGACTCTGATGAGAATCAAACTACCACCCAATGACAAGAAGCAATGAGATCAGTGATTAATCCAGTTTTCATTTTTTTTTACCATCCAGTTCCAATCTGAAATTCTATAATTTGAGATTTTAAGATAGAACCCCAAATATTTGAACCTAGACTCTATCGGATCAATACGATAAGGAAGCAAAGAGTTAATCAAAATCAAGGTTTCCTCAGAAAAATTGTTACTAAGGAAAACCAATTTCTCAGTACTGATCGCCATACTAGAAGCATCACAGAAAAATCTTAAAATATTAGGGGAGACCTACCACTCATTGACCTTACCAAGGCCAAAAAGGACAATGATCCACAAAAAATATGAGTAATCACAAAGGTAGGAGAGAAATTTACCCCAAACAGCTTACCAGAAACTTTAGCATCCTTAATCAAAAGACTTAAACCTTCAATAACCACGATGAAGAGCAGTGGAGAGAGCGGGCACCCTTGATGAAGCCCCCTTGAAGCCGTGAATGTTAAACTGGTAGCAACAAGGAAGGTCTTCCTGCATACATGTGTTCTTGCATGCAGAAGACTTAAATTAGGAAACCAATTGTATTTAATTTACTTTTCCTGAGTTTATTTTGGAAAATAAATTAAAGTGATCTAAATTAACTTTAGTGAACCACTAGTTAAAGTGAAAGTGAAATTAGGGTTTTCACTTTACCTAAAGTTATAAAAGAGAGATCAATTGGTGGAGAGAACACACACACTTGTATTTCGACAGAGACAGGATACATACAAGGAGAGAAAGTCAGACAAAGTATTTAGCTAAGAAGACGGAGGAGCGAGCAGCATGATCATCGAGCTTTGTATAGCTGGGCCGTACACTCACACAGGAGGGTGTTGAGGTTTAGCTGGGATTTGCCGAGTGATTTTGATGGGTACTGCATTCACCAAGTTTGGGTGAATTTGCAGTGATTATAAAAGTTCCATATTTTCTCATAATAAAATCTATATATGATTGTTGCACTAGTTTTCCCATCTTGGGTTTTTTCGAGGGTTTCCATACAAAAAATAATAGTGTCAATATTGTGATGTGATGTTGTGATTTATTTCTCAGTTTTATATTCTGGTGCATACTGTAAAAGATATTCATGTGTGGTTATCAATTGATATTTTGCATGCATTGTTTAGCCGTAGTTGAATATTAAAGAAAAATTTACAGTGAAAAAATCGGATGGTGAGCCATTAATAAGAGTCGCGAAGCAAGCCAATGATATACAGACCATTATCCAATTAGTGGTCAAGATAATTAGACCATACTGTAAAAGAATCAACCTCAAATATCCCCAATCAACACAATCTTAGGCCTTAATCAAGTCCATCTTCAGGATCCGAGCCTCAAGTTTCTTCAATTTAATAGTATGTAAGCATTCCTGTGTAATACCAACTTCTTTAATAATCTGACGATTCCCCAAGAAGCCAAATTGTTCCATCGATAATGACTCAACAAATATGGGTTTGATGTGATTTGCAATAACCTTGGAGATCACCTTATAGACTAAGTTACAAAGAGATATAGGGAGAAAGTCCTCAAAGGTATTTGATTTATCCCTTTTAGGAATCAAAGTGATAAAGGTGGCATTGATAGCATTGGATATGAAGCCAACAGTTCGGGAGCATTCAACAGCAGCCATCAGAACCTAAAAAATGAAGTCATAAAAAGTCAGGAAAAATTCGATCGTCCAACCATCCAGGCCTAGACTCTTATCTTTAGCAAAGCAATTCAAGATTCCTTCTATTTCCACCACAGTAACCGACCTTTCAATATCAAGTGCCTCCTCTAGAGAAACAAAAGAAGGATACTGCTTAATAACCTTTAGTTGGTCTGAAATCAAAGATGTCCCAGGATCCTTAAACAGTTGTGAGAAGTGATGATTGGCTTCATTTTTTAAATCAACCTGTGAGTACAAATTCCTACCATGGTTACTGTGTAGTTCCCATATCAAATATGCGATACCTCGAGCTTTGGCAATATAATGGAATAATTTAGTATTAGCGTCACCTTCATGTAACCAAATGGAACGACTTTTTAATCGCCAAGCAACAACCTCATTTGATAATATCTAACAAAGCAATGGCATCAAGCTCCTCCCGGTCGAGAATTCCCGACTGTGCCTAAAGAAAAATATTTTGAATATCTTGAGTAATGGTTGTTAATTCACAGGATGCCCGAAATTTCAAATATTTTTCCCACTTGGATACCTCAAATTTCAACATACACAATTTTGAGTTTAAATAGTGTGATGCATCAGAGCTAGATTCAACAGTAAGTGTAGGCCAGATAGTGTGCACCTTCTTCACAAATTTTGCATCCTTAAGCTAGGTATGGTTGAATTTAAAGTGAAACCTCTGCACACTAGCATTCAATTCAACTTGGAAGATAATGGGAATATGGTCAGAGACAACCATCTGAATGGTCCATGAGCGACACTGGTCCACCTTATTGATCCATGAATCAGATATGAAAACTCTTTCCAGTCTTTTAGAAACCTCAACATTACTAGCACGCTTATTCTGCCAGTTAGGAAATAACCTGATAGGAACCACATCCAGAAATCCATGACGCTTAAACATATGACCAAAAAAAGGTCCCAAAGGATTCAGCCGAGTAGTTTCCCCCCACACCTTTGTCTCTGCGAGCGTGAAATTAAAGTCACTAGCCATGATAAGGTTTTGGGAATCAAGAATCCCACTATTATCCACAATGTTCCAAAATACATCTCTATTACAATAAGGACTATAAGAATTAATACTAGAAATAGGAAAATTAAATTCCCTGAAATAACCCTCCATAAATAATCCCACAGATGTCTTATAAGCTTTAAGCCTTGCTATGATAGCATTCCAACCCAAAAGAATACCTCTCGACAAACCCTCGGGCGAGATAGCATAGTAGTGCCATCCTGGTTTGATTTTAGCAAAGGCTCAAACATCCTGCTCACTGGCACACATAGTCTCTTGAAGAGAAATCAAATCCGGAGAAGCCGAATCCAAGATAGATTTAAGGGCCCTAATTTTGGGAGGCCCTCCAAACCCGGTTATTGAGGGAGAGTAGCTTCATAAGGGAACCTCCGAGATGGGCTTCACGGCTCTAAGCACCCGAGTAGATAAACAACATCCCAGAGGTGACCCTTTCCTAGCCGCATCCTTAATGCGCTGAGATAAAGGAATAAACCCAGACTCGATCGACTCTGATACAACCGCAGGAACCTCCTCCGCTAACCACTTTCTTCACCTTGCAAATGATGACATTTAAATGTCGAATGGAAGTGACATGGGTATCAGAGGTGGAACCAGTAGGATTGTTGGAGAAGATGGTAAGAAAGGTTCGAAGGGTAGCATCTTTGAAGGATAAATCCCATGTAGGGTTATGAGGTTCCACACAATCAGACCCAAAAACGACTTGTAATGAAGTAAAATGGGTAGTACTAGTAAGATCAACGACAACACAACTAGTTGGCTCCCCCGAATTAATAAGGGTTCCCTAACTACCACTGCAGTCAGAATGTCAGGGACCTTGGTAGCATGGTTCAAATCCCCCTTTAAAACAGTTAACCCCTCATCCCCATAAGAACCCTTCCCACTCAGTGTTAACCCAAAAAGTGACTCGGCACCTGTAAGTACCGGATTTGAGGTAGCAGGAAAGGTGTCAGCCTCCACCAAATTGATATAACTCACCTCACCTTTCGTCAATCCTTCATAATCAGATGGTGAGAGTGAGAGGAGCATACTGAATCATCTAGAGCCGAAATACCACCCACTAGAAACACCTCCGCAGAAACAAGATCATCTTCAAAGGATGAAGAAAAACATCTGGAATCCTTGAATAAGCTAGGACACTTAGTTTTTAAATGACTCGTTTCCCGACAATAATGGCATCTGGAAGGAATCTTTCGGTAGTCCAACCGCTGGGTAATAATCTGGTTTCACCAATTAATATCCAGTTCTGCCGAGAGCCCCATGGAAACATCCAGCTCCACCAAAACCGACGCCAACGTTTTATCAAAATCTCTAAGGGAAGTTTCATCCACCGCCACAAAACGACCGATCGAATTAGCGATGTTGGTCAGTATCAGTTTGGACCAAAGCTGATATGGAAGGGCAAGGTAGCAGCACCCATAGGTGCCTTTTAGAAATACGCTCACACAAAGGGTCAAAGTGAACATGCCAACGGCTCAGGACCAGAGACCCCTACCCAAACGACCAAAGGTAGTTTAAAATCTTCAGTGCATCAACCTCTTTCAAAAAAACAAAATCCAACTAGTCGTTGACCAACAAGCTTATCGTCAGCACATAATCAATCAATGGCTTCCACTGTTCACAAGATTATCGTCAACACATAATCAATCAATGGCTTCCACTGTTCACTCATCCAGGTTAACAATGTCTCCCAGTTAACTTCTGATATTCCAATCTACCGACTAAAGCCTTGTGACATAAAGACTCCACACGGTCCATCGTTACATTTAACCCTAACACAAACTGACACTTTCCTTCCAAAACCTTATACATCTTAGTTTGGCAGCGAACACTAGCCCGGTTTCCCGATAGACCCTCAAATTGAGGAATAGGACATCCCGACACCTCCCTAACCCTCGTGACTGTAGAAATTTTGTGACCCAAAATTGGGGAAGTTTCCCATAGTTTTTCATCATCAGAGAAAGAGACTTCATGTCTCCCCATAACGGTTGTAGCCGAAAACCCTGACGAGAGTAAGGGCACAACAAAAGGTGATAAAAAACAAAAAAACCCTAATAGAATAAACAGGTTCACGAGATAGAAGAAAGCACATGCATAGAGTCACGAGATAGAAGAAACTGGTAAATAACACAGTTAAAGGTCATTTTTTAAACCCGAACAACCCCGAAAATCAGAGAAGAGAGTCAAATGCCGATAAAAAACCCTCGTTCCCACTTTTTTCCATGGTTGGTGCTAAGATCCCCTACCATGGGGAACATATTCCATGTGGACCGAAGAAGCAGGAAAAGGTGAAATAATCATTTTCAGATAAACCCTAAAAAAACTCTGAAGCCAGAGAGGAATCAAACAACCGCAAAAAACGTAAAAACAACCACAGTCAAGAAACCACCCGCCAGAGTATCAGCTAAAAAATTAAGAACCTAACAGAAACCTATAATGTTTGCACTGTGCATCCATCCAAAACCAGTCTCCACGGCCAAGGCGCCATGAGTATCACTGCCAACAGGTTGTTCATATTTTGTTTATTTTGAAAATAGTGTTTTTTTATATTTATTAATAATAACGTTGATAGATCATGTGATTTGATTTAATAAATTTATTATTATTATTATTATTATTATTATTATTATTATTATTTTCTTCTTGATAAAAAATTATAATAATTTGTATAGTATTATTTTTTGTTTATTTATTCGAATAAAGTGTTTTTTTATATTTATTAATAAAAACATGGATACATCATGTGCTTAAAAAAACATGTATAAAGAAAAAGAAACCAACCTCAATAAAACTAAAAAGAGCTAATACAATCATGATCTAAAGTCAATTTAACCAA
>LPNX011174184.1:77526-105271 GCA_001517045.1 Pseudotsuga menziesii | reverse complement strand
TATATATATATATATATATATGTCAATGTAAATCATAATTATTACACCAAATATGCAAAGTATGATCGTGTATATAACATGCAAGTTGATGTATGGAAATAATGAGGTGAATATGGTGGATCATTTAGCACTTAGGGTTTGAAGATTGATGTTTTTTAATGAATTTGAATGGCACCTTTGGAAGGTTTCCTCTTAGACAACATTGCAATTGTTGGGTATCTCTGCAAATGTAAGATCAACCTTACCTCTACATGGTGGGTTTGCCCCCCGGATCTTTGAAACTGACCATGGGAACTTTGGTTGGTTTTGGCATGAATGTGGATTGTTCTAGTTTAGGGTTTGTGGATGTTTTGTTTCCTTTTTCGCATGGCTCTAATCCACACTTTCTCTAGCAAGGGCATCATATCTTTTTGGTGGTTTCTAGATCGCCTTCTTTAAGATTTGACTACCTATGAATGGCATAGCCTATGGTGGATTCAAGCATTTTATTTATGTGATCTCATATTGGATTTTGGTTCTTGACTATGATTCTTCTCCAATGCTTGTTTCTTCCTATAATGAGTTTACTAGGGATATTTTTATGAATCAAGGCTCGATTTTGCTTATATGGAACTATATCTTTTGAATGTTGGTAAGAGAGCTTAGCCCAAGCCTCTATCAAGCTTGTGAGTGTTATTTAACACTAGATATGGTGCAATTGTGTTACCTGTTTTTGTACATATCATATTTATTTATATGAAGGGTAGATATATATAGCTCAACCCTCTATCTAGCATCTTGGTGATGTTTGAGGCTAGATATGGCACCATGTCTTGCCTATGTGGTTTTTTTTCTTTTAGATCGATGTTGTGAGGACTCTTTCCTTTTATGGGGGATAATGGGTTGTGGGCTATTTCCCTTGTGTGAGAGGTTGTCTTCAATTTGTTACTTTGAGCCTTAGGGATCATGATTTTATTGTATGCACTTAATGCATTTTTTTAAATATAATGACTACACAACTTTGAATTTTGCTAAAAACATAGCATGTAAGAGTGGATATAACAAAATGTCAGTAATATATAAGATCTACAACAACTGAAGTTTTCAATGAAAACCATAAACATTAATGTTCTAAATGATCTCTAAGGTAAAAAATGATCATACTACATTGTACAACTACAAACAAATCCCCATGTATTAATGAAAGAGTCCCCTAGATATTTCTCAATTCTATATTTTCCAACATCTGTGCTCAAACAAATCCAAATTAGTGCCCATCTTACTCTAAACTAACTCTCTTTATTGTAGCTCCAAAGTACTTATGCTAACAAGCTCTCAATGAGAAGAGTGTGAGGCAAATCAAAGGGGTATTTGTCTTTAAATAGGATAGGATTAAGGTTTATAAGGGGGGGCACTATTGGGGTCCTTAATACTTTTTCATTTTGGGGGGTATTTGTTGTGGGTCCGGTGAGGTTTCAACCAGTCAATATGAATCAAAACATACCAATTTGGGTAAGAATTGACCAAACACTAGTTTAAGTGAAAATAAACCCAACAAACCAACAAAATAGTTTATATTGATAAACTTGGGTCGAGTGTTGATAACGTTTCTATCACATAATTATTTAAGGTACAAACATTTTCCATATAGGCCACAAAAAAATAGAAAATCCCTTCCTTAAAGGTGACATAGACATAATGAAAGTATCATAATAAAATGAATTAGCAAGCAAAAACCATATCATCAAGTGGCAATAGGTAAGAATCCCGCATCAAGAAAGGGGGCATCTTTATCCTTGGGGTTGGCCCGAAACCTTCAATATGAGGCTCAACATCCACTAGTATCCACTCCCATCCATCATTCTCTCCATATGTAGGCTAAGGAGGAATTTCTACCCTTGAAGGCAAGGGTAAATCACAAGTACTTATCATTCTCAATAATTTGGGGGAAACTCTCCATGTCACCAATCTTAACACTCATACATTACTTAATCAATTCAATGCAATGGTGTTCGCCGTATAATTGGGATTAGGTCGAACAAGTGGGATTGTGTTTTGTAGGGGACTCCCTTCTCATATTATTGTTAAGTTTTCTATGCTGTCATAGCTCAAGTCCTACTTTGATAATCATTGAATACATTTTCACAATAACAACATAAAGAGGATCACTGAAAGAAACACAATCACAAGGTACACAACAATTTACCTTGGGAAACCCTAAAGGGAAAAAACTAACAAAAAATTCCTCAATATAGATTATCAGAATGCAATTACCAAAGAACAAGGTCTCATAGAACACTTTTACTTTGAGTTTTGGGAACTACTTCCCTATGTCACTTGCACTAAAAAATTCCACTTTAGTAGAAAACCCTGATTTTCTTGTCTGGAGAAGGAGAGAGAGATATTTACCTCATGAAAGCTGCTCTTTTCAAGCTATCTCTGAAACCATGTTAAGTTTTTTATGCTTCCATAGCTTAAGTCTTAACTTGATAAGCATTTAATACATTTCCACAATAACAACATAAAGAGGATCATTGAAAGAAACACAATCACAAGGTACATAGCAATTTACCCTGGAAAACCCTAAAGGGAAAAACCCAACAAAAACTTCCTCAATATAGATTACTAGAATGGAATGACCAAAGAACAAAGTCTCAAAGAACACTTTTACCTTCTGGTTTGGTGTAGTGGTCTTCCATCAAGAATGTCACTAACTGGGTTCTAGTCAAATCCTATGTACCACATCTCATTTGATTTAAATTTAACATTTAATACAAGTATGGTTTCAAAAAAAAATTGATATGGTTTAATCATATGTAAGGGTTGGATAGGTGACCACACTGCATGTAAGATGTATTCTCTCTTCTTGTTGCTAGAACCACTTCCCCTTCAAGCGCCGCGTGGCCTTTTCCCTTCTCTCTCCGCTTGTCACAAGTGTGGTCTACATGTTGTAGGTTGTCTGGTAGACACCCAAAACTTTAAAATTAAAATATATATATATATATATATATATATATATATATATATATATATCCTTCCTCTGAGTGATGCATTTGGAAAACTATTACCGTTGGCCCCTGGATGGTGTTTAGCTTACCATCGAAAACTAAAATCTTATGAAATATTGATTTAAATTTGTGGCACAATATACAGTATTTCATGAGCATTCTCGTCCTTATTTATTTATATAATACAATTAAAAACATGGTGATCAAGCTTTGAAGTTTTATGAGTAAATTTACATATAATTTCAATTAATGTAATTCAGTATAATTTTTTTTAAAGATACACTGCCTATAGCCGTCACTGTTTCTAAGCAAGTGGTGATCCTTCAAATAGGAAAGGTCATCTTCCCTTTGAAGTAAAAATATATATAGTAAAATGCTTGGTGTAGTCTACCAAGAGGGTGATAAATATGGTGTAACTTGTGCAAACTGTTGACCACGAGACCTAGAGCTCCATTGCCCTATGCAGTAAGTTGTAACCAAATAAATTCATCCACCTTACTCTCGGAGTTTAAAACCGACTTCTATTCCTAAATGGTACCCCGCCTCTATCTCGAAGTGAACTTTCAAGCACACTTCTCCTTTCATCTTTTTTAAACCTCTACTTTTGTTAATTTAAATTGTTGAGTAATATCGTATAAAAAGATAAATAGGAATCAATAGTTCTGGTGTCATAATAGTTCGTTTGTTACATCCCGTAATACGATGATGAGTCTTGATCATACCAACCACGAAAATGATGAAGCTGGATTTGTTACTCCCGCAAATAGTGGGGGCTATCATGAAATGACTGACATCAATGATGTTGCAGTTTCGTAACCTTTCTGTTTGTACTTCAACAAGTGTACGCAAAAGTTTCGAATAAATAACTTATTCGTAACAACAATGAAACTTATGCTTATTTTATAATAATAATAATAACTATGATTGTTACAATTACAACATCCATCATTTCTAACCAAAACACTTCCGACTATCCAAATAGAATGATGAGCATGCTAACAAAACAACGGTATTTGTATACATAAAACATGAAGTATACTAAATATAACGATTATCTTATGACAGTTTTGTCTTGACAACAAAGATTTACTTCCTAATGAATCACTTAAACATAACTAATAGATAAACTAATTGACCGGTTATTTATATACACATGATTAAACAGTTATTATTCAAACTTGATTAATGCACAACTGATTCTTATCTAGAACAACATTGCAGTAATTTAGCATGTTAAGTATTTATCACATCAATACTAGTGTACATGTACAAGGTTTGCATGCATGGCCAACATACACAAGAATCATATATGTACTATAAGAAAACAACACCTCATATATGCATATATACTAACTCACAAAATAATAATCATTTTTGAAGACAGAACAATCATACATAGTATGACGATCTCATAGATATAACCAAATCAACATACGTCCAACATAGTTATTTTAGCATCATCAATCATTAATAATTAATCAAGCAAGTTATAACATCATTATACTTTAGATTAACAATAGATAATCAATCAATTATTCTCAAGGGAAAGATACTCACTACTACCAGCTTGATGTCATACACTCACCCCCAAACAATGCTAGCTAACATATCCTCCCATCCTAACCTACTTCCGCATCCTCCCTATCCTTCCTCTACTAGTAAAGATGTGTTGTCAACTTCATCGACCTGGCCACATATAGAACCTAAGAGCGGTAGTGTCAACTAAATAGTGGACCTAGCTTCTCCTAGCAGACATCTGACCATCATAATCACACGTCTGGGGAAGCGTGACTCAGCACAAACCTTCCACGACCTCGGGTATCATAAAACATAGGGTGGGAAACACCTTCATCCCTCTCAACATACTGGGTCTATACCCTATCAAAATCATGTTGTGCTGCTATCGAGATTATCAGAATGTGTCATCATATAATCAGTTTGGTCAATAAGGTTTCTTGCATAAGTAAGTACCAATCCATACATTATATTCAGTACCCAGCTGTCACTTAGCCCCTGTTCCCTGTGGTTAGTATTTCGTAAAATACACATTTATAACAAGCATTTCCACTCGATCATCAATTGATCCACATGATCATCATTATTTATTTTCATGTAACAATTTTAGTTCATCACAGGTACACATGACACAATAATTCAATCAATCACATCATAAGATGGTATCTACGTACCGCATCCTATATTTCACATTTTATTAATGAAAACATTGTCATCATAAAAGAAAGGAATCCCATGATAATCACAACATTGTAACCGTAGAAACATAGTAAAATCATAATCATAGTGACATTATAAACATAGTAACATGATAATCATAGTGTCATCATAAACATAGTAACATCATAATATCAGTTCCATCATTACATAAATAAAACTTACTCAGTCGAGTTGAGTCCAAAAGATAACAACAAAATAAAGTGCAGTATGTATGGATAGTGAATATGTCGAGTTAAAATATGGGGCGTTACATTTGGGAACTACTTCCCACACAACATTCTTCATTATGGATTGGTATTCTCCTGTCATGGCTTCTACCCATTCTTTGTTGTGAACAATTGCTTCAAAACAAGTAGGTTCGTTGTCTACAAGATCACACATCACAGCACATAACTAGGAAATAGCTTTGGATTCTTTCTCTACCTTGTCGAGCTTTCTAGATCCTTTTGGAGAACCATACATTTTTGCTTCTTGAATAATCTCACAAGCCCAAGCTGGCTTTCTCTTGTGGGAGATATTCATGTGGGAGGTTCTTGGGGCTCCAACATATCATGTTCTTTCATAATCTCATCATCAGGAGAAGGTGCAACTTCTTTCAACGGTTCAACAGCTATGGGAGCTACTACTTCTTCATATGTTTCTTCAAGTTGGCACTTTCTCGACTTTTGAGAGTTGTATATTCATCAAAGGTTACATCCTTCACATATTCATTCATGATCAATCTTTAATTTTGGTAGACCTATGACTACCTTTCTCACATGTGGTAGCGATTTGTAGTTTATGTGAGAAATCCTTCTATGACATAGTTCACATGGACTTGTAATATCATGAATCAAGGTTGCTTCTAAGTGACCTTTCTGTTTATACAGGTCACCTTCCATCCCACTGAAAAAAACATCTTTTAGAGAACATATTCTTCAACTTCTTATTTTGCTAACTTCTTGGGAGGTTCTTCTTATTCTTTGGCTAAGTGAGCATGATGTCTTTTGTTATTCTTCTTCTTCGGCTAAGTGAGCATAATGTCTTTTTTTATTCTTCCTCTTATATTCTTCTTTCTTTGTTGGAGAATTTTTGGCAATGTGTCCTATCTTATCACAATGGTAACATTGATAAGAGGAGAAATCTTTCTGCTTGTAATCTCCCTTTTGAAACTTCTTAGGAAGGTAAGACCCCTTATGAGTTTCCTTCTTGAAATGATGTTTTCCTTTTCTTCTTTTAGTATGAGTAGCTAGAGCATGGTCATCATCTCTAAGTAGTGCTTCTCTGTTAGCTACTCTAGCTTCCTCTTGAACACATTCATCCAGGCCATAGGACATCAAATTGTAGGATTTCTTTCCTTGCACAGATTGTGTGGATGACGGAGTCCCATGGTATAGTAAGACCATTGGGAGCAGTCATTACTAGTTTGATTTCATCAATCTTGTCTTCAATTGCTTCTAGTTGTTCTTTGAATTGAGAGACCCTTGTGAAGTATTTGTAGATAGATTCACCCTTGGTCATCTTTGTACTTTTGAGTTGGTCTCTCAAGTTCATCTTTCGATTGATGTTTCTTTCTTCATACATTCCTGATAGGGCATCAAACATCTCCTTAGGTGTACCCTTGGAGGATACTTGAGAAATCAAGTGATCCTTAATAGAATCTGTTATGATCTTCTTGGATCTAATCATGTCTTTCTTGTACTTTTTCTTTGCTTCATATTCTTCAGGCTTCGACACAAATTCCTTGATAAACTTTGCAAGATCATTCTCTTCTAGAATGAGTCCTATTCTGTATTTCCAAGAATGGAATTTTCATATGCCTTCAAACTTGTCATCAAGCTTAGTGCTTGGAGACATCTTGTCCTGAAGAACAAAAAAATGACAAAAATTAAAATTTCTCAGAAATGATAACCGTACTCACCAAAAGATGTGATTTACTGAGGAAAGTATGTTGGTACAATTAGTTTCTGAAGAATCCAAATTTTAACCCTTGAAACTGGACTTTCAAGATTCTGGACTGCAATTTTTGCTTTTGTTTCTGGTTTTTTGGTTCTAAGCCAAGCTAGGGATTGACTTTCCGAAGGATATTCCCACTGAAAATATTTGATCTTGGTGCCAAAATATGTTCCTAGTAGGGGTGCACTTCCCTATGTCACTTACATTCAAAAATTCCACTTTAGTAGAAAGCCCTAATTTTCTTGTCTGGAGAAGGAGAGAGAGATTTACGTCATGAAAGATGCTCTTTTCAGGCTAGATTTAAAGCCATGTTAAATTTTCTATGCTTCCATAGCTTAATTCCTAAATGGATAATAATTTAATACATTTTCACAATAACAACATAAAGAGGATCACTAAAAGAAACCCAATCACAAGGTACACACTGATTTACCCTGGGAAACCCTAAAGGGAAAAAACCAACAAAAACATCCTCGATATAGATTACTAGAATGCAATGAACAAATAACAAGGTCTCATAGAGAGAGAGACTAAACCCCAAACATAAGAGCCAAAACACCGAAGACACTAGTCCTCCTCCTTCTTTCTCTCTCTTGCGCAACACAAGTGTGAGTGAGTGTGTATAAATGAGGGAGGGTGCCTCCCTATTTATACAAAACTTCCCAACTGAATTTTAACCTAACTGGGTTGGCCTATCTAACTGACAGGGTCGACCTACCTAGGAAATATCACAATAATAATTATATTCTTCTTTTCTGGGTACTATTTCTCGACTTACATCCGAGGGATTACCTCATGACTTTTACATGACCTTTTACATTAGTAACATCTCCCAAACGTGGAATAATAATAATGTGAATTACAAGTAAAATATTCTTCGAAGTTACATTATCTCAACAATTATATTGCATCATATAGACAATTTCCATCTCTAACTCATGATCTTGGCCTTGAATCTACACATGTTGATTGGGACACATTAAGGACCTGTTGTTAACGCTTAAATCTCCCACAAATGCAACATTTTCACAATTTACATAGTAAGGTGTCATCAACATATAACATGCAGCCCATCGAAGACATCCTCATAAGTTCCAAGAAGCAGTATGAGTCCAAAATGCTAAAGAACAATCAAAAAACAAAATTGTGCAGCCAAACATCTATTTATATGTGTGGACGCATGTATTACTAGCTTGGTTCCTGCACAAATTTTCCCTCGATAACCGTGAAAATATCGAAACGATGGGATCTCAACTACCCATGGTGCATTAAGGGCTCATCAAAGCTCCATCACCTCCAAAAATTTGAATTTGGCTCCTCATGTACTTGGGCTCATTGAATAGCCCCCATTGTGTACCTTGAAGCAAGTTCATGAGGCAATGGGGTTCATACTTGGGTTTAGCTTTTTCTTAGCCACCTCTTGGCCTATAAAAAGAAGACACGAAAATGCATCTTGTAAGAAGAAATAAAAGAAATATTATGCTTCTATAAATGTGATTAAGCTCCCTTATAGATCACCTCTCCCCTCTTGTTAGCATCTCCCAAGCTCTCTTGCCACCTTCCTCCAAGCAAAAAGTGTTATTTTCATTTTTTCTTCAAGCTACTTATCATCTTGTGTGGACTAAACATACCTCCCAATGAGGGATTGATTTCCTCCATTGGAGCTGACATCTCCCAGGTGTTGTACATGCTTGACCATTGGGAATTACAAAAGTGGTATTGCATCTATTGGTTGTTGAAGTTTGTATTCCGACCCCTTGTTCTTTATTTTATTTTATTTATTTTCTTTGTTTTTATTTTGTTTCACTAACAACCACTTGTAGGATCACTTGGAGCACCCTCTCTACCCATAGGAGCACCTAATATTGAAGCCTTGGTGCATCCTACAAGGATTTTCCCCTTACCAAGTGGGAAGGATTTACCCTTGTGCAATATTTTTCACAACAATATTTATGGCGACTCCACTTCATTTTAGTTCATTTCTCTTAAACTTGTTTTTTATTTGTTTAGATAATTTTTGGTTTATTATGCTTTGAAGATGAAGGATTCCAAACCAATCATCCCAAGAATTCGACCCCCATTTGGTCATTTTATCTCTTTATACAGATGTGTAAACCCCGACATCATGACTGCACAACCCGTGTGCATGTTCCTTCGACAATCACACTACTGCGTGTGTTAACAAACTTTTTCCCACACAGTTATGTTTGTCACTACCTGTGCTTCCTCTCTGTGCTATAATCGTGTAGTTGCGCACAACGCTTCTGTATGTCTGTTTTCCGCGAGTTGTATATTTTATTTTCATTATACTTGTTTTACACAATATCATAGTCCCAATCGTTGTTTGTAATATCTATGTCCGGATATTCTTGAAATCTATCTCAATTGAATAGTGCAATAAAAAATAGTTCCACGATGTATAATTATACAAGGGTAAATATGAATATGAATGATAATTTTACAATTACATTGCTAGGGATTTATATAAGCCTTATCGTTCCTTTTCAAATGAAAGGGTACATCTCTTTCTATTTTCTAATTAATTAATTTAATTAATAATTTCTTATTTATTAATTATTAATATATATCAATGTTAATAATTAATATTGATATTTACTATTTATATATGTTCATATATCTCATTATGTTATATATTTTTTATATAACATTGCCTCTTTCTTATAAAGGCTTTGTCCTCAAATCCTTATAATGTTGTCTCATCGTTCCTTGTGACGTCGTCGACGAAACATGTGGTTACAAAATTTTAAGTGTAGAGCTTAACTTCCAATATGTTGATGTATCAATCCATCCCAAATTGATTTGTTGCTGACAATTGGGATTTCCTATTGATCTGTCGTCAGGATATTTGATCACAATAGTACCATTATCTTTTGACATTTCTCCCTTTTTAGGATATTGATTTTTTTGGTTGGGGTGTCAATACAGAATTTTCACAATGCCATTTTATTTTATGAGAGTAGACTTTTGAACATTGATCTGAGCTGGAAATTGTAACTTCATCCCTTGAGGTTTTAATGTTTCGTTATGTATCTTTTCCAACTTGTTTTCTAATTGCATGTTGTCATTTTTAAACTTCTTAATCAATTCTACTTGCGGCTTCCTGTCATCTTCGAAATTCTTAAGTTGTTCCTTAAGATGTTCATTATGATTTTGATGCAACTATTTTCTTCCTGCTTATCTAGAAGTTTTCCTTCAATGTCTTCTGTAGAGTGTTCTACCTTTTGACTATTTTTCAATTTCTTAATTTTCATGACTAATGTCTTATTATGGTTCTTTAATCTAAAAATTTTCTTCAGAATTGTTGTAATTCTTTATTAGTTTTTGGAATCTCCAACTTATGTTCCTTTTTAGAGTCATCATTTTGTTGTTGAAGAACTTTTATCTATTGTCGACACTAGCTGGTTTTTTATTCTTGATCTTCTAATTTATTTCGTATCTACATCAGTTCTTCATCCTTGTCATTAACGATTTTGTTCAAGCATATTATTTTTGCTTTGTAATAAATTATTTCTTTCTTTATATCTTAATTTTTTAATCTCTAATTGAAATCACTTTCGTCTTTTAATTCATCGATTTGCGCAGACAATTTTTCTATATGATTTTTTCGGTTGGAATTTTTTTGTCCCTTGAAATTTTCATGTAGCTCATGTTGTTCAATCAGTACTTCCGATTTTGTATTTATGTTGCATAAATATTCATTATCTCTTTGATAACTCCTTAAATTTGTTTCTAACTTTTCTATTTGTAGTCGCAAGCTAGCTTCCATAGTCTTTGACTTCTTCAATGATAGATAGTCGTTCTTATGACTTTGAATTCCTTGACGACCTTTCAATTGGCTTTGACTTCTTCAAAGATTCTTCCTTTAGTTTAAACTTTTTCGACGATAATTTGTCTTGCTTTGACTACTTCTTTTAACTTTGACTTATTTTCTTCTTAAAACTTCTTTGTGGATTGTGTGTAGATTGGGTGGTTGGGAAGAAGGAATGCTACCCTCCCCACCCAAGTTCAAATCTTGGGGATTAATTTTTATAAACAAGAAATATTAAGGCTTGGGACTCACCCTTATAATATATTTTCTTTAAATACGATTGATCTCTTTGATACCGATGCAATATCTGTATTCGGATATTCTCGAAAGATATCTCAATTGAATAGTCCAATAGAAAATAGTTCTATGATGGATAATTATAAGACTATTTAAAGCAAATGAGAAAACATATTGTCAACAAGTTTAACAGCCCAGTTAGCAAAATAGGCCTCAGAATAATATCATAGTAAGATAGCGAGAGAGGTCTCGGGATAATCTAAAAGACAGTAGGGTTTATATAGCACATATTTGGATCCTTACCTTAGTGATAGAGAAGAGTAAATATGAATATGAATGATCATTTTACAATTACATTGGTAGGGATTTATGTAAGCCTTATAGTGCCTTTTCAAATGAAAGGGTACATCTGTTTCTATTTTCTAATTAATTAATTTAATTAATCGTTTCTTATTTATTAATTGTTGATATTAATACATATTAATATTAATAATTAATATTGATATTTAATATTTATATATGTTTATATATCTCATTATGTTATATATTGTTTATATAACATTGTTCATTAATGAACTAGATATAGTTAACTTGCAATAGTTTGATTATTCTATAGTAATTAGCTCACATAGCCTAAGATTAGAGAGTAAAGGGGCCATCCCTCAAAATATACCTAGGTAACCAACCTTGAGGCTTTCAACAAGCCTCGTTATTGTCACTAGTATTCAATATATCTCATGTTTCTTTGCTTACTTTATATCTTTAGTTAAAGTAGTGTAAATTCACTTTTGCACACAAACAAGGACCTAAAGACTCTACTCTCTCGAAGTATGCTCTTCAGCTCGTGCCTCATGTGATATTGGTGAATCAGAAAAGGGGGATAAGTGTGAAATACCTCCATTACACACTTAGTTTATTAGCATTTTGTTATGCAAGAACCATTAGTATCTCTAGAGTTCAAGTTACAATCTCCATTTGCATTTGTTTTGAGCTCTTTAGTTAATTGCAACAACCAATTTTCTTACTTCACACGTGTTTTCCCACTTACACACACTAAGGGACCTAAAATATCTTCCAAATGGAGTATCTCTTCACCTCGCATTTCTTATAATCTTGGTGAATAAAAAAGGAGGGTAATTGTGAAATACCTCTCTTACACACCTTACCCAAATTTGAACCCTTAAAATCAACCCTTGTAACATGATAACCAACTAAAATCCTCCACAGGAGGTCACAAAACAATATTTTAGTTTGGTAGGATTTATTGGGATAGGCATACAAGCAACACCCAACAATATAGTTTCATTAGGCATTTTTGAGAATAACATTGTTGACTTTTAGGGTACTATCAAAATCCTCCTATAAGCAAGTTTTAAAAGAAAACCAGGATCAAAAGTGTGTCGCGACCAAGGAGGTGAAAGTTGTGGTATAGATGCATTGCTCTCTTTTACAAGTCACTCAGTTCGTTGTAGGGAGAAGACACTATACCGTGTAGGTCAGACAAATTATACACACTTGAGGCAAGTTATCTTCTTCGCCAAACTTAAGTCATCGCCGAGGAGAATTTGTGGGTAGTAGTGACTCCTGAAGTCAACTATTTCCATTGGGAGGTGTTCCCAAGTTTTGTTGATTGTAACATTGTCCCCATCGTCAGTATAAATAGCTCTTTATTACCTCCACTAATCAATTTTTGCGTGGATCCCATTGTCATCGACAATTTTGCTTTTGGAAGGCCTAGTTAGATTTGAGAGGAAAGACATTAGTTTTCTAGGGAATCAACATTTTATTTTATTTCTAACTACACATTCACGTAACTTGTAATTAAAAAGAACCTACATGTGGATCCATTTGTACTAAACCAATATTGGACATATCACTCACTTATTGCACCATTTTGCATCTATTGTGGTTGGTATATTTTTGCATTTGTTCAATTGTGTTATTCACAACATCACTCTCACTTTGTCACTAGAATTCCACCATTGAGGAACAGAACCCCCCCTAAGGAAGTGCCACAGACTACAAGACCTATCCCCTCTCTTGAGGGGTGTTTTCCCATTTTATCCTCATGGTTCACGAGGAAGATCACTCAGTCATGGCCACTCCTAGTCCACATTGATTAGATCCTCTAGGAGAAGTATCACCTTTATTGACTCTTTCTCTCCTCTTGGAGAGAGTTTGGACCCTTTTGCTTCATCATCTCACAGAAGAGGCTCACCTTTACTCCCCCCCATAGAGGAAATACCCCACCTTCTTCTCCCTCTTTGGGAAGAGGCCACACAACATCTTCATATTCACATAGAGGACAAAGATCACCACCACATACACCTCATTCTCCCCCTCATGGAAACAACACTCGGAATACGATGGTGGCACCTAACCCAAGCCTACCATTCATGATTAGCTTGAATCTCCCTGATTTAGTAAAGATGATCAATGATCACATAGCTCATGATGTAGCGTGGCCCAATATTCTTGATAAAGGCCTTTCAAACATCCCTACGTTTGAATGAAAACAAGGAGATGATCCCACCAAACATATCATGTTGTTCCATCTATGGTGTTCCTCCAACATCATAGTTGAGGATTCTGCGAGACTTCACCTCTTTCAAAGAACCTTCACTGGTACAGTTGCGAAATGGTACATGAATCTATCAGGGGATTCCCATGCCACTTTTAGGATGATAGCCACCAAATTCCTCTCCTACTTTCATCTACCAATATGCCACAACCTTAGCCTTGAAATTATCATATAATTTTGGCAAGATACTTCTTCCCACACAGTGAACGACATCCATGAGTGGTGTAGGAATCACATGTTGTGAAAAATCGAGATTCAACCTCAGTTCCTTATGTATTGATTCCTTAAATCACTCCAATAGGTTATTGCAAAATATGTGGCAACCTCCATTCCACAATCCAAAGAATAAGTCATTCTAAAGGCCCAACACTTTGACCTTATTTATGCACAATCAGGATATCTAAACATTGTCCTCCCCTATGTCGCCCGACATCGTATCCTCCTATTATAGGGATGTCACATTTAGCGTATGGAATTATTGGGTCCATTTCTTCACAAGGAAATGCTCCCACACAACCAACTCTTGTTCCACCTCCTATGGGGGTACATTATCCACACATCCCTGCTCTGTTGTCTCCCCCTATGACTATCCCAAACCCTCCATTTGGGAAGCTACAATATGGACACTAAATGCAAGCCAAGCACAATCGATGCCTCCACCACAAATGGAACAACCTTATCCTACATTGACATCATATGGACTACAACAAGCATACATCCCATTGTTGGGGTACAACCCTTACTATCCATACCTGTGTCATCATGGTTTGAACCCCATGCCCCATATGGGGGTTAATTTAGTCCAACATTCTTTTCAACAAAAAAATAAACAGTTTGAGCAATTGACTCATCACAAACGCTTTGTATCCTAAAAAATAGGGTAATAAAAAGGGAAAGAACAAACTAAGCCAGTAGCATAGGAAAGGGGGAAACCCCCCTCCCCAACAAAACCAAGAGCTGGAAAAACTAACAAGTCTAAGGGGGCATATCCCTAAGCAAGAGATACATGCCAATATGAGGACCAATTATTCTTGTTCAATCTATGGTGAGTATGGTCATTACACTCACCATTTACTGCTTATCCCTAACTTCCAACAGTTGGTGCAAGTAAAGAAAAAAAACACCAACAAACACCCCTTAGAATCCTAATGCACCATAGCCTCAACAAGTTTTCTTGCAACAATCCTATGTCAACCAATGTGTTTTCACCCAACAATCGGACCCTCGCTCCGTAGGTGATGGTTCATTCCTAAATATTTTCATGAACTCAATAACCTTCAAACCCGAGCCAAAGGGTATAGTGTCTTGAATCCCCACCAATCATAGAGGAAGCCCCCATCCCCTCAAGAGGCCCTTTGTAAAAATATTTCCCTGGCATACAATGAATACCGAGGATACCAAATCACTTTGACGTACCCCTCATAACCCTCATATGAAATCCACCCACAATTACACTATCAAGGATGACATGGCTTAGGTTCCAACTGCCATGTCCACCTTAGAAGTGCTCCAACCTTGTTTGACTCAATGCAAGGAATTCTTGAACACACTTGGCGTCCTCGACCCTTCTGACTTGCACCTCATGACTTTTGAACTTGATAAAGGTGACCCATGACTACCCTTGTTATTCTCATTCTATATCTCAATCCCAATTAAAAGCATTATGATTCATCATTGTATCCTCGATGAAGACACATCCACTTGCATCATGTCCTCAAATGTTTGGAAAAGACTGGGCTCACCTGAGTTAGTCCCATCCTCTATCACCCTTTGCGTCGATTATGGGAAACCATCACAACCAATATGATTGTACCAAAACTTACCTGTCGAGCTAGGGGGGAAACGGTAATGATTGATATTGAAGTAGTGGATGCCCAACTAGACCACAATATCCTCTTAGGTTGTAGTTACATGTACGTAATGAAGGCGGTTTCCTCTTTGGTGTTTCCATTTAATGGGAAGATTGTCACCCTTCTCTGGCTTAACTACTACAAACCGCATGCTAATACCAACCCATAGAATTCCCACCCATAAGAGGTGAAGTTGACCAACCTCCTTACATTGACGTATTCCTAGGTGTGTAAAAAGATTCCAACCTCCTAGGGGCGTATTCATGCCCTCTACCTGAAATCCCCACCTTTATAGATGGTCTCATGTCCACCATTTTCACCTCTAAGAATGAGTCTCCCAACCCAATGGAATCATCGTTAATTCCCCCCACAAGTCATAGAGTAGAACAAACCTTGAATCCCTTTGTTCCCCCTATGTTCTAGATACCATTCTTGTACCCCCCCTAGAGTGCAAGAAACACCATTTATGGCTCAATTAACCCTCCTTGTGCTCACTTTAGGAATCCATGTGTGGTACCTTACGCCACCATACCCCTAGATGACCTCAAAAACCCTATCACACTATAAAATGGTGCATATTAGACAAGTTACTCCCTCGAGTCCACACCTCGAGCCAACAACACCTATAACAAAGCCATCATCAACAGTCACAAAAAATACTAGTGTGGGAATAATCCAAACCAAGTTGAAATCCCACGCCACGAACAATCATGTCCCCAAGTATTCATTGGGGGTTCCTAATATTAAAGCTGGGGGAACGACTCAATAAACGTTGAAATCCCCCATAATGAATGGCACCCCTACCATGTGAGTCATCCCCTCATGCGTTCTATGTGGTCAACAAGGCCATGCGACAAACCTGTTCCCTCACCTTACTAAAGCTCAAGAGACTACTTAACACCCTATTAGTGTCACACGTACATCCACAGGTGTGGCTGGGGGCATCACAACCTCCTAAGTTCCCAACAAGACTCCTAATTCCAAATGGTTACGCACCAACAAAGCATGTTGGATTTGTTTTCATTTTGGGCACTATACACACCATTGTCCTAATCTCCTTTGATTTTGGGATGCATTGGAAACCGTTTGCTTCACCCACCCGTCCATTGAGAGTCCTCCACCTCAACAAAAGGAAACCACTTATATCAGCACTAACATGAACATCATGACATTCCACTATGCACCAAAGTAAGTCTAGAGTCCAGTAAATGTATTGAACTAAGCACACACTAATCACCCATGCTATCATTGCAAGTTGATCTCCCATCATTCATTGTGGTTCCCTCTGACAGTTGTGAACCAAACTGTCTGCTATGAACACAAGAAAATCTCTAACAACCTCCACTATAGGCATCACCCTTCCCACTTTAGTGGAAGAATGACAACTCTTCTAGTGGCAGTGAGAACGAAGATTTACTAATTGTATATCTTAACAGAAGTAGTATGTCCTCATTATCGTTGGGAAAAACTACCCTCGTCTCACCACAACTGCTAGTAGAGGCACCCAAATGTTTGGTCACCCCTCATGACTAGATCCATACCCCTCCACCTAATAATATCGATTATGTGGACATCCTTTTCATGGATTGTGTTCCTCTCCCACAATTTATACACTCAAAATCCAATGATCCGCATCACAGGGGGGCTATCCTCCCTACAACCACCAGTACAAGGGCCAACGATATACGATCTCAAGATTATTTTTCTTCTGATGAAGACATGTTAGAAGAATACATATTCTCTATGGATGAAACCACAATGGAGGCCATACACCTAGAAGAGCCTCCATGGGACAACCCTCCACCATAGGTCTTCGTTCACCTTTACTAATGTCCACTCACCCAATATGGTAGCCCAATAGTATACCATCGAGTCGAAAGACTTCTTACCTATGAAGCACATCGATTGGTTCAAGAACCTTATCTCAACCCCTAATTCCTTCAAAGAGAGAAATATTCGAACAGTTCACCCACCATTCAAGTCAACATCTTTATCACTCCAAAAGTGACCGAAAACATCTCACTAGGGGCATCTTGTTCACCATAAGAAGTTCTCGACTTCATGGCCATTTTCAAATAATTTCGAGACATCTTCGCATTGTCATGTGCTGAGATTTCCGGATTAGACCTGACCATTGTCGAACACCACATCGACGCTTGGCTAAACATTGTTCCAGTTTGACAAAAGAAACAACCAATTCACCCGTCCAAGGATCCAACTATTAAGGTTGAGATAAAAAAATATCCTTCTGGAAGGATTTATCTTCCCTATTGCTTACACATCCTGGGTTTCAAACCTTGTCCTAGTAAACAAAAAGAAAGGCACCATCTGTGTCTATACCGACTTCTAGGATATCAACCTATCCTACCCTTAAGACAATTTCCCCATCCCTTTCATCGACTAGATTATCGAGACATGTGCAAGTAGCGAAATGTTATATTTTATGGACAGTTTTTCCGAATATAAGCAAATACAGACCCTCCCTCGGGATAAGCACAAAGCGAAATTTACCACACCATGGGGGACCTTTTCCTATGGGGTTAAAAAATGTTGACTCCACCTTTCAACAAGATATGTCATATTATTTTAATGACTTGGATCACATCATTCTATCCTTTCTTAATGATCTCATAACCAAGTCAAAAAGCAGGGCAGATCACCTCCACGACCTACTTCTTATCTTCACACACTGTCGTAAGTACAACATATGGCTCAGCCCCCTCAAATGTGTATTATGTGTCATTGCAAGTTGCTTATTAGGATTCATCGTGTCAAAATCTGGAATCACCATTGATCCATCAAATGTTCAATCAATCCTCTACTTGCAAACCCCACAAACATGATGCCAGTTGCAAAGTGTCTAAGGGAAATACAACTTGCTCTATCACTTTGTTACTAATTACGCTACATAGGTACACACTTTTCTGTGGTTTCTTCGAAAAGATATCCCCTTCGAATGGGACAAACAACCCCAAATATTTTTCGAAGCACTAAAGCAAGCACTAGCTTCTGCACCCCTCATATCCCAACCTGATTTTGAGGAATATTTAATCCTCTATATATTGGTGTCATCTTGTGACATCATGAGTTTCCTAGTCCAATAATATGAAGACCACATTGAACATTTCATTTACTATATCAACAAAACATTGGTAGGAACTGTGCTCAAATACACCCATTATGAGAAGCTCACACTTGTTGTCATTATTTCCGAGCAGAAATTGCGCCATTACATCCTACCATACAAAACCACAATGATTGCAGACTCCAATCCTATGCAATACAAATTTAATTGAAGGCTCATCAACAGTAAGTTTGCACGATGGATCGTTATTCTCCAAGAATTTGATCTTGGAGTATGTTACCCCCAAAAGAAAAAAATATTTGTCCCTTTCTGAACTCATCACAGACCTCCCGACTAACACCTTGGAAGAACATGTGAATGATCAATTACCTGATGAACATATTTTTACTATAACCAGTAATGACCTATGGTATGGTAATATACTCACTTACCTCAAAACTCAGAAATTCTCCACCCACCTTTCTCAATATGACCAACGATGCATTCCCCATCAAGCTCCTCGATATCTCCTCCTCGGAGATGTCTTATATCATTGCGGAGTCGACACCATTTGACATCGTTGTTTGAACCACAAAGAAGTTGAACAAGTACTCAATGACTGCCATAATGCGCATGTGGTTTGTACCTCTCTGGATTGGCCACAACCCAAAATATCCTTTGTGTTGGGTACTTTTGTCCCTCCATATTCAAGGATTGTGTGTACGCCATCAAAAGATGTGCCAACTGTCAAGTGTTTACCTACAAGACACATGCTCCCTTGCCCCAGTCCATCATGTAATCACAACAAGCCCCTTGTGTAAATGGGTGATCAATTTCATGGAATGTTTTCCAACCTCAACACAAGGTCACAAATACATAATAGTCGTGGTAGACTACTTCACAAAGTGGGTCAAATCCATGCCTACATTTGATTGCATGGGCACTACCACCACCTGATTCTTCTTCAACCATGTCATTTCACGATTTGGCATCCCCAAGTAGTTAGTATTTGATACCGACACCCTTTCCATAATCATAATTTCGAGGAGTTGTCATCCCTATTAGGATTCAAACACAACTTCTTTACACCGTACTATCCTCAAGATAACGGACAAGTCGAAGCAGTCAACAAAAATTCTCAAAACTATGCTCCAACACACAGTTAATAAGAACAAATCCAATTTTCACCACATGTTATTTCTCGCTCTTTGAGTCTACCACACCTTTGTTAAAACGACCATCATGTTTACCCCATTTCACCTTGTACATGGTGTAGAAGCAATATTACCGAGTGCCAAATACTTACTCTCCAATCAGCGATGGATTTTTTTCCATATACTTCCAAGTTAGAGCAACGATTATTCATCTTGGATCACTTCAAAGAAGAAGTATGGGACTCCTTCCAACAAAATGAGGCCATGAAGCTTCGATCCAAGGCACACTATGACTGCCAAGTCTTCCCTTTCACCTTTAGCTAAGCCAACTTTGTCCTAGTTTTTAATTCCAAGAAGGACTCTAAACCAAGACCAAAGAAATTTGTATCCAAGTGGATAGGATTGTATGTCATGAAACAATGCCTCCATAAAGGGGCATATCTTTTACCAGATCCTAAAGGAATGACCCTCAACAACCTTGTCAACGGGCTATATTTGAAGAGATTTTGTCCTTAAATATCCTGCATACACCACAGATGCATCATGTTTTGATCCTTATTTATACATGGTCAATATCTTTGTCATGCCATTTACTACACTTGGATATTTATGTCATGTGTACAGGATATTCACCAAAACATGAATATTTTCAACCCCCAATGATAATGATCTAGAGGTCTTGTCACAAGTATTATCCCAGAACCGGCATATAGGCAACATGCTCCCTTCATCTACCATGCATTCACCAGTATCCCCCCTACGATAACTACAAGTCCTAACATCAGTTTTTCATTATAAGAACAAGACTCCATCCTCAAATTCCAGTTTTAATGTGCCATCAACATTCTTACTACAAATAGTGTAGTGGGGATTTCTCCCTACTACGTGCAAAAGCGCCTACCTTAGATCGTCCAGATCATAAGGTACAGTTCATGATACAAAGGATTGCTCAACTTTGATTAACAACAATAAACGATAGTAACAATAAAAATATTTTTTATTTTTTAGATATATTCTACTAACTAATGCAAAACAAGAACAAAAATACATTTCTTTTTAATTTGGGCCACAGCAGCTGTCCGAGGAAATGGTCCCGCGGTTCCATGGTTTTGGTGTCTAGACTACTCCACTAGTGGTTGTCAAATAGGGGGAATGGACCCAAATGGGTATGGAGCAAGCTTAACATACACCGTGGGAGTGATATGTCAAAGTGTGATGATAATGGCGAAAGGTGAAAAGTGTGACTAAGAGTGAATGGCCAAAACGTGTTTGTGGTGAGACCTTCACAATGTATTTATAGGATGGTCCAAGGTTTTCTTACCCATGGTATTTTATTGTGCATGGTATTTATATATGGTATTTTTGACCCATTCTCATTTTTAGGGTTTTTTGGTCCTTTTTTGGAGAAAGTGGATGGATCGTGAATATGCCAATACATACAAAGTTTGATTCGCGTGGTGGCATGCAAATTGAGGTGACTCTAGGAAATGTCCTGAAAAGTCATAGGGAGAGCATGAGACGTGGGTCTCTTCAATAGATAGAGGACAGAAAACTGAATCTGGTGGTACGAACGACGTGAAAAGCGAATGCCAGATGACTCTGTGGTGCACGGAAGAAACGTTTGACCAAATGGAGGCCTATAAACAGGGGGGACCACATGACATGTGTCATTTTCACTGTGCAGTGTTGAGTTGGAGTGGAGGGCCCCAACACACAACTGTTGATTTCTTCTGATTGGACCGATGGTTTTCCGATCTGTGACTTGCAGGTAAGAGCTCTCATCGAGCCTGTCAATTTTAGTGCTTTATTTTTTGGTTTTCCTCACTCTGGGGGCCATGTCCAAGCCCGAAGGGTTCGTGGGGCTGGGTCACACTTTTCAAGGGAAAAGGAGCGACCCGGGTCATACTTATCAGGAAAACGGGAGCGACCCGGTCTCACTTGTCAGAGATACAGGTGCGATACATGTTGCACCTGTTCAGGAGATAAGAGTGACCCGGGCGCTCCTGTAAAGCATTTTTTTGCGACTTGGGTCACACAAAAAGGCATGATAAGCGCGACCTAGCCCAGAATGGGAATTTTTTGTATAACTAGTTCTGACATGGACTTTGTGCATGTGTAGGATGTCTTGATTCAGGTGGAAAGAGAGAGACATCAGGGGTATCCGAGACGATGTGGAGGATGATGGAGCGGTACAAGATTCGCTTAGCCAGTGTTGGTTGCTGAAGTTATTTCAAATCTCCTTGATGTGTTCAACAAAATTGTTGTTGAACAAGTTGGTGAGTTACTGGGATTGAGACTTCGAGTGTTTTTTAATCTAGGGTGAGCGGTTGGAGATCACCCTTTGAGACGAGTACTTTCTGATTGGAATCTCGCTACTAGGCATGATCAATGACTCAATGTCTTAGTTCCTTATGTGGGTGTTGATGGATTAAATTTGCGTTAGGAATTGCTATGCCTCAACATATGTGCACACGCCATACATACTGGTGTGGGACATTGAGAGTCTATAGACTCGAGCAATGGAAACTATAGTGTTGCACATATTGGGGTCGAAGGGGCCGCACAAGATCTCAATAGGTCAACTGCTGATGGTTGAGAGTGTGCCAAGGGGCACCTACTATGGGTGGGCCTAGATGCACTTGACAATGGTTCAACATGAGATGAACAAGGCCAGCTTAGCGGGTGGGATTTTCTATTTCCCCATTAGAGGAAATTTCAACTCAAAATGGGCCTTTTAACACTAATTCAAATTCCATGTCATCATGTGTTATCCAATGAATATGATTTAATTTTGAAATACCGTATAGGTCTTAAACAAATTTTTAATATAAATTTGGGGATAGGTATCATAAAAAAAACTACTTTTTTTGTTTGTATTTTCGACATATCTCCCTGTTTTTTTACTCAAATTTTGATCGGGAGAGCTCCCTAAATGCAAAATTAAATTTTGCATCCAACAAGTACCCACTTGGCATACTTTTGATGGACCCCACTACCCCCAAAACAAGAAATACCTGAGTGGAAGGTTTAGACCCACCCACTCACCCATGGGCAGGGTAGAAGGTTTAGATCCACCCGCTCACGGGAAAAGGCGACGATGGAGTACAACATTGGACTCACAGTAGTTGGGCATAGAGAGGTTGTTGGAGGGGGTCACTGACGATGGTTGGAAGTACCTAGATGACGATCTAATCACTACATGCTACAGGGATCCTCCGGAGTGGATCTTTGTCATGAGGAGAATCGCGGTTTATGTTGAGTATGTTAGAGAGGTAGCATAGGGTGACGTGCCGATGGAGGAGGAGAGCTTCGATGAGGAGGAGGACTCAGATGAGGATACAGATTCAGAGAAGGATGAATCAGACTAGCAGCTTGTCATGATGCCCCAATGCATTTGAGCATGCGGAATTTTGTATGATATGTATGATCAGAAGAGAAATCCTATGGAGCTTCTCATTTTGTACTGAACATGATATTTATGATATATATGCACATGGATGCACCTTTTTATATTTTTATGGGGTTTTTTATGAGTCTTATTTATGATTATGCCTATGTGATGTATATGACATATGTATGCATGACTATATGATGATGCATGATGTAGTGTGTTTCCTATATGCGATGATTGATATGCCAATGTAGAAATTCATTATCCATTTGGCGTTCTACACTATTGAGACTTATGGGAAAATGCATGAATGAAATGGATTCAAAATATCTAACCAAGTGTCTAGTGCACAGGAAATTTCTAAAGAGGCAAGGATCGCATACACGGTAGCAGTTATTCAACTAGGAGACAAGTAGTTGGGACTCTAAGAATACATCAAGAAGACGAATACCCAAGTGAAGGGAGGAGGTCAGGAGACCAATGACACCATCGTACTCAGCCTGATTGTTGGTGGAAATACCAACACAACATTCCGTCGATATGGATCAACTCATGTGACACGAAATAAATGACCCACACAGCCGAGACAATATTAGGAGACCATCTACTTGCAATGTCAACGAAACCAACATAGCACGGCAAGGTAGGATCCATCTGTAGAAACCAAGGAAACAAACTGTGAGACTCGTGGTAAAAACGATGCAAAATAAGAAAGAAAAACTATGATACAAGGGTACTCATGGCGAGCGTCTTCAGGCATAGAACCTCTTGAGGTAGAGCCCATTGTGGGGATTATTCAAGAGGTGGCCATCAGAGTCAACAAGGATATATGCCCCCTTTTCGAGGCATCGATGGATGACATAAGGGCCATACCACATGGATTCGAACTTCCCTTTTCCAATCTTATCATTGGCTTGGTCGTAAACGAGGACTAGGTCCCCCTCGCTATAGTTGCGTGGGTGGACGTGGGAGTCATAGTGGGACTTCGACCAAGTCTTAGTCGCTTCTATCATTTGGAGAGTAGCACGACATTCCTCATTGGCTCGTTGAAGCATAAGGAGTTGTTGTTCTAACGATGAAGTATCAGGTAAAATTTCAACGGCAAGGTAGAGTGACGGAATCTGGCATTCAATGGGAAAAATTGATTCCACACCATGGACTAAGTGAAATGGGGTAAAACCAGCGGTGGTTTCAAGGATCTCTCTGTCATCACGAAAGTGGTGTCGGGATAGATCAGGGGGATTTTCCGCAGTGGAGGACGAGAAAGGACTACTGGAAGTAGATATCGTATAAATGGTGTTATTGGTGTCCGAGGAAGAGACCATGGGGTGGATCTCCTCAAGGACAATTATTTCAGACTCATGGGAGTGCTTGCAAAGGTCACTAAGGAGTGACCGATACTCGGGAATGTTTGGGCAATGGTGTGAATAATGACCATATAGGCCACAAACTGCACATGGGTGGTTGATTTTGAGCAATTTGTTCTTAACCGTAGGTATGGTTGGTCTCAACTATAGTGTGCATGTGGGTGCGAAGGATAGGAAAACTGGGACAATTTTGTGTCACATGGACTTAGACATTGCATAAAGCACATGTAGGAGGAGGATGTGGTTCTGTCGTCACTTTGGGAATCTTTCCCCCAGTCTTCATGGAAGGAGGGGGAGCAACAGTAGAGATAGAAGCATTAATTTTTGTAGCAGGAGGTGGGTGCGACATCGTCTCTATAGGTTGGACGAGGGTCAACATGATCTATGGAGTTAGGGAAGGGGTAGGTGGATCTAGGTACCACATGAGAATACCCAAAGTGAACCTGGGCAAGTTGAGAGTAGCCATGGGGCGCTTACTCACGATGTCAGAAGGTGGAAAAAGAAAAGGAATTGTGTGAATAGGAAATGAACCGCAATAATTCCTCGAGGTTTGTGGTTGAGGTTGCGATTGAGGTTACGAGGAGGTCAGAATGCTGCCAGATGTGATAGTACACAAATATGATATATCAGTCAGTGAAGGGGGAGGTGGTAAGGAAAAAAGGTGTTCATCATAGGAGCGTTGGAAAATAATCCTGGTCCAATGACAGATAGGGAAGGTATGGACACACTGTCGATGGTAGTGTCAATAGTAGGAAGGACGTGTTTCGGTGTGGCTGGTGCCTTGGGATCATAGTACATCATCTAGTCGATTGTAATGATCTTCCCATCATGGGGGAACATCAAGAGTTGAAAGACGGTGGACACAACTATTAAATTTTTCATATGCTTAGCTAAGACATCAATATTTCATTACATTTTCATAACAAAAGCATATAAACAGGATCACTGAAAGATAGAAAAGCACAACCACACAAAAGGAACACAAAGATTTATCCTGGGAAAACCCTATAGGGAAAAACCCAGCAAAAGCTTCCTCAATATAGATGCCCCAAAAAGATAAAAGATCAAACCAGCAAGGAGATCAAAGCCTGATCCTCCTCCTTCTCCAGCTACTTCTCTTCTCCACTAATGCACTACACAAGTGATAATGTGTGTTCCAAATGAGGAGCACCACACCTCTATTTATATTCATCCGTTCACTTTAATTAACTCATCCGACATGTAGGCTCGAGTTAATCATGTAGGCTTGAGTTACACATGTAGGCTCAAGTAACCACACTGGGGTGCTAATGACCCACCTTTACAATTAGAGGGGGCTACCTCATGACTCTTATTAGTTCTTCCGATTAGAAGCATCGGGGTACAAAGATAATACAAGTGGTTCTCCCGGTAGGACCATTGGGGACCACAAAAGATACATATAGAATATTCTTCGAAGTTACAATATTTCAACACTCCCCCTTAACGAGAAGGGTATTCTACAAAAACAACAACAATAGTAGGAGAGGACATCATCAATATCATCAGGGTAACACATCTATAAATCATTGGAAGCTTTTCAACATCATATAGTCTTCGTCTTCAATTTTCAACGACAGCAACTCTTTGATCAACATCAACATCTTTTGACCTTTTGATCAGCAACATCTTCAACACTTTGACCTTTTGATCAGCAACACCTTCAGCAACATCTTCAGCACTTTGACCTTTCGAACAACAACATCTTCAGCACTTAGACCTTTCAATCAGCAACAACATCTTCAGCACTTTGACCTTTCGATCAGCAACATCTTCAGCGTTTTGACCTTTCGATCAGCAATAATATCTTCAACATTTTGATTAGCAACCATCTTCAGCACTTTAATCTTTCGATCAGCAACAACATCTTCAACATTTCGATCAGCAACATATTCAGTACTTTGATCTTTCGATCAGCAACAACTTCTTCAACATTTTGTTCTTTCGATCAGCAACCTAATCGGTAACATCGTTATCAGCACCATAATCATACTTCAATTCTCGAACAACATCATCATCATGATATTCTGATCTTTTGATCAGTACGTCGTTATCATCACATACTGATCATTTGATTAGTACGTTATCATCATCATACTCTGATCTTTCGATCAGTACATCATCATCGTCATACTCTGATCATCATCATACTCTAATATTTCAATCAGTACATCATCATCATCACACTCTGATCTTTCGATTAGTACATCGTAATCATCATCATACTCTAATCTTTTGATCAATACATCATCATCATACATTGATCTTTCGATCAGTACATCATCATCATCATAAAAACATCATCATCATGAAAACATCATTATCGTCAACATCATCAAAACATCAACATGATCCTTCCTTTCGGAATTACGGGATTTAGTTCTTTACGAAGTTACCAATGATCCTTCCTTTCGAAATTATGGGATTTAGGTCTTTACGGAGTTACTAACGATCCTTCCTTTTGGAATTATGGGATTTAGGTCTTTGTGGAGTTACTAACGATCCTTCCTTTCGGAATTACGGGATCAACACATTTGTGGAACTCAGACAATCCTTCCTATTGGAATTATGGGATCAACACACATTCTCGAGTACTGAAGTCACCGGATCCATTCTAAACCGAATTTCAAGGATGATACAATCCTACCACATTCACGTGGACCGAGATATCTGAATACATTTTGAACCGAGGTTCAGGGATGATGCAATCCACCACTTTCACGGGGGTCGAGACCTCTGGATACATTTTGAACCGAGGTTCAGGGATGATGCAATCCACCACTTTCACGGGGACCGAGACCTCCGGATACATTTTGAACCGAGGTTCAGGGATGATGCAATCCTACCACTTTAACAGGGGCCGAGACCTCTGGATACATTTTGAACCGAGGTTTAGGGATGATGCAATCCACCGCTTTCACGGGGGCCGAGACCTCTGGATACATTTTGAACCGAAGTTCAAGGATGATGCAATCCTACCACATTCACGGGGGCCGAGACCTCTAGATACATTTTGAACCGAAGTTCAGGGATGTTGCAATCCCACCACATTCACAGGGGCCGAGACCTCCGGATGCATTCTGAACCGAAGTTTAGG
>LPNX011174184.1:0-77417 GCA_001517045.1 Pseudotsuga menziesii | reverse complement strand
TCTCGAGGACCGAGGTCACCGGATCACTTTTGGACAGATGTCCCGGGATGATACAATCCCTCTTCATTCTCGAGGACCGAGGTCTTCGGATCACTTTAGGGAAAGTGCCCAGGGATGATACAATCCTACTGCAACATCACTACTCCCCCTTTCGAGGAAGGTCTTTTCGAACAACACCAATCTTGTCTCGAAAGTGTTCGAACTTTACCCGAGACAAAGGCTTCATTAGTACATCATCATTCAAACCATCATCATCTACATCTTCAGTATGTGAATACTGAACTATCACCATATGTATCTCCAGTATGTGAATACTGAAAGCATCATCATCTATATCTTCAGTATAGAAATTCTGAAAGCATCATCATCTCTATATTCAGTATAGAAATACAGAATCATCATCATCTGCATCTATAGTATGTAAATACTGAAACATCATCTATATCTTATCTCGTACGTAGAAATACCGAATTTTTATGTGTTACAATCGGAACACAGGTTTCTCTGTCATCATAAATCTGGTTATCACATAGAATCATTGTAGTATCCATCTTCAGGTCAAAGAGACCTGATATCAAATTCCGAAGCCATATGACTTCACAACTTAGTAGAGCAATCTGCTATGTATTTTGCTTCAGCCGTGCTACGAGAAACACTGGACTGTTTCCTGCTAAACCATGAACTCATAGCAAACCCCAAACAAAAGCATCTACCTAATGTGCTTTTCCTGTCTGAGATACTTCCATCCCAATCTACATCTTTGTAGCCATACAATCTATACTCATGGCTACCATCATAGTATAGACCAAAGTCTATAGTCCCTTTCAGATATCTCATCACATGTTTTGCGGTTACTAGGTGAACCCGTCTTGGTTGAACAAGATATTGACTTAAGGTGTTCACAGCAAAACAAATGTCTAGTCTAGAATTTGTTAAGTACATTAATGACCCAATGATCTGTCTGTAATGAGTCACATCCACTAACTCTGATGAGTCATCAGCTAACAGCTTCAGGTTGGAGTCCATGGGTGTGGCCATGACTTTGCATTCCAACATATCAAATCTTTTCAAACTTTGCACTACATACTTTCCCTGATTGAGAAAGATTCCTTCATATTTCCGGACCTAGGAAATAAAGTATTAGACCAAGGTCTAAATTCTTCAGCGGACTTCTTCTTGCACTCTACAATTTGTTTCTCATTCCCTGTCAGAAATAGGTCATCCACATATAATAACAGGATGACAGGTTCATCTTCTACAACCTTGAGATAAAGGTTAGGATCGAATTTACTCTTGGCAAATCCCATGCTTGTCAGGAAACTATATATTCTTCCATACCAAGCTCTGGGAGCTTGCTTCAGGCCATAGAGGGCCTTCTTCAACTTGCATACGTGAGTCCATCTGTCTTCAACTTCAAATCCTTGTGACTATTCGATGTAAAACTCTTCCTCAATCATACCATTAAGGAAGGATTGTCTTTACTTCATCATGGAAGAAACTACCATGATAGTTTTGAAGAAAGTATACCTTGCTTCTTGGAGTAAGTGTCTCTTCAGAATTAATTCCCTCTTTTTGAGAGAAGCCACAAGTCTTTCCTTACTTCTATCAGTAGCATATTTTATCTTATTGATCCATTTGGAAGATACCACATTCTTGCTTTCTGGTTTGAGTATTATATCCCAAACATCATTCTAGTATTCTTTCAGCATAACATCTTTCATGAGTTCATCTTGTCAGGTCATCAACATATCCTAGTATTCTGCATTCAATCTTGAAGGTTGGAACCCACTTTACTCTTGGTAAAGTCTCGATCCATCAGGAAGTTGTCCATCATGTCGTACCATGTTGAACTTAGATATCTTCTATAGTCACTCCCCCTGAAGTGGAGTATCATCTTCCCACTTCATTCTGTATAGGTGGTTCTATGCTTGACATATACTTGTCGATAGAGTATGTCATGCCATAGTCTATTCTTTCAAAGGCAACTCACGAACTTTGCTTTGTACACTTGTTCTTGTAGATCCATATGGAAGATACTACATACTTCCCTTTATGTCTCGAAATCATATCGTATACATCATTCCCCATGATCAACTGTTATTCTTTGATTATAGCTTCTTTCATCTGTCATGGTGTCTCTGACCCTGGGAGCTTCAGATTCATGTTCATTGGAGTGAATCTTGAATTGTCATCACTTGTTCTTCAGAACAAGTCTCATCCTTCTTTTCTTTTAGGAGGTTGTACAAGACCTTTCCTACAATTCAAATGCACCAGTTACATGGTTAGAACTATAAAACATATGCATAATGACAAATTATTATGCATCATACAATTGTATAGCCAATACAACATTCATCCATGTCTCACGGAAACTTTCTAGATGTCTTCCATCTTTACCATGACATCATTGAGATTGTGCACTAATCCAATATGTCAGCAAAGAGGTTTGATGAGTAGTAATGGAGAGTTGTATGGCACCATGATCTACTTACCCATCACAAGCATATTAGTAGTATACAATCATTAATGCAAACAATCTCTCATGCATAATACATCAACTAAATATAATCAAATGCATAACAAAACAATATCATGCAAAGACAATTGAATACTTATCTTTTATTCGTTTTGTGGGTAGACTCCTTCTTGATCCTTCTACTTCATCATCTTCTTCATTCATGACATCATCATTTCTTATCCAAATGATAAGATGGATAAGAGGTTCTTCAAGAATTGAGTTCTTCACATTACTCATTGCTTGAGGGATCTTCTTTGAATGGTGAGAGCTTGATCTTCAATTGCTCCCATATTCTTCTTCTCTTCTTATTAGTCAAGCTGAAAGTAATCACTTACTTCTAGCATACATTCTTCACATGAATGAATCCCATGATCCTGGGAGGCCATTCAAGGTGGCTATCACCACTTCTGCAAACTTCTTCTTCTATCACTTCAAGTTGTTCTGCATTCTGGATCTTCACATTCTTCAACTGTTTTCTCAAAGCCATCTTCTGATTTCTGTTCTTATCTTCAAATAGCTTGATCAAGGAATCAAACATCTTCGGTGTCTTTAGGGAAGACACTTGTGGTACAAGTTGATTTGTGATTGAATCAACAATGATCTTCTTGGCCTTGATCTAGTTCTTCTTATGTAAGGCTTTGAGCCTCATCTCCTTCTGGAACTGGAACATCTCTACTCATGAAGGTGTCCAATTCATTTTATTCAGAGAGATCAAATGCTTCCATGCTTGGAAGTTGTCAACTTCACCAAGCTTATCATCAAGCTGATGTGATATATCACTTTGAAATGAGAACCTCAAATGCAAATAACAAAGGATTAGATCTTACCGATTTGAGGTGTCCGTCCTAGTTCCGAAGCCGGCTGATCTAGGATTTGCCACAGAAACCCTAATTTTCAAAACTTGGAATATTTCAGATTTTATTGGATAGAAATATATATCTCTTCAAATGGAGCTGTCCAAAGTACTCCTTTTCTGAAAACAGTGGAGGGAAGCTCCCGGAACAGGAAGCCCTAGTTTTCCAATTTCTTCTACAGAAATTCCTGTCACTGTTTCTGTGATATCTCCGAAATTAATGCTCCTCTATGTATGAAATTTCTCACTGAGGTAACCTTGCATGTCCCTGATCCAACACCATAGGTTTCATCATAATTGGTTTCACAAATTGGGATTTATGATCATTTTCCCAAGGTGCCTTGTTACAGGACTGTTCCGAACAGCGAAGTTGTACGGATTTCCACGTGTCACTATTTCATATTCTAAGTCTACAGTTTGGACCACGAGAATTAAATTCCGTTCCCTTTTTTGAACATCTTTAGGAATTCCATTTGGACCTCTGTAGCCCAAGATATTGCAATTCTCCCCAGGTGTCCTGTTTAGGGATGAATTCTGGAATAGGCTGGAACCCTAACTTGGAAGGATCATATATCCTAGAATATAGCGAATCTAAGGCTGAATTTTGGAAACAGTGTACATAAGAATTTTATCTTCGGTCTCTGCAATTTTCATCTCCTGAACCTTCGCCAATCTCAGTATATAGCGAATGTACCAAAACTTAGCAGTTTTAGTATTTAGGGTTTTTCTAGCTCAGGGTTAAACTAGGGTTTGACTTTCCCGGAGTTTCACCCAACCAAGAATATTGATCCAGGTCTCTAAACTTCAATTTTGATGAGGAGAGAAATCCTATACTGGGCTCACTCAAAAATTCTTGTTCTGCAAGAAGCCCTAATTTCCCGCACCGAAAACTAAAAATGCTCGGAATCGAATTCCGCTTCGACAGAAAGATGCGCCCTTCAATGGAGAGTCAGCCTAGCCTTATTTTGCTGATCGATTATGGAGAGAGAACCAAAAAGTAAGAGGCCCTAGATTCTATATCTGCACAATGCCTTCTTTCAGGGTGGCTCTGTTTCCATGTTGAATTTTTCATATTCTTAGCTAAGACATCAGTATTTCATTACATTTTCATAACAAAAGAATATAAACAGGATCACTGAAAGATAGACAAGCACAACCATACAAAAGGAACACAAAGATTTATCCTGGAAAAAAACCAGCAAAAGCTTCCTCAATATAGATGCCCCAAAAAGATAAAAGATAAAACCAGCAAGGAGATCAAAGCCTGATCCTCCTCCTTCTCCAGCTACTTCTCTTCTCCACTAATGCGCTACACAAGTGAGAATGTGTGTTCCAAATGAGGAGCACCACACCTCTATTTATATTCATCTGTTCACTTTAATTAACTCATCCGACATGTAGGCTCGAGTTAATCATGTAGGCTTGAGTTACACATGTAGGCTCAAGTAACCACACTGGGGACCTTATGCGTATAATGACCCACCTTTACAATTAGAGGGGACTACCTCATGACTCTTATTAGTTCTTCCGATTGGAAGCATCGGGGTACAAAGATAATACAAGTGGTTCTCTTGGTAGGACCATCGGGGACCACAAAAGATACATATAGAATATTCTTTGAAGTTACAATATTTCAACAACAACAATCGCATTGCATACATATAACTATGTCCTAGGAGAAGGTTGTAATCGAGTTGGGCGTTGACAACCTCAATGTCAATCAACATTGTTTTGTCAGCTAACTCAACAGGGACATTTGTGAGGACACCCTGGGGTTTAGCAACATGACCATCATAGGCGCGAAGAGTGGTGGAAGAAGGTTGAAGGGTCGGGGATCCGATTTTCTGCCAAACAAAGGTTGACATAACACAGGTGGATGCCCCTTCATCAATGATGCATCGATGAATGACCAAATTTTGAATTGTGACTGGAACTTGGAAGGTGACAGATGATGGCATCCAGGGTTTTTATTGATCCAGGTCGAAGGTGATCAACCTAGATTCATAGGGATCGACGAGACCTAATTAGGATAACAACGCTTTGCGTTGTGAAGGACAATTTTTGAGGACTTCCAAAGTAGACATGGCCAAGGGAGACTGGGCTAAGTCGTCGACTATATTGTAGTTGAGCGCGGCTCTGGCAGTGGAGTTGTTCACGATGCGATGCAAAGGGAACCGCGGGACTTTGGCAGTCCCATTTGTGGGAGGTCTTGGAAAATGTAAAGACATATTGGGAGCAGTGTAGGTAGATGTTGTAGAGGGTTTAATAGTTTTTGTGGTGGAGCCATACTGGTTTCGTCGAGTTTGTAGGTTGACATCAGGCGATAACATCATAAGGTGATGGAAATTAGGGTTAATGGGTTGACCTGCAAAAGTGGGTGCAGGGGTTTGTGGTACCAAGGGATGGGTTGCAACCATTCCTTGATTTGGTAGGGGGTTTTGCAGCACCAGAGGTGGAGGACGTGATGGTGTTGGGTTTTGCAGAGTCCTAGTAGCCGCATTGGGGTCATGTTGATTATCAATTTGGAGTAGATGGCAGACACGCTTCATATGAGGAAACTTATGCGTATAATGGTGGTAAGTATTACAACTGGTGCACAGATGGTTAGTACGCAACTGTGGGTTATTCCTAGGTTGAGGGGGACGCTAGGGTTTTTGTGCAGGGGGTTTGGCTCCGTTATTGTTCGGAGGGTTGGGTTGTTGGTCACCTCCTGGAGGTTGGTTTTTTTCCTGATTCCTACCTCTCGTATTTCTTCCCTGTCCTTGGTGGTTATTTGGGGTAGGTTGATTAGGGAGGTTATGTTGTGCGTAGACATGTCCCGGAGGATCAAGAGGATTCAGGGTAGGAGTAGAAGTAGGTTTCACAGGTGATGGGTAATATGAGGGAGAAGCTGGAGGGGATGCAAATCCTATCATTTGGACATTACATGAGTGTGTCGAGCAATTCGCTCAATGAACTGGTGCGAGAGGTGCATAGGAAGGTGTGGCTCCAGACTGATCCATTACGCGTGAAAAATCAGGGGCATAACCTGGATGGGAAGCACTGGAGGTGTTACCGGAATGGGGTGGCATCGAAGGAGAGTACGCATAAAAGTGGGGATGATGAGTAATAGAGCCAATGACTTCATCAGTAGCATGGGATGCCCCCAATGTATCTCGACATGAGGAGCTAGCACAGGCAGTATCGGGTATAATGGTATACAGATAACCCAATTGGGTGTAGATGAGATCAAATTGTTGTGCCTTCAGGATGGCTTCCTCCTTGGTTTGTGTGTGCTCAGATGCAACGTTCTTGGCGATGGGGGGAGTAAGGTTTTAAGAAACCAATCTAATAAATTTCTATCATCTAACTAGATCTTACACAAGCTACAACAGAGATACCATTCATGGATATGGTCTTTGATATGGGTAGCTGTGTTTTGTCTACATGATAATATAATTTCCACACCCTCATCATAATGAACAGGTAAATGGAAGTACTGGAGAAACATCAAGGCTAACAAGGAAAATTGAAGGTAGGTGGCATGAGGTAGTTCGATATACCATTTGGATGCAACACCTATGAGTGTGCACTAGAATAACCGCAATCAGATAGAATCATCCACTATGATGTTAGATGAACACCATAAGTGGAATGACATAATATGGTTTTGGGGTATTCTCCTGCATTTCCCTCAATCTTAGGGATGTATGAGGGGAGTTTGGTAGGCATGAGAGGCCATAATGGGTTATGACGAATGGGGTCATTGGTTAACCTTGCCAAATCAGGTAGGTTGAGACTAGCCATGAAAGGTAGACTAGAACCGAGAGTGGATCGGGAAAGGTCAGCAATGGTGCCGATGGCAGCAAGGATGTAGTTCCCATGGGTAAATGGGGGTGGGTAAAGTTGACTTCCGACAGTAGGAGTATTCATTGGGATGGTAGGAATAGACAGAATGGATGTGGGAGGGCCACTTCCCCCATGCATTTATGGTGTGATGGTAGGAACCACGGTGGTTGTAGTGGGGCCACCACTAGTGGGTAGCATACCAACACCAGTGTGTGTGGTGGCAAAGGGCCCACTAGGATTAGGACCTATCGGTCCAGTAGAAGGGATAACCAGAATGATGGGTGGAAGGGACACAATCCCAATATCAACCATCCCCCCTAAAAGGGGCTAGGAGGTGCACCAATCATGGGGATATATGGCATGGTAAACAAGGTAGGTTTGGATTGATAGGAATGTGAATCATAATCAAAGGCAATATATGGCTCTGAAGGTGGTGAATGACATCAAAAATGGATATGATGGTGATGGTTTAGGGAACCTAATTGAGGGGTATGCCCCCTAATCCTATGTGAGTAGCATGGTGGAGCTATGATGAGGTGATGATGTGTTGTGTAATGAATGTAAGAATAAGAGTGTCAAATGCAGGCTCAAAAAATCAACTACAATCGAGTGTGCAGAAGGATAGTGTACAAATGGTGGCCCATAGGCCAAAAAGCAAGCTCTAAAACCATACTGCAACAACGTGTTATAGCAGGAGAGTCTACAAAAAATTCGGTAGAAACCCAACAAACATCACTACCTAGAAAGAAAATGACGCACTAACCTATGGGGTATGAATGCAGGAAAACTCCTAGCTACAAGCTGGAAGCCCTTCACAAATCATATTCTCTATAGGGTGATGAAATCCCAGTTAAACAATACAAAATGGAAGAAAAATAGGATAAGATAATCCCACTACCGAGAGGGACCTTGGGTAAAAGAGCCCTCGATAGAGTGACAACTGGGATACCTCGTTCATGACACGTCTGGAGTGGTTTAGTGACACTTCATCCCTTCTGCCCTCGACACCCGGTATACTGTGGCATGCACGAGAAGGGCTATGAAGGGTTAGCGTTCAGTGTAAATGGTGCGGTGTTCCACCATGACTTTCAGAACCCCTTCATTGTGGCTTACTCCCACAGAGCAAGGGGCCCTCCTGGTTGTGACCGTGTCAATGAGTACAAGAGGATTTTGATCCCCTAATGGAAAACAACTATGTATCAAATGTGAGTGACAAAGGGGTGTTGTTTAGATGCCTATCCCCATTGTCCTAACTTAACTACAATATTGTTTTGGTCCTCAAATGAGGTTACAATGTTGATTGAGTCAAGTTAATATTTTAGGCTAGCTTGGGGTCATGAACTAATTGTTTTACTTTAGTGTGTGAGATGTGTGCACAAGTGATTTATAAACCCCAACGATCTCACGGCCGAGACACAAAAATGCAAATAAATAACAGTAAATGACAGTAAATATCATGAAAAATAACAACTAATTCTTCTAGAAAATAAAGGATACATAAGTAAATGAGAACATAAGGAACTAATCAGGTGGTAGGAAACACACAAGGGGTCTCAACTATGAAGATCGACTCAAGGGGCTCATATACAAGGCAAATAGGACCAAAAAATGAGCCAAGGGGTTGTAATGGATCAAATTTGGACAGAAATAGGTCGGGAAGGGGTAGAACACAAACATAGGGTCTGGAACAAGGATCTCAAACATCGAAAAGGACTGAAAAACTGTAGGTCGTACCTGTCGATGAAACAGGTGCGATCTGGGTCACACAGAATTGTGAAACTGTCGCGATTGGAACAGAAAAACAGTTGGAAGATCTAGGTCGCACAAAATAAGGGCTTATGTGCGACAGGTCAAACAAAATAGGGTCACAGTAGCGACCGGGATCACTTCAAGAGCCGTGACAAGTGTGATCTGGAGTTCTAGTCCAGGTTGCACTTATCGGGGAAGAAGGTGCGACCTAGGTCACGCTTATCGAGAAAAAAGGTGTGGTCTGGTCGCATCTTTCTATTGGATAAGTGTGATTCAAGTGTAAATGCGAATTTTTGAATAAAATACTGTTGGCTTGGGCTAGGGGCAGGAACTAAGGCAATACTGGTTCAGATCTACCACCAGAGGGCCATATCTGTGACGGTTGAAGGTACCAAAGAGTAACAAACCAATAGAAACACCTACAAAAACAAATATCCGAAGGGTTCGACCGAGTGGAGTCGCCAAAACTGTAGTGGGGATTTATCCCCTACTACGTGCAAAAGCACCTACCTTAGATCCTCTATATCATAAGGTAGAGTTCATGATACAAAGGATTGCTCAACTTTGATTAACAACAATAAACGATAGTAACAATAACACTATTTTTTATTTTTCAGATATATTCTACTAACTAATGCAAAACAAGAACAAAAATACCTTTCTTTTGATGTTGGGTCACTATAGTCATCCTAGGAAATGGTCCCACACCTCCACGATTTTGGTCTCCAGTCTACTCCACTAGTGGTTGTCAAATAGTGGGAATGGATCCAAATGGGTATGGAGCAAGCTCAACATACACCGTGGGAGTGATATGGAAAAGTGTGATGATAATGGAGAAATATGAAAAGTGTGACTAAGAGTGAATGGCCAAAACGTGTTTGTGGTGAGACCTTCACAATGTATTTATAGAATGGTCGAAGGTTTTTTGACCCATGGTAATGACCCATGTTATTTTATTGTGCATGGAATTTATCTATGGTATTTTGACCGATTCTCATTTTTAGGGTTTTTTGGTCCTTTTTTGGAGAGAGTGGGGATAAATCACAATAAATGCTCAACTTACCTTCATTTATGGGGAAGGAATAATAATGTTTTGGAACATATTTGGTGGAAATTTAGTTGTGAAGGTAAAAAATGGACGAAATAATGGTGGGAATATGATTTATAGTTATGGTTTGGACCATAGAGAGCTAGGTGAACAATTTGACTCCCTTCGTTGTGTCTCCAACAAATCCCTTCATCTGCGGTTTGACTCCCTTCGTTACACTCTTTCCCTATACTTTGAAGAATGTTGTCTTCAGTTACTCCCCAAGTTTACATCGATCAAAGGAATTTATGATCCCCATGCTTATCATTTAGTCTTGTGTCAGGTCATTTAGTCTCATAGTTGGTTTTAACATGAGCTTGGTTCGTAGGATAAAACCCTCATCTTATTAGGTTCTTTAGCTCTCATCAACCTCAAATACTCATATTCTAAGAGTTGAAGTAGTCACAATGATACATTGGGATCGCTTTCAATCAATATAAGGGACAACCTCAAACTAAGTAGGGAGAGTCATTGGTGCTCCCTAACTTAGTGGTCTGCCCTATGCTTTATGTCAACACATCTATTGCATCAAGTGGAGTCGTACATTTTGAAGGTAGCAGTTTTCACATTTTCAAATCATGGTAGCAACAGATCTGGTGCAGTGACGTACCCTCTTCAATGACTTCACCAATATTTTGGTTCGGCCCCACCCATGTGGGCTTATCTCGATTTTCAACAGTTTTTCTTCTTAGGCACGCGTGACATCCTTTCTAGCTTCATGTACTCTCACATGGATTGAAGTTTCCTTCATCCATGTCCCAACAGTTTTATGAGTTGAGCCCTTGGTCTTTTCATTTTGTACCCACTTTGGAAGATATTCATGAGCATGGGTATGCCCACCTCGTTTTTATAAAAATATATTATTTGTTGTCGCTTCACCTATAACCTTCCCTCTAGGGAGGAACAATTGATCCACACATGCTTCAAACACTTTCAAGAACCAAAGAGAGAACACAAAAGAAACAATGATGCATTATTGGCTCTACGGTACTGTCTGAACCGCATACATTGGAGGGCATCTGTTAATGCTTAAATCTTGCACACATGCGACGTTTTTTTCAATTTACATGGTAAGGAATCCTCAACATATAGCATGCATCCCACCGAAGACATCCTCATCAGATCCAAGAAGTAGTATGAGTTCATAAATTCTAAAGAATAGTCAAAAGACAAAACTATGCAGCCAAACACCTGTTTATATGCGCGACCACATGTATTACCAGCTTAGTGCTTGCACAGTCACTCTGAGCATATTTTCCCTTGATAACTGGGCGACTGTAAAAATAGTGGGATATCAACCACCCATGGAGTGCATTAAAGGGTCATCAAATCCCCATCACCTCCAAAAATTCGAATTTGGCTCCTCATGTACTTGGGCTCATTTAATATCCGCCATAGTGTACCTTGAAGCAAGTTCATGAGGTGATGGGGTTCACACTTTGATCTAGTTGTTTCTTGGACACCTCTTGGCCTATAAAAGGAATCCATGGGGATGCATCTTGTAATATGAAATTAGAGAAGTGTTATGTTGTTGGATTTGTTATTGAACTTCCTTATAGCTCATCTCTTCCCTCGTGTTAGCACCTCCCAAGCTTCATTGTCACCTTCCTCCAAGGGGAAAGTGTTCTTCTCATTTGTTCTTAAAGCTAATTTGCATATAGTGTGGACTAAATAGACCTCCATAAGAGGATTTATTTTCCTGCATTGGAGCTCACATATCCTAGGTATTGTACATGCTTTACCATTGGGAAATACAAAAGAGGTTTGGCATTTATTGGTTGTTGAAGTTTGCATTCCAACTCCTTGTTATTTGTTTTGTCCTATTTCATTTTCTTTGTTTTTATTTTGTTTCACTAACAACCACTTACAGATTAGTTGGAGCACTCCCTCTACCCATAGGGGAACCTAATACTGAAGCCTTGTTGTAGCCTACAAGTTTGTTATACTAGTTAAATATGTTGTTACGATGCACATTTTTAAAAACACATTCTCATTTCTTCTTTTCCAAATCAAATGAAGAATTTGTCTTAATAATCATTTGAGTTGTGTTAAACTCAATTAATCAAGGAAGATGGTCACCTGGTAATGTGACTTTTGAAGTTGTGGGAGAGTGAGGGAGTTTACAACATAACCCATAGGTATCATTCCAAATTGACTTAACAAACTTACAATGCCAAAAAGGTGTTGGAAAATTTCAACTTTACCATGCAAGACATTTTTTAATCAGTGTTGCTAATAATCACATGAAAGTGGAAACTATCATATGTGAGAGATTCGAATGAACATAACTATCTTGTTTCACCTCTATTTGGAAACTTGACAAACCATCATCAATCCATAGAGGAGATTTTGGTTGAGGCAAACCTAATCATATCAATTGTTTCCCAAGAATGATCCTACACAAAATCAAAGACAAAGCAAATAAGACTTTTTGAGCTCCAAAAACGGTTTCCATATTGACTCAAGCCTACCTAGTTATATCCTTTGTTTAGATTTTAGCCTCTAGATATTATTAAATGACATCCAAGACATACTTTGTATTTAGGCATATGTAGACATTAGTTAAGAAATATTTCATAAAACCATTGTTGTAATTATGTCCTCACTCTCGCCCCTGAGATGTCGAGGCTTACAATGCAAGATTAGACAATGAGGCCTTTAATACTCCAAAATCAGGTTTAGAAAGGAAATTTTTTACATTCAAAATAAGATCAGTGTTTCATACTATAGTCTAGGAGTCAAAAATATCTATGGCTTTCCTGAATTCCTCTTTCGTGTAGTGGATTCATTGAGATTCAAGCAATTTTGACTATGGCCTCCTCGCATATAATAGGAATAGGTGAACACAAGAGACAATTCTTGTTCAAATATAAACAAGAATTGAGGGTGTCACTTTTCCAAACTAACTTGGGTGTAATGTCTTCCCAATCCTTTTAAATGTGTTTTAAATGTGTTTGGCCATGAATGTTCTTTAACCTTAACTCGAAAAAGGAGTTAGTAGAAAAGTTTGAAAGTCTATATCACTAACTTTATTTTCCAAGGTGGGTACCTTTGCAAATGTAGTTGCAAAGGAGGACTTTCCAATCATCTAATTCTTCTACAACTTTGATGAACCATTTCTCACATAAGGCTCGATCTTGTATAAACCTCCCAATTATGTATATCCCATGGTATTTAGAAAGGAAACAAATGTACCAATTGACTTTGTGAAATCCTGTTTGGTATTTAGGGCTAGCACAAACAAAATATCTAAGGTGTTTCTCAAGATATTGATAATCCTTGGCATAAGAATGCATGAAGAGAAGTACACATGTGGAAAGCAACACCTTAGTGCATATTTGAAATCCAGTTGCTAAAGGCTTAGGCTTGGTAATCCATTTATCAATTTTCTTTGTAATATGTTGGAGAATCACTCCTTAGAGATTCTTGGGGGATAATCAGAATGCCCAATTTTTCTTTTGAAGAGTTCCCAATTGAAGTTATGTTGAACCAAACCTATTAATCCAATCATGGACCTTAGGTTGGATCACAAACATTGTATTTTAGCTAGATAGAATTTAGAGCCTATGTCCTTAAAGAAGATTTGGAGGCGTTCCATAATATAATCTATAGTGTTGTTTCTTCTGATAAGTGTTAGAAATGAGTTTTTTTACCTGATTTTAGGGTTGGGAAGGGGTATTCCCTTTAGAATCCCCCATGATACACCATTTTTCAATAAATGTTTGAGTACTTTAGTAGCAACCACTTACAAGATTTCCATAGTTCTTAGAAAAATAAATCCCAAAACCTAGAGGTTTTAACATTCCAAGATTAATGCCTCTTCCACTCTATCATTGGAATTCTTAAAATATATTTTGATAGGCCCGAGTAATTGGCCCATTACATACCTTACTAAACAAAAACAACATTATCCAAAATATAACCTGTAAGAAATCATGTCTAATCAATCATAATAATCTTCAACAAAATGTAGTTGAGTTGTAGAGCTAGGGATGTAACATCCCCTTCCATCAATTTTAGTAATAGAGGGGCACATTAACTAAATTCAGGCTTCTAAATGTTTCCCCATAACAAAAATTATGTATTTATAACATATAAAATTCATGTGCAAATATGTAAATAAGAACACACATCAAAAATAAATTCAATCCACACACACAGAACATGCAATTACAAGCATAAGTATCACAGGCACATAAATAAAAGCATTGCACATCATATACAAAATAATACTTATCTTTAAGCAAAGAAGATCCAAGCAACTAGTTGTGTAAGAGCGATTTTCCACCCAACTGTAGGAACCGTAGCAAACATATACTCTTTATGTTGAGAGGCCACCCCCAAGCTAGGCTATGAGGCCACCAGGGCAAAGGAAACACCTACAAGATTCTCTCTTTCTTTTCGCAACCCATTCTTCTCTTTATGCTCAGCTAAAAGCTCACCTATAGCTCTACAAGGATCTCACTAAGTCACCATGTCTATGAAACTCCTTCCAACTGCCCCACACAACACAAGGAAGGAATTTCCCTTTAATGATCCATGGTTCCTTCAGGAAATCCAACCCTTACAGTGCTTACTGGTTTCTGCAGTAAGAGTCCAACCTGGTGTATGTTATTGGAGAACCTCCTGCAACATTGATTCATGGATTCTCAAGCATCCAAAAGTAGGAGAACTCAATGGGAAAAGGTTACTATATTTCCCAACCTCTATTCTTACCTACAACCATCTATTTTCCCTTCAAATCTATAGCTTTGTCTCGAAATTCGATTTTATGGGTTAAATACAGGTTGGTAATGGTTATGAACAACCGCAAGAAGCTCTACTTAGTGCGTAAATATGCATCAGAGAATGATAAAAAGAGTGTTGAATCCAAGGGACATGAGATGATGGTGAGAAGACAATTGACATAGCTTCTGACCATATAATAAAAGGACTCGTGAAAACTGACACAACCTCCATGCTTCAATAACCGCATGAATTGACTTTCCCCACCAACCTCACACATGCATTCAATGATTGGGTTTAGTTAAGAGATGGTAATTGGATCATCTAAAGCACACGACAGGTTTTGGATGAGTTCTAAGGTTGAGACTTGGCATCAAAGGATTTAGTTTCCCATAGGCCCCCTTTCCTCTTCCCCTATGGTGGAATCATAGCCCCTCTAGTGCTCTTTACACAACCATCTTGGGCCATATTATTTTCCAACATAACATTTGCATATATTTTGAATTGGCATGATAATCCAACCATATGGTCCAAATAAAATTATATACATCATACACGCCTATCTATTCACTACTTATACCTTAGCCTTGATCTCTGCACTAGGAATCCATACTAGCATATTTACATCATTTACATAATTTTGATTAAACACATTCCAAGTCAAAACCGAGGGTATTACAAGGGCTTTGGATAAAATTTGGTATGACACATTAACTATAATAATAGGTATATAATAGGTAATCAATTGTAGCTTGCTTGGATTGGGAATAAATCAACTTGGATTTGATTGATGTGCTTACCCAATTATTTCTTATGCACAAATTCATTATAAATCTAGGGTAGGTCTTGTCTTACTAACTTCCACGTGACATTATACAACCCACCAACATTATGTATATGATCATTGACGATCTCCATTAATGTAACACACATTTTTCCCAAATTCAACTATTGGTCACATGTTCATTGATGCTTAAGTGACAACAGTTATAGCACCACATCAAGGAATGTTTGGATAGGAAACCTATGTTTCGTAATAATAATATCACTGATTTTGTTTTAATGATGACCTATAAATTCTCACTCGATATTCTCAAATGTTGGAACTCAATGGTCTTGATTGTAGTGATTATTTATTAGCCTCCTTCATGGTCAATGCTTTCAAGAAGACCTTCTAAAACTTGTCCTCTACTTTGAAACAATGCATTTGGGATTGAATATGAGCACCCCAAGCTCGTTGCATTTTATTCATGGTTAAAATGTGACAAATTTTGGTGGCTTACACTTGGGTTTCCTTGTTAAAGGGGCTAAACGAGTGTTTTCTTTTACAAGTGTTCAATATATTTCAGAATTATGTAATCGTATGCTTGATGGTGGTGAGTTGTCAATGATAACCCCATGCGAAGGCATTGATTTAGTTGATAGTATCCTTCGACCATATTATCCATCCTTCATTTCCCCTTGGGCTTGGTAACATGTTTCACATTCTCTTAATGGCATACATGTGTTGGAGTTGATAAATGTTTAGATGTATGGAAAGCATCCAACATATACATCTTAACAATGCTTTAATATATGGTGAAATATATTATTTAATTGTTGTACAATCTCAATTTAGTTGGCATTTGCCCCAACCTTCCGCTATAATAGTGAAAGAAGAAAGAGTTATGCTTGGAGAGCATGGCCATATCAAGCCTCTTTTGTACTTGTTGTCTCTATGACAAACCTGGGTCTGCAGAAGCGGTCCAACAAAAGCTTGATGTATTGTGTTTAAAAATTTATTGGGATTGCGGAATCCATTGATTATTGTTTATTAATTTTCCTTTAAACTACCAAAATTCATATCAAGCATATTAAATATAACAATGGAAACACCATCCAAATAAATAATAAGCATAACTATCTTCTATTGTATTTACCAGCTAAGCATTAGTTTCTTACCAATAAAAACTCATAATTCTCGACCAGGCTTGGAATTTCATATCTTCTATGTCTGTCAAATGGATATGGATATTTGATGACGTTCATGTATTATTCATGCCCTTCATTTTACTTTTATATAAATCTTTGATTGTCAATTTATTTCTGTAAACTCAAAGCTATGTTAATAACAATTTTAAAGATATATTATTTTTAATTTCATAAATTTTATTTAAACCAGATTTCTATAAACTCAAAAGCTATGTTAATAACATATTAGTTTAAGGTAGTCATATAAAACAAGGTGTGCTTGCAGAGATGCATTTAAAAAAAAAGTAAAATCCGGAGAGGCATTAACCGTGGAGACTAGAGTATTAGAAACTGAAAAACAAAGATATAAGCACACGGTTAATAAAAGAAAAGGTTGAAAACATATGAGATTTGTCCAACCCTACTTTTTGTATGGTCTTTGTAGCTGGCATTAAAATTTCTCACACAGTAAAAGCAATAGATTCCTATTTGATTGAATAAATATTTATCTTATTCAATGTTTTTTCATAAATTACATTACATAGATTTTGATGATATTGTATAAAGACTAGAAGGCATCCAACTTTTCAGTTGGTTGTTTTTAATATAAATTTAATTTAAATTTTTGAAAAGTCTAAAAAATATCAGGAACAAAAATAAGTAACATAAATTCAACTCACCCATGGAATCGCGAGGGCTAATGGCACTTTGATCTTGTAAAACACCGGTCAAGCATGTCTGTGTGAGGGGTAACCGTATAAGTTTATAACTGGTAAGCGCTTTGTAATGTTGGAGCCTAAAAGCGATAGGCAGTACTTTGCCAGCGGAGGAAAGGGATCAACACAGACGGCCAGGATGAAGCCCAGCCAGAGACTCCAGAAAAATTGGAAGTTGGGGTTTTGGGAGTCCACTAGCTACCTTAGTTCATGAGTAGAAACAACCCAATAAATATAGCTAGTTATTAGTAAAAGACTAGTGCATACATTTCGTGATTAATTAATTCATTTTCACAACTTACAATGCTTCATTAATAAATACTAGTTGGTATTTATTTTTTAAAGTTTTGTCATATGGATATACTTTACCATGTTAATGTAACTACAGTCTCTCGTCTACACACGACATGCAGTTTTTATACGGATTCTCGATTTAAAATCTATAATTTATAATACAGTCAATTCCCATCCAATGATATCTATCCTAAGATATTAGGATATATACTAGGAAACAAGTATTACCACTTATGACAGGTCAGCAACCCTGTTAAACATCCTTTTGACGGGATATCATTTTTCAAACCTATAGACAGTGACATGACAAATTTTAATTCACATGTCAAATACGTCCTGGAAAGGGAAAAACGTCCTGTATGCCGTCGAATTCGAGGCCTGCTCTCGACTCATAAAACTCATAATTCTCGAACTAACCACCCACCAATGCTCCATACTCTCGACTCATAATAACTAGTCTTTATATACCAATTCTCATATATATAGGACATTGAGGCAATTTCAAAATATTCATGAATATACCACATAATTTGCAAACTATACCGCATTTATACAAAACGTTTGTATCTTTAGGAAAATGTGTAGAGGGTTAGAGAGATTGGACACAAGGGGTTTATAAGATGACTTCATGGGCTCTATGTACTAAGGTTTTAATGGTTCCACGTGCTCAGGACTTTGCGGTTTGACATCTTATTTAGATTCATCTTTTTTGACTCTAACTTTATGTTAGTACTTATTAGATAAAATCAGTGTTCCACCAAGTTTCCGAGACGCGGGAGTGAGGAAATGCACATTGAGGATGTGTACAAACATCCCTAAATTTTGGGGTGTTTTTTGGGGTGGGGGAGGAAGGAAGGCGTCGAGGTTTTTAACATAGGGGGGCCTGTCTCTAAAATTATTAAAAATAAAAATAAAAAAATGAATTTTAACATGTGAACATATCAATTCATGATCCCATCAGCATTTACATACTAAATTGAAATTCATCATTGTTCATTGTAAACATGATATCCAAATCATAATGGTTATTTTTAATTTTAAATACATGCACATATTCCATAGCAATTGGGAATCATATACATAAACAGACTAATAATAGATAAATTTTAAATGACAAATCAATATTCATAAATGATAAATCTGAATCATAGGCATGCCACATAAACTGTAAACACTAAACAATAAATTAGTAAACAATATAATATATATGGAAAATTAAAATTACTCAAAATGAAAATAGTACTAAAGAGTAAAGACTCAAGAGTCAAAGAGCGATGACTCGTGAGTCATAGTCAAAAGACTCAGCTTGAGTTCATCAATAACAATAAATAAAACTAAAAGTAGCAAAAGTAAATCGTGAAAGGACTAAAAGCGCATCAAGGAGATAGATCCATGGATTGGTCCTCCTTATTCATCTGCTGCATGAAGTCACCATCTAAGTCAGAGTCACTCTCAGTCTCAACCTCAGGAGTGACCAATGACACACCAACCAAACCGTGTTGCATCTCATATGGTCTTTCCTCCTCATCTATTTGTGCATCATCCTCTAGATCCTCATCCCATCATGTAACTAGTCCCATCTGATACTTTGGTGTATTCCTATGTGAAAGACGTAGGGAACTGTGCACTACAACTAGCTTCTCTTCTCTCTTAGAGGTAAGTCTATTCCTCTTAATAGAGTGGATGAATCTATATGTAGACCAATTCCTCTCTGCTGCAGAGGAACTAGCAATATGAGACAATAAGTGAATAACAAGATACTAGATCTCTGGAGCATCATCCCCATGCATCCTCCACCAACCAATGGGGTCTTCTTGGCCTAAGTCCTTAAGATCTTACTTTGCATCATGCTTGTTGAAAGGACCATGAGATTTGCAAAATGAACCCATTGTCTTTGATTTGTTTTTTCATCATGTTCATCACACATCTTTGTTATGGCAGGTCGAAATCCCCTCTTGATCTCTGGATGTTTAATGGGGGGAATTCTACCAGGCCTATTAAGATACCATTTTGGGTTAAGTGCATATGTTTCCATGTAAAATGGTGTGTTCATTTGATACCATCTACGCTAAATAATGGGTTGAATCTGGGTCGTATAGAACTATAGCTCTTTCTCACGAATGATCGCCCTTACTTGACCCAACATGGTATCAAATGTCTCATAGATTTCTCCAGGACTAGGAGAATTCGAGTCCCCATAGCGAATAACCTCAACTATAGGGCGCAATAAAGACACCAAATAGCTGCAATATTCCCACCAATCATCATACAAAACTTGAAGCCTAACCTCATTTCCCTCATTTGTCTTGGATCCAGTCCACATGTTGCAATCTAGAATCGCAACCATGGTTTGCAATGTTGGTTGCACCTCCAACATCCTCTCCAATATGAGATAATAGCTAGAATATTGAGTGTCTGTGGGATTTAGGAATCCCTTCCTTGAGTGAGTCATGTACATGGCTAAGGAGGTGTGGTGGTTGCAGATAAACATCTGCACATCTCTCGCATTTGACACCAAGGATGATACCCACTCAATATCCCAATGTCTTTTAGTGCATTATTGAGTGCATGCCACACAACAAGGTGTCAAAAAAATATTCCTATACCTATTTTGAACCAATAACCCAGTTGATTTGCACACTGTTTCTGCATCTGTCACAACCTGCACAACATTGGTAAGCCCAACCTCCTCTATAGAATCTCAAAGAATCTCAAATTGGAAAGCTAAATCTTTGCCCTTTCCTGAACAATCAATAGATTTAAGAAAGAAAGGCCCTTCTTGGCGTGTAACTATGGTGTTGATAAGTGGACATTTGGCAATGTCTGTCCACCCATCCATAACAATGGAGCAACCTTTCTTCACCAATGTTAGTCTCATATTCTCTTTCTGCATAGTGATATTGGACACGTGCATGGCTAAAATAATTGTCCCCAACTTATGTTCACCTGGTGGAACATATAGAGGTCTCGATGATACAATTTCCTAGACCATCTCCTTATAATAAGGAGAGTGACTAACATGAAATGGAATTCCATTGGAAAAAAGGAATTTTCCAATGGCATCATATGTATCATTACGATTCAACTACCATACATCCTTAAAATAGTTGGTTCTATTGTACATGAACTCAAAGAAGATACCTTCTTTGAGGATGATGTCGTAGTAGGAGATGGTGGAGGCATAAGGTTGGATGCTTTGACTCTAGATTTCCTTTTGGAACTAGAATATCCCTCTAGGACCCACACATTGTGTCTAGAGAAGGTTCCCTTTGTATCCGCAACCATTTGCAACCTTAAAAGGTCAGATCTTTGTTGCATGTTTAATTGTGTGCATACATTAACTCTTTTTCCACCTATGCCCAAAAGGTGTTGCTTAATCCGACTGTAACTACCAACCCAATGATGGCCACAAACATTGTATGTCCAATGACATGAACCACCACCTTGCTTTGCCATAGATTGGAGCACAAGTGCACCTACGTTTGTTACATATAACGAAACGGTTTTTTTGGGATCATATGTTCCCTTGGAATATTCAACCATTACCCATGGTGGATTGGCACCTTGGCTGTCCAAATTAATAGGACTAGATGAAGTATTTGCATCTCCACTTCCAACCTCTGCCCCACTTCCAAGTTGACCCTCAACACGAGTCTAAGAATCTGAATCATTACCAATGTCGGTGTCACTGGCAGTGGTATTTTCGAAGTGACTCATTTTTAATGGTTTTATGAGTAGTTTATTGTTTGGTGTTTACAAATTTTGGCAACTTGCAATCTCATAAAATGACAAAAAGTTAATGGTTTATAAGATGTCCAATGGCAGGGTTTGATTTCCTAATAGTAATAATCAAATTTTAAAACACTTAAAAGCAACAAACAACTAACAATTTTTTTAAACATCCATGCAAAACATAAAAATAAAAACTAAATAATTTGCTAAAACAATTACAATTATTATTTTTATGAATAAAATATAAAAAAAAAACAGAGCTCAAGGCTCAAGTTGTAAACACACACAAAATGAAAAAATTTAAAAACTAAAACAAAACGTTTAAAAAAATTAATAACAAGTTACAACTTAATATTTATGATTAAATAACAAATAACAGTCTTGTTATGGTACATACCTCTAGACTGCACAGTCGAGAGGCGAGAGCACAATTAAATAAATGTCCATAGGCCACAAAAATTGTTTTCCACTTGCACGATCTAGACCAAACCACATGCAAGTGGTTTTCCATGGATGCCAGTGCCCATGGCTGCTAGACTCTAATGCTCACGGGCTCAAACTCCAGTGAGTCATGGGTTGTCTGGGGTTGCTAGACTCTAGTGCTCACGAGTCATGGGTTATCTTGACTCTCATGGGCCAGTGCTCATGGTTTATTTGACAGGACACTTTTCACAGTTTGTGAATAGTGATGTTGTACTTGGAAATAATTGAGCGTTTATGAATTAGTTAGATACACTGAGAGAATAATGGAGCTTTTATGAGTTAGTTAGATACACCGAGAGTGTTTAATGTAGATCCGATTTTTATTGTTGTTTGTTGTAACCACTGCTTGTTTTCATTTAATAAATACAAACTATGAGCGTAGTCTCTCAGGTGACATTTTCCCAATCTTCTTTGTGCTCTGTTTTCTGTGTTTGTGCTTTGTTCTTTCTGACTTCAAGTTGGTATTAGAGCCATCATTACAGTTGTTGCCAGAAGGAAAAAAAAGTAGAGTTGTGAGTTGGGGAGTCATCAATACATTCAGTTGTGTGATTGCGATCAGTACCTTATCAATTGGGGGTATATTACATATTTGTTGCATATTTGCAAATCAATTGATGAGAGATCGCTGTGTGAAAGGGATTGCAGATCTAGATCTCAGTAGAGAATATCGTTGTAAAAAAAAAATACCGTAAGTCTATCTTCCAGAGGAGATCGCGGATCTGAAGATCCATTAATGCCATCATTGATCTTTGTATTTGCAAAGAAAGCACTGTTGTTTGGAGAAAAATTCCCAGATCCTGTAGTCGGCCCTAGCACAGATTGTCGTCAGTTGCCGTGAAGGAACTTTGCTGCCATAAGGTGGAGGTGTTAGCCGTCTGTTACAATTTGAAGTTTGTTGCAAAGGAGAGCAAGCAGAGCAGTCGTGTTTGCTACTGGAGGAATCTCTGCTTACTGCTATGAAGTAAGCCGGAGGAGAGATCCATTTACCGAGAAGTTCTTGTGTGGATATCATTGCTTGGAAAGCTATCTGCTTGAAGTCTGCATCAAGATTGCACACCTCCAACACTTGCAAAGATGTCGAATCCATTGGTAGAGACCTACCTCAACGAAGCCAATAAATTAGATGGCTCGAATTTCATCAATTGGAAATTCAAAATCCAGACCTTGATGGAAGGTTATGGTATATGGACAATTGCGAAGGGAGATGAAGTGAAACCCAATGCGGCTACAGGTGCAACAACAACTCAGATCCAAGATTGGGATAAGTGCAAGAACAAGGCCAAGGTATTGATGCGTATGTCTGTTAAAGATAGCATAATTCCAAATATTAGAGAAGCCAAGGATTTTGCTGAAACATGGACAATGCTTAAAGATTTGTATGAAACTAGCAATACAAATCGTATTCTTTTCCTAAAAACTCAATTTCTAGGCATTAAAATGGATGGAAATGAATCTGTTAGTTCATTTTTGGGTCGTATTAAAGAAGTGAAAGACAAGCTAGGATATATAGGAGAAAAAGTTTCCATCACTGATCTTGTCACAATTACCTTAAATGGTATGCTAGAAGACTATCAGATGTTTATAACAGGTCTCGCAGCAAGGGATAAACCTCCTACTTTTGAAGAATTGACAGGTAGTTTGCTGCAAGAAGAAGAAAGACACACAAATTTGAAGCCTTAGAACTCAGACTTGGCACTGTGGTCAAATAAGAGATTCTCAGGAGGGAGTTCATCGCAAAGATGGAAATATCCAAGATTGAATCAAGGTATGCCATATAATAGGAATGAGTCAAAGAGTTCTTTTTATTGTGGTCGACCTGGACATCTTATTAGAGACTGTCAGAAGAAGAAGAGCGATGAGGCTAGGAATAAAACTAGAAAACATACAGGTCATTTTGCAGAAGATTCTTTAGAACATGATCTCAGATTGTTTAATGCTAGTGATGATTCTGATGAACCCCCTAATTTTGATTTAAGGGATCTTAGACTGTTTGTGTCTACTACTGCTTTGTCTGCTGAAACTGATGATTCTGATGCCTGGTTTGTGGATTCCGGAGCATCAGTACATATGACATGTAATAAGAAGTGGTTTACTAATTTTAAAGAAAAACAGAATGGTGCCAGCATATACCTTGGAGATGACCGCGCTCATCAGATCAAGGGATACGGATATATTCCAGTAACATTGCCGAATGGTACTGTTCGTCACATTCGCAATGTTGTGTATGTGCCAGGGCTAAATAAAAACTTGATCTCTATATCCACCATTACAGATCAGAACCTGAAGGTTGAATTCTTCAAAAATCATTGCATAGTAAAGGATCTGCTGGACTGATATAGAACTGTTGCAATGGGAGTCATAGCAGGAGGACTATACAAGCTTGACGTTACCAGCAAAGAACATCATGCACTGATTTCTGCAACTATGCCAACAGAGAGTCTTTGGCATCAACGGTATGGCCACATAAATTATCACGATTTATTGTTATTACAGAAACAAAATATGGTTGATGGTCTTCCTATGTTAAAGAATGAGAATGTCACTTGTGAAGGATGTGCATTAGGAAAGATGTACAGAGATGAATTTCCCTCTAACCATGATAGGAAAAAGAGAGATGTGTTAGATCTTGTTCATACTGATGTTTGCGGACCTATGTAGACTAGGTCTTTAGGAGGTGCATTTTACTTTCTGTTATTTATTGATGATTGCACAAGATACACATGGGTTTATTTCCTTAGAAGAAAAAGTGATGGTTTCAAGTACTTTAAAGAATTTAGAAACATGGTGAAAAAGCAAACAGAAAAAACATCAAAATCCCCTGTTCAGATCAAGGGGGAGAGTATAAATCATGGGACTTCATCAAATATTGCAAAGATCATGGAATAGTACAGTAGTTCATAGTACCCAACACTCCACAACAGAATAGAGTTGCTGAAAGGAAAAACAGAACTCTAGTAGAGTGTGCACGCAGTATGATGAAAGGTAGGAAACTCTCGAATGCATTTTGGGTTGAAGCCATAACTACTACAGTATATTTAGAGAATAGAAGTCCTACAAGGTGTCTTGATAATATTACTCCTTTTGAAGCCTTGTATGGTTCCAAACCTACAGTTCATAATTTGAAAATATTTGGGTGTAAGGATTTTGCACATATTCCAAAGGAGAATAGGACGAAATTGGATGCTAAAGCCATTAAATGTATTTTCATAGGGTACTGCTTTGAATTTAAAGCATACAAACTGTTTGATCTTTATACTCACAAAGTATTTGCAAGTAGAGATGTACTTTTCCATGAGCAGGAAGCAGGAAATCATGACAACAACAGTCATGAGGAATGGCATAGACTTCTTGATGAAGGAGTTAAATAAGAGCAACAACAACAACCATCGCAGCAACAATCACAATTGCAACAACATACACCACAGCAACAACCACAACTGTAGAAGCAAGAAGGACTAAGTGATATGAACACTTCAAGCAATTCGAGTTCATCTAGTGGTGAAGACAGATCTTCACAAAGTAGTGGTGATGACAGATCTTCACAAAGTGAAGAGGAAGATAATCATTTGAGAAGATCTTCACGACAGGTTCAACTTCCTGAGAGGTCTGAGAGATTATGCCCTAATGAGTAGCATTTCAAATGTCATAGAACCCATGACTTTTAATGAAGCCAATGAACATGATGAATGGAGAAATGCAATGGCGGAAGAATATGAATCTATAATGGAAAATAATACTTGGGAATTGACTGAATTGCCTAAACATAAAAATCCCATTGTATGCAAATGGATATACAAACCCAAGTTTAAATCAGATGGCAGTATAGACAAATATAAGGCTATATTGGTGGCAAAGGGGTATTCACAAACAGAAGGTATTGATTATGCTGAAACATTTGCACCAGTAGCTAAATTGAATACTATCAGAATGTTAATTGCTTTAGCTACAAAGTACCATTGGAAGCTACACCAATTAGATGTTAAATCTGCATTTTTGAATGGTGAGTTAAAGGAGGAGGTTTACCTTACTCAACCGGAAGGGTTTGTGGAACATGGGCAAGAACACTTAGTGTGTAAGTTAAAGAAAGCATTGTATGGACTAAAACAGGTACCTAGGTCATGTTATGAGAAGATAGACTCTTTCTTTCTTCAACAGGGTTTTATGAGGAGCAAGAGTGATCCAAATCTATATATCAAATTTGATTAGCAGGGGTATATAGTATTGATCTCCTTATATGTTGATGATTTAATAATTATAGGAAATGTAGAGAAATTGATTGATGAAATCAAGGAGCAACTGTCATAAGTTTTTTAAATGAAAGATCTTGGTGAGTTACATTACTGCTTGGGTCTTGAAGTTTGGAAAAATGCAGGCCAAACTTTTGTCTATCAGAGTAAGTATGTTAGAGATGGACTTAAGAGATTTAAAATGGATCAATGTAAATCTTCTATTGTCCCCATGCAGCAGAATGTGAAACTCTCTTGTGATGATGGTTCCAAGGAGGTGAATAGCACTATGTACAGACAAATGGTGGGTAGTTTGAATTACCTCACCACAACTAGACCCGACATTGCATATTCTGTGAGTGTGTTAAGTCAGTTTATGGCAAAACCTCAAGAAAGCCATTGGAATGTAGCAAAGGAGGTACTCAGGTATCTAAAAGGAACACATGATTATGGTATTAAATATACTGATGCATCTATTGTTTAGTTGACAGGTTAATCAGATTCTGATTGGGTTGGCAATCCGGATGATCGAAGATCAACCACTGGATATGCATTTAGCATTGGATCTGGAATTGTTTCATGGAGCAGTAAAAAGCATCCTACTGTATCTCTGTCTTCTACTGAAGCAGAATATAAAGCCTTGTGTGTAGCAACATGTGAATTTGTTTGGCTGAGAAGACTTCTTCAAGATGTTGGAGAAGAACAAAAGAAACCTACAATGATCAAATGTGATAATCAAAGTTCAATCAAGCTGGCAAATAATCTGATTTTTCATGCAAGGACAAAGCATGTTGATGCTCAGTTTCATTTTGTTAGAGAAAAGTTGTAGTCCAATGAAATAGATCTTATATATTGTAATACTTGTGAAAATACCGCTGATATTTTCACAAAACCTCTTGGAAAGGTTAAGTTTGAGCTGTTTAGGGAGATGTTAGGTGTAGTAGTCAATACATCCCCCATTAAGTGGGAGACTTGGAAATAATGGAGCGTTTATGAATTAGTTAGATACATCGAGAGAATAATGGAGATTTTATGAGTTAGTTAGATACACCGATAGTGTTTAATGTAGATCCGATTTTTATTGTTGTTTGTTGTAACCGCTGCTTGTTTTCATTTAATAAATACAAACTATGAGCGTACTCTCTCAGGTGAGATTTTCCCAATCTTCTTTGTCCTCCGTTTTCTGTGTCTATGCTTTGTTCTTTCTGATTTCAAGTGTTGTCCAGACCCCACACCTACCAAAAACGCCACGCACAGTTATACTTCTCACGGGTGACAGCCTGTCCAAATTTCAAACCACAAATCGCTAGCAGGCGATAGAAAACAATAGACGGTTAACACTTTATATCTCACTGGGATAGACAGTTAACACACTATTGAACTTGATGCTCACGGGCCTTTCACAACGCTGATACTTGGTGTTCACTATTCATGGTGCTAAGAAACTTTGTCATCAGTTCAGAACAGGGAGAACAAAAACACAGGATAAAGAAATGAGGTCAAACTTGGTGCGAATAGGTTAGAAAAGGTAAGTTTAGGTTTGCAAATGCATTTCTTTTTATTTAAATTAAATTTCATGTATTTTTATGGTTTTTTGTTTTTTTATTAAAAAAATAAATGTTTGGGGTTGGGGTGTGTGTGAGAGCCCTCCATTTTTAGGAGGGGCTGTGTAGAATCCCCCATCAAGGAACTTCAAAAATGTGTGTTTTTTCATGTTTCTGAGAAAGGGGGCTCATGGAAACATTTCACATGGAGCCTCCCAACCCCTGGGGCATTGGAAACGCAGGTGGAAAGCCCCCGACCCTAGGAGGCATGTCCCTGTGGAACACTGGATAAAATCGGGCACACCAAGTCCCTAACCACACCATCGAACTTGTACCCAATTTGGGACCTATGACCGAATCCTTAAAAATGGGATCAAGGTTAAGTATTTATTTGATAGTCATGTCTCAATGTGAAGGGGGTGATCTCCTTGAGATGTGGTTGTAGGCACAAATACTTATTTATCCCCTGCTCTTTTTTCTTTTCCCTTGATGGATTAATCTACTTGATTTTTTTTCAAGGGACTTCACTAGATCCATATAAAACTTCGTGAGAACTTTATATTGAAAACAAGAGATCTTGCCATAAAAAATTATATTTTGCATAAAAAACAACACTCGAATCGAAAAGTGGTGCTACCTATAGCAATGTTTTTTTTCAGGGATAAAATTACGACTTTTTGTAAACCTCAGCCAATGGTAGTGCAATCAAAACCCTAAATAAAATCCTGAATCGAAAAGCGGTGCTATTAGTAGCACCTTTTTTCTAGGGCTATAACGTTAAAAAGTACAAAAAAACAAAGAATATATATATTATTAAATTTGTTTAATTGTTTTATTTTATTTTGTATTTAATATATATATATATATATAAAAGAAAACATAAAAACTAAAAAAAAAATCAACTGAAAAACATATGAAGAAAAACTAAAATATATATATATTAAAAATAAATAAATTAAAATACATTTAAAAAAATTTAAAAATACAAAAATATTAAACTATTAAAAAATACAAAAAATAAATAAAGAGCCTTACACCACAACCTCCCCCAAGATTTTTCCATCCCTCCCTCATGCCCTCCTATCAACTCCCTCCCATCCCCTACACCCAATCCCCTCTCACACCTTCCCCCACTCCCCCCCATGTTCCCTCCCCCACGCCACTTACCCATGCCCCTCCCCTCTCCTCTACACGACCCCCTCTCTCCCATCCCCTTTGCCCCCTCCGCTCTCCTATGATCCCCCACATAATCTTTGTCTCAATTTTGGAATAGAGACTCGATTCCATAATCGAGTCTCAGCCTTTGTGGGGGTGTAGGAGGGCAAAGTGGGATACGTGACATAGGAGGCGAGGGGAGGACGTGGAGGAGGGATGGGTGGAGCCACGAGGGGTGGAGGGGGAGGGAAGGTGGTGATGGAGTTAGGTTTTTTATCTTTCATTTTTTTAAATTTTTATTTGTTTTTTTAATTGTTTTTTATTTTTTTTTAATAAATTTTTTTATTTGTGTTTTTTTTTAAATTTAATTGCTTTATTTAAATGTTTTAATTTTTTAAATTGTTATTGTCTTTTCAATGTTTTTTTTTGTCTTTTGTTTTTTAATGTTAGATTATTTTGATTTTCTTTTGTGTTTTTTATTTTTTTATATTTTTATTTTAATTTTTTAATTTTTTAATTTTTGTTTTGTTTTGATTTTAATTTTATTAAGTACCCACGGAGTTTCGAACCGGTGAACTTATGTAAAGAATGCTTTAACAATACATCCAATCACTGTCTATTATACACTTCACGGGCCTTTTTAATTTTTTTTAATATTTTTTTTTCTTCTTATTTTCTTATATATATGATGATGATGGTTAACATCCACTGAGACCAAACTTTGGTCTCCAATTAATTATGTTGTTTTAAAATTGTATTCCTATGCTCAAAGAGCTTGGTGAGAAGCGTCCCAATCTCACTATAATTTTGACAAGTTAAAAGGCTAGGAAGGTCGGTGTTGCAACAAAGATTAGGAAACCGAGATCTAATGTGGGTGTACGTAGTGCACTCTAAGAGGAAGTGATTTTCATCTTCAATGTTCCTATTATCACAATGATGGCAGATCCTTTCCACCCATGGTGTTTTAGGAATCGTTCAACGACTTGTTTCACTATGGAGCTCATGAGAGTTCGTTCTTATCTTGGCTATATTAGTTTTTTTCTTTGAACTAGTTAAAACAGAGAGATACTTTTGATCTTCTAGAGTAGGATAGGTGGCGTCCTTATAATATATTAATTTTCTTTTAGCCTCTAAATCTTTCTCACACCACAGTTTCTCTTTAAACTTAGAAGTAACAATATTTTTAATGTTATTAATATTTTGCATTGCAATATTTTCGTCGATCTCCTAGTGGTTTAACCAGGCCCTGGTATCTTTATACCAATCTCGCTTGAGCCTTAGGTGCTTTTGGCTAGAATTAAAAGCTAGCTTAGGAAGTCCATGGTCTCCCATGTTATTGATTTTGTGCTTGTACAACATGAGCCTAGTCTTATCTAGGCTCTCGATAGGGGAAACACCTACTTCAATAAGGAGAATAGGATATGGTGTATTGCTTTTAATTTTGAGGTTATACGTTATAAAACGCTTTTGGATTTGCTCAATCTTTCTCCAAGATTCTCTAGAGATGATGCAACCCCAAACCTCACATCCATACAAGATAACGGGAGTGACTAAAGTTTCAAAGAGGAACTTTTTCTATCCCACATCACAAGGTTTGTTGCTTTACAATTATTTTTGAGACCAAAGCAAGCTTTCCACCCTCCATTAATCCTTTTCTCAATGCTATAATTTCAGTTGAGCTTGTGATGAATATCAATTCCTAGGTATTTGTAAGAAGACACTTCCTCCAGGTTTCTATTGTCATACACAGAATTAGTGTAAGTGTCCTTCTTGGATTTGATAATCATAACTTTTGTTTTGTCAGTGTTGACCGTCATACCCATGGTAGAGCAGAAATCCTTAAGAAGTTGTAGTTTCTTATCAAGATAAGATGGACACCTTGCCAGAAGAACAATATTGTCAGCATACAGAAGAAGGATGATAACTATTCCAGCTAAGAACGTGTCAGCACATCCTGCTTCTTCAAAACAACCTTCTAGCTTATCGATGTAAATGCCAAATAGTGTAGGGGAGAGGGGGAAACCTTGTTTAACTCTGATGTTACACTTAATATCTCTCGACCACCCTTCATTGCTCTTAAAATTGGCGATTATAGTCTCGTATAACCTTATTGCGGCAGCTCTCAACTTGAAAGGAACCTTTAGCTCTTTTAATCTATTCCATAGGTTATTTCTAGGTACCGCATCGAAATCCTTTATAAAGTCCACAAAGCAACAAAAGAGATTGGATTTATCATCACGCCACTCCTCCACAATGATCTTAAGCATAACGAGGTGGTCCGTTGTTGAGTGCTGCCTTCTAAAACCCACTTGGCCTTTAGCCTGCTTACCTTCACTTTCAATTCATATGTTGATCTTCTTTTCCAAAATAATACCATATAGCTTGGCTAAGAGGGGGATGATCATAATTGTTCGATAATTAGAGGGGTTATTTGTATCCCCACTTTTAAAAATAGGGATAATGAGGCTCTAAGTCCAAGGTTTAGGGAACCCTTGCTTAACCGCTTGATTGAATAGCTTATGGATGTGAGGGATGAGGATAGGACCTCCAATTTTTAATTTTTAAATTTGTTTTTAAAAAATTAGACAATTTATTTTTTCTAAATGCCTTTTACATTTATAATATTTTTTAAAGAAAATTGTATTTTTACTTAAAATTTGGATCTCTCTTTTTTTTAAAGATATTTAACTGAAAAAATAAAATAATTTTTTTTACGCCATGCATGGTTTCAAAATGAATGCAATTGCAACATGATGGAAGAAATGAGTGCCACATGTAGCACCACTTTTCGATTCGGGGGTTGATTTTGAGATTTTATAGCACTGACATCGGCTGAGGTTTCCAAAAAATCGCAATTTTAGCTCTGAAAAAAGGGTGCTATCAGTAGCACCACTTTTTGATTTGAGGGTTGATTTAGGGTTTTAATTGCATCAACAAGGATTGAGGTTTTCAAAAAGTCATAATTTTAGCCCCGAAAAAAGGGTACTACATGTAACACCACTTTTCGATTCAGGGGTAAAAATAACCATTAAATGCAACCTATAAAAAAAGAGAACTCTTGAGAGTTCTCGTCAAGTTGTATAATTTGTGTCTTTCCTTCTTTTGTATCAACTCCTTTTCACTAGTGACCTTCTTCCCTGTCAAGCCTGAGATTCTTACCTTTTTTTACTGTAGTGGTGGTGAAATATCCATTGAAACTTCTTCAATTGTTACGATTGTGTACTTCTTATGGGGGATCCTTTTGGGATAGATTAATAAACTTCATGTTCAAGAACGACATCATTTCTCCTTCTATTTCCCCTTGTAGACATCAACTAGAATCGTTTGAGTTTCAATTGTTTGTGTGCTAGGGGATGAGTATGGCCATCATGTTGATCAACACAAGTTGTGGTAAATTTATGGCCAACATCCATGGTTACAGTTTTGGGTGAGGGGTAGTCAATTCTTTCATCAAGGAGAATCCTCCCTTGTTATGCACCTACTATTGGAGCAATTGTTGAAGCTACAGAACGTGATCCTACCACTTTGTTGTAGCATTATTTCTTGCTCCTATGTTGCATTGTGGATACTTATTCCATCTGGGGATGTTGATGTATTGTGCATCACATGGTTAGTTAATGCATTGATGGTGGGAGAAGGGGATTCACAATGAGTTCCTTTTTATTGAGTCATATGCATTATTGTATATGATGATGGGGTCCTTTCTTCTCATCATATTTGAATCATTTGAATTTGTGAACTTGAATGTTTTTTTCTCCTGCATGTTGATCCATGGTTGGTTTCTTCAAGCCCATGTGGATCCCTCCTCTTATGTGCATGTTGGAAATAGGGACCTCTTACCCTGCTTCTTCATTTGTTGTTTTTCTACATGGTCCCATCTCTTGATGGACCGCTTGGTGTGCCTAGGCATCAATGTGAAGTCCAAAATCCTGACCTCTATCTCTGGATTAATGTTTTCATCTAGAAGCCATGATCTTATGTGGCATAAGTGTTATTTTTCCTCAAAGTGATGTTGTTGAACAAGATTGTTGTTAATGGTCAAGGAAATCTTGGAATTATGCACAATGATATTCCACATGGCCTCGTTGTGCTGAGAAGGAAAATTTCTACAGCTCGGGTGGGGGAAAGTGCGTATGTCCCATAAAAATAAAAATAAATAAAATAAAAAGTAAAAAATAAGAATGCATGTATGAGTGTGTTGTAGCATACTGGTGAGACAAAAGTGTTCATTTTTCCCATAAAAAAATAGAAAAAGAAAGAAAGAATGCATGCATCAGCTTGTTGTAGCATAGTGGTGAGAGGGAAGTGTCCACCTCTCACATAAAAAAATAAAAAATGAGATTGCATGCATTAGTGTGTTGTAGCATAGTGGTGAGAGGGATATGTGTTGTAGTTTAGTGGTGAAAGGTTTGCAGATTTGATCCCACTTGGAACTTTGTGGAACTGGATTTAGATGGGTCTATACTGGCAGTAACTATCAAAAATATAGTTAATGTCTATGTTGTTTTGGCCATTGAAAAAGATGGGCCTTTGAACTAGGTTGCAAAGAAATTTGCTTACGTATCCCACTAGGGAAGGTCAATGCTCACTAACTCTACCATTGCGAGAATTTGATTGGAAATAAGCAAGTCTTCTACAATAAACTTTAGTTACAATATTATGCATCTAATCACTTCTACAAGATCTTGTTGGTGAGGTGACTTACCCAATTCAACATCATTTTGACCACAACACCCTCAACATTGGTCGCATTGTTACCTCAACAAACTCATGGGAGTATACAACCCATTGGTCACATTACAAGTATTTAGGTCAAGGTTTGAGTTAAGATCCAACCGAGGTAGAAGGAATCCATTTTGAAGTTGTCAAAGTAGTGAAGCAATAGAGAAGAACCTTTTTGTCTACCCAAAGTGTCCATCATTACAATAGAAGAAGTCCATGAGGGAGACAAGGTTAATATGTAGCACATGATATACCCATGGAAGATGGACCTTCCGTCCCTTGTGAAGCTAATAACTAGTTTAATGATTGAGATGGCTGGTAGGTTTCAGAACAAGGATGAGTACATCAAGGATATGCAAATCTAGTACTTGTGGTTCAAATACTAGTTGGAAAAGGTAGGAAATGAGATGGAAGAATTATAGAGATAGGAAAATATAACCAGTGAAAATGAGATCCATTGGAAAAATAAAGAAAAAGGAATCCATCGCATCACTAGAGAAAATGAAGAATTTTTTTTTAAATGCAGGAAGACAACTATCAAGCTAGTGAAATGAGAGCCATTTGAAAAATAAAGCAAAATAATCCACCGCATTTCTAGAGAAAATGAAGAAACAAGTTGTAAATGAAGGAACATAAGAGGTGACGGTTCATGAAGCAACTACCAAGGTAGGAGATGAGCTATCCACATGATTTCATGAGGTGTTTTTTCACATGCTCAAGGATTTCAAGTATGCCCATTAAGAAAGTAGCATAATCACCAAGGTCACAACAACCCTATGCTAGATCACAAAGAACAAAAATCACTACTACATTTGGGTCAAAATTTGTTGCCCATTCGATGTTCTCATTGTTCTTTAAACATCGAATATGAACTTTATTCTTGTCGCAAAAACGAGAAGTAGCTTCTATTGAACTGTTGTCACTTAAAGGATGCACATGCGACGTACAAACAAAATATATTCCAATATTCCAATAAATGTCACTTTTGAGACATTTAGACGATTTTTAGCCAAACTCTCAAAACCCGCTAGGCCATAAAGGAAAGTTTTTTTTCATTGGTGTGTCTCTTAAGAGATGGTAAATTGAGTCTTAACACGTTGGGGGAATGTCTCTTAACAGAGGTTTAAATAAAAACTATGGTAGATTAATGTTGCTTAAGAGATGTTTATTTGACATATGGTGTTGAACTAACGTCTAAGAAATCACTTAAGAGCTATGATTCTGACATTCTTGTTAGGACACCTAATTGACATCTAATATGTCTATTAAGGGACATGAAGCCAAAGTTCCAGCTATACCTATGAAATCAAACTGATGTCTAAGACGTTTTTCAAGAGACGTTTAATAAATTAATTTTTCAATATATTGTAATATGGTGTTTCCTATATTGGTTAAGTGACGTCATGTTTTTTTTCTGGAAAAAAATATTAAAAACAAAAGAGTGGAATTACTCTCTTGGAATAGAAAAGAAAAATCATGATCCTTAATCCATTGGTTTCAAATATTTAGTGTGTGCTTTTATAGTAAATGATAGAGTGACGGTGCTATGTTATATAACTAAGGTTAATATTTAATATTAATGGTATCTTATCCTTTTTGGTTGATAAAGTGTTGAGGGAACAACTCTCCCATTATTTATGGGGAAAATAACCCCTCATTAAACTTTGAAATGCATTCCTACTTCTATTATCATATCCTACTTTTGGTTTTTAAGTCCTGATTGGGGTCGTATCTTTGATGATGATGTAGTTGGTATTTTCATTCACTCATTGGGTGTTGTTTTAGTTTCATAATGGGTCATTGTCTATGATTGGAATTTTATGGCTTATTTTATGGTAATTGATGTTGTTTTGATTTTGTATGTCTTTCTGTGTATGCTCAAGTTGATTCACGATGCTTGAATTTGTTTCCTTTATGTCCTTCATGCTCCGTTGATTAATTCTTATTTGGATCTTTTAATATTTTTTGTGTTTGGAATCCTTGATGAATTATGAGTATGACTTCGAGTTTTTTTTTTTTAATAGGGATTGGTTTGATTATTTGATGCTTTGGCATGTCTTTTATACCTATGTCTATATTTCTTAAAGTCCATTAATGATTTTTTTAGACTAAAATTATTCTATGCTTAGATGGTAATCATTGATGAATTTATGAAAGTAATTATGGATGAGATGAGTAATGCGTATTGAATAATTGTTTTAAGTATACATAAGCCTCTTAAAGTTATCTCACTTCAAGGTTGAACTAAACTTTAGCTACGTTGTAGATTACATTTTGGCACTTAATTAAATTAACTGGGAATTTCAACGATTTAAAATATTAGAACTGATGCAAAACCTAATAAACATTAATTTATACCTTAAGGGATTATACATATGGGGTGATTTTATTTGATTATAACCATCACCAAAATTATGTATCAAATGTTATAACAAGAATATTATTTCTAGTATGAAGCCTAAAACAAATAGTTGAAATATAAAACTTTTTTTTTCCACGGTAGATCTTGCACAAAGGAGTTAGTAGTAACACAAGGAAAATTTCCCTTTATCTCGTTGTGGATGTCGTAAATGGAATCAATGGGTATCTTGAGGATGATCATCTTAGAGTTGGAGTAATGGCGTCTCTTATCATTGGTACGATACCATGTTGCACTTGTGACAAATTAAAACTTCCTTTATCAACAAAGAGAAATGATGTCCACAGGGTTTTCTATGGTATACACTCAAGAAGATAACAACTCACATTGGGAATTCAACTGAATTCCGTACTACAATATTCAATGTATTCACTATATTCTTATCATGATCCTACATTGAGACTAGAATTTCATGGACTCTTGTTTGCACTACAAGATATACTTATTTGTTTTATTAAACATCAACACATCTGGCATGGTTAAAGCATCGGCTATTTTGAATGGAGTCAGTTAGGTCCATTTCTAACTTTTTACTAGATGCAACAACTCATTATTTGATTAAAGGTGATGATTTATTGGCATCTATATGCATTATAGGACGTTCAATTCTTGCATCATATACTATGCCAAACTGCAAGGGGCAGTAAAGGTTGGGATGTTCTATTTTCTTCTAGAAGCCATGAAAGGTGTTGGAATATGTTTTCAAATTAGTTGAGGTTACTTCTCAATAAATTGCAGGTATAATTATAATAACATGTTACATTGTAAAGAACATTCTTTTGAGGAGGAGATGAAACTTATCTTCATACCACTCTAATATTTCATTTCATGCAAATGTACATTGATGCTTTTATTCATTTATTTATTTATTTAATTATTCATAGTTTTATCAATAGCAATAATAATTTATTTTTAAGGTCATAGACAAGCTAGACACTAATTTGGTGTATGAATCCCCTAGTTTGTGATACAAGGGACCCCATTTGTGCAATGATGTATCTACTAAAGTTTACCGAGGTGTACATGCCCTACCCCCCTTAGGATTTGAACCTATGAGCTCCTAGGGGGAAACATGTTCTTAATTGTTATTCCAGTATTTACTTTGTAAAGCTATTAATCATAAATCTCATCAATTGTGCAAGTGCCCATGTAATAAAATAAATCAAACACAAGTTTACGATGTGGTAAAATAAAGTAAAAAAAAGTTTCCTTAAGGTACTTATTTATGTGAATACACGCATAAAAGGAACATAAAGATCAGAAACAAAGGTTTATAATTATTTTAAGAGACAATATCCCTAAAAGAGAAATGAAACAAATGGAACCATAAGAGTCGAGAACAGATGTAACCAAAAAATAAAAAAGGGTATCTTTATTTCGAACATATGTGAGGAGGATTTTTCTTGGTCTTCGAATGGAGAAACTACTTTTGAAATTGGAATACAAGGATGAGCTTTTTTTCATGACCAATTTAACATCTTTGCATTGTGTCAATTATAATTTTTTGACTTACATAATTCATGCATTTTTGGATTTTTTTTAGATTTGTGGAATATAGTGGCTTGGTTGTGGATTCCTTAGTTACAGGTACATACACAGTCTACATTTGCATGCAAACGGTTTCCTTTTTTATTAAATGCATATGCTAGTAGGGTTTCATGTTGCGGGAACACATTTTTTTTGTTTTCAACAATTTAACTTTATGACTGTAATTCATCCTTGTCACTGTTAATTTAGTAGTCGGATTAGGTTAGAATAAAACTACATATTCATTTTTAAATTGGAATTGAATTTAGAGTTTGTAGAGATTTAAACGATTAAGCCTCCCATCTAGGAAAAATAATTTCATTAGTGGAAAACATGTCAACATTTCGATCGAAGTCTACTATACCAAATGAGAGCAAGTCTAATTGGAACTTATCATGAAAGATTCTCCCTTTTTGTTGACATATGCCATTTTGGATCATCAACAAAATGGCACTAGAAGTAACGTCGGAGCACAAGACGAACCATGTGGAGTCAATATTTTGAATGATTTTTACTTCTAATGGATCCTTCATAAATCCCTGTATGGGAATTTTTTTTCCATCGGTTAGCATTCCTAGAAAGATCGTTTCTCTCTTTCCAAAGATTAAATTTTATTGTCAAGGGAAGATAGATACATGTGATCATTCTCATGTGATTATAATTATATCAAGCACAAAATTCTCATGAAAGTATCATATGCATACTTTGCTTTCACTTTCATGGGTTGAATCAACCACTGGTTTGAGTCTTTTCCAACCAATTTTATTTGCACATGGGTGCATCTCACAAAATAATTTTTAAAAGGTTTTGAGAATTATAGCTATGTCGAATTGTGCAATGAATAACAAGGTCTTCAGAGAAAGAAAGGTGAACAATTTGAACTCTTTTTATCAAGGTATAAACATGTCTTCTTCAGATTCCATTTTAGAGACAAGCCTTCTGAATATGAGCTTAGTGATTTGTTATTTTATCTTTGTGATCCTCTCAAAAAAGAAAAATCAATATGCACCACAAAAATATGGTACATGTTAAGGCACTAGTTTGCAACGTAATATAATTCACAAAAGAAACCCGAGGATAAAGAAAATTTTATTCGAGTACATAGGTTAGGAATTTTTTTTCACTCAAACTGATATGCATTAGCGAGAATATGTTTAAAAAAATATCTAAAACCTTTGATCATATGTCTCCTCTAGTTATTCCCATGCTTGAGATGGATACTTTTTTCATAGATAATTTGAACTCTATTTTTTGTGAAGTTTCCATCAAAGAGCCAATAGTGGGAATACAAATAGAGAAATATTTTATTAATGTGAATTAAGGAAATAGACATACCCCTTAACAACTTTTGATGAGAAAATTAGGGTTTCTTATGACCAAAGCATTAATTCATAGCAATTGACTAACTATATCCCCAAGATTATCCTTCAGCCTTCTGTTAATATTTTCGATCTACTCCAAAATTTAGCTACTAGTCAACATGAACGTTGTGTAGGTGGTTATTTTTGTTTTAATATTTTTCCTTAGCATATTGAAAATATTGACCAACAAATATAGATGTGATTTTTTTCAACAAATTTTACCTTGCTTAGAAGGAAAGAGAAATACTTTGGAAAAGGTTGCTCATGAAAGTTCTAGTTTAGTAGACATCTAGGAAGAGATTTTGATTGATTGTTCAAAGTTTGGGAGTTCATATCTATATCTCTCTTATGAATATATACAACTCAAATGAATCCCATGTGAAATACTTGGAAGTTTATCACCAAAATGTAATAAAAATGTTCAGGTGAGAAAAAAGGAATTTTGTGCAAATGTCACTATCAACAATTGCTCTAGTCTAAGGAATTATTTCCACTTTCTTATTTTTAATTAATTCTACTATATGTATCATGATATGTTTGTAGACCTTGGTGGGCTTAAAATTCAATCGATTCACCCAAAATAACGCCTTCAAGTTCAGATTCTTACAAGTTGCATATTATTGGTGATATGCCTATTAAGGATGAAAACAATGGATTAGTGTTCATAGAACAATTTGATTATTTTCCATATCAACCTTTTACATAAGAGGAATATTCAATAAAAAGACATTCATGTTGACATGAGTTCTTGTGATTTTGGTAAACCAATAAGTATTAAAGACTCTTGTAGTTGCAATAATCATTTGTTGGAAAGATACGACATGAGTAAATATTTTGTTGGCAACCAAACATGCTTTGATGATGATCTCTATACAAAGTTGGATTGTCATAGTTTCACATTATTAGTTTCTCATGATTCATCTATAATTGTTGATCATTTCAAATAGGGAGTTGAGAGTAATATTCTATATACACTACAACAAAACCATTTGATTAGATTCTTGTATAGCTCCCCTTTTTGCTTCCACTCATTGCTTTAATGTATATTTCTACATTTTCTACAAAAATTCGGTCATATTCATCAGATTGGCACTATTTCGGACACATTTTGTGTTGTGTATTAATAGTCAGTGCTAAATTCAATGCTAATTAACGTCGAATTTGGCACCAAGTTTAACACCATAATTTATTCAACTAGTTAACACCCTATTTATCTTCTTGTGTTGCTTCCAATATAGCTTCCAGTTTATCTTCCTTTTTAACGTCTTATTTTTTCTTCCTTTTTAGCTTCTTCTTTAGCTTCCTTTGCAACTTCTAGTTGTTTTTCCTATTTAGCTTCCAATTTAATGCCTATTCTTCTTAAATAGTTAAGTTGTTAAGGTATTGGGGGTTAAGGAGATAAGGGCCTTAAGGATTAGAGGATTTAGGGATTCGGGGTTCACAGATTATGGGTTAAAGGATTAGGTATTATGGGTTAAGGGATTAAGGGCAAAATGATTAGGGTTTAGGTGGTTTAAAGGTTAATGGCTTAGGGATTATGGGTAAAGGGTATATTGTTCAGGGTATTAATGGTTAAGGATTACAAGTTAGGGGTATAGGTGTTAAAGGATAATGGGTTAACAAATTAGAGATTAGGGATTAATGGATTAAGAGTCAAGGACTTAGGGGTTAGTGGATTCATGTTAAACAAATGTAACTACAAAAGATATTCTATTTTGTATTATTATTATTATTCCTCCTTTCAGAGATGTTGTTCCTATGATTGGGGATGTCATTGATGTAACTGGTCATGTAAAGTCTTGAGGTAAAACCTCCATTGTAATTTGGGTCAGTAGTACCCACAAAAGTATTATTAAAATGTTATTTTGAGTCTCCCAAGGAAAGTCGGCCTTAGTTGAGATGAGAAGTCATCCCTGTTGGGTTATTAGGATTCTTAGTTGATGTGTATAAATAGATGAGGTGCCCTCATCATTTGGACACACTCAACACTCAAGCAAGTTATCTAGAAAGAGAAGGAGAAGTCCGCCTGAAAGGGAGGAAGCAATCTAGTCTTATTTTTAGGGTCTTACACTGTACTTGGTTGAATTCTATATTGAGGAAGTTTTGTTGGGTTTTATTCCCCGCAAGAGTTTCCCAGGATAAATCTTTGTGTTCTCTTTTGTTCTGTTGTGTTTTTTATTCTTTTAGTGATCCTTTTGATTTGGCATAACAAATTTTAAAATCTTAATAATTCAAGGATTATGGGTTAAGGTATTAGGGATTAGGGGGGTAGGGCTTATGGGTTAAAGGATTAAGGGTTAAGGGATTAAAGGTCAATTGCTTATGCATTAGGGGATTAGGGGTTAGGGGGTTTAAAGGTTAAAGGATTAGGTATTATGGGTTAATGTCTTAGGGGTTAGGGGGTTTAGGGGTTAAGGCCTTTAGGGAATAACGACTTAGGGATTAGGGGCTTATGGATTATGGTTTAAGGGATTATGGATTAGAGGTTAAGGGATTAGAGATTAGGGGATAAGGGATTAAGGGTTATGGGCTTAGGGTTAGGGCCTTATAGGGACATAGTTTAAGGGGTTAGAGGTTTAGGGTTTAGGGTTTTAGGGGTTAAGGTCATCTTAGGGATTAACAGTTAAGGGGTTAGGGATTAGGGGATTAGGGGGTTCAAGAGATAGGTTAATGACTTAGGGGTTAAGAGTTTATAGGTTAAGGGATTTCTGGTTTATATGGTTAAGTGCTTAGGGGTTTAGGGGTTAGGGTTTAAGGACTTAGGAGTTGGGGGGTTTAAGGGTTAGGGTGATAAAGGTTTAGGGATTAAGGGATTAAAGTGTTAATTTGTTAATTTCTTGGATGTTAAGGGGATAGGGGCTTTATGGATTAGGTTATTTAGGAATTAGGGGTTTAGGGATTAGGAGTTATGGGATTAGAAATTGGGAGTTAAGGGATTAAGGGTCAAGATCTTAGGCATTAGGGTCTTAGGGGTTCAAGGATTAGGGTTTAGAGGGTTTAAAGGTTATTGGATTAAGGATTATGGGTTATGAGAATAATGTTTAAGGTCATTTGGGTTACAGGTTATGGGGTTATGAGATTAGAGGTTAGGCAATTTATGGGTAATAAGGTTAAGTGCTTAAGCGTTAAGGGGTTAGAGTTTAATGACTTGGGAGTTTTAGGGTTTAATGGTTAAGGAGATAAACGAGGGTACATAATTGGGGGTTAAGGGATTAAGGTGTTAAGTTTTTAAGGTCTATGGGGTTAAGGAAATAGGGGATTTAGGGATAGGGGTCTATGGATTACAGGATAAGGGATTATCAATTAGGGTTAAGAGATTAAGGTTCAAGGGATTAGGGGTTATGTGGTTTAACAATTAATGGATTAGGTATTATGGGTTAAGGGATTAGGGGTTAGGGGTTTAAGGATTACGATTTAGGGATTAGGGATTAGGGATTAAGGTATTAAGGGTAAAGGGATTAGGGTTTAGGGGATTCAAGGATTTTGGGTTAAGGGATTAGGGTTTAGAGTTTAGGGTTTTATAGTTTCAGGGATTATGGGTTAATGGATTAGGGATTAGGAGTTTATGGATTATGGGTTAAGGGATTATGGATTATGGATTAAGGGACTAAGGGTCGAGGCCTTAGGGGTTAGTCAATTTAAATGTTAAGGGATTAGGGATTATGGGTTAAGGGATTAGGGGTTAGGGGTTTAAGTGATAAGGGATTAGAGGTTTAAGGGATAATGGATTAGGGGTTAAGGCCATAGGGGTAATGGGTTTATGTATTAGGGGATTTAGGGTTAGGGGATAATGGGGTTGTGGTTTAAGGGGTTAGGGGTTAAGGGTTTATGGTTTTAGGGGTCAAGGTCATCTTAGAGGTTTGGAATTAGGGGATTAGAGGTTAGGTGGATCAAGGGATAAGGGTCAAGGACTTAAGGGTTAAGGAATTTAGGGATTAGTGGGTTAAGAGATTATGGGTAATAGGATGAAGTTCTTAGGGGTTTAGGGGTTAGGGCTTAAGGACTTAGGATTTGGCGATATCAGGGTTAGGGGGGTAAAGGATTAGGCGTTAAGTGATTTAGGTGTTAAGTTGTTAAGTGGTTGGGGGTTAAGGGGATATGGATTTAGGGATTAGGGGTCAATAGATTAGGGATTATGGGTTAAGGGATTAAAGTTCTAGGGCTTAGGGGTTAGGGGCTTAGGGTTTATGTAGTTTAAAGGTTAATGTCTTAGGGATTATGGGTTAAGTACTTAGGGATAAGGGATTAGGGGTTTAGGGTTAAGGGATTAGGGGTTAAGGTATTACGGATTAAGGATTAATGGGTTAAGGTTTAAGGGCTTAGGGGATTTAAGGCTTATATGTTAACAAATTATGGATTAGTAGTTTAGGGATTATGGGTTAATGGATTAAGGATTAGGGATTTAGGGATTCTGGGTTAATGGATTAGCGGTTAGGGGTTAAGGGAATAAGGGTCAAGAAATTAAGAGTTAGTTTATTATGGGAAAGTTGGCTTAAAGGATAAAGGCTTAGCGATTATGGTTTTAAAGATAAAGGTTGAACGGATTAGGAGTTAGGGGTTAGGGGTTTAGGGTTAAGGGATTACGGGTAAGGGTTTATGGATTAGGGTATTTAGGGTTAGGGGTATATGTATTATTTATTGTTCAAGGGCTTCAAGGTTAAGGGATTATGGTTTTAAGAGTTAAGGTATTAGGGATTAGAAGTTAATGGGTTAGGGATCACAGGATTAGGGGTTAAGGGGTTCGAGGGATAAGAGTTAAGGAATTATGGGTTAAGGCATTTAAAGGTTAGGGGTTTAAGAGCTTAAGATTTAGGGAATTAAGGGTCAAGGGCTTAGGGCTTAGTTGGTTTAAAGGTTAAGCGATTAGGGATTGTGGGTTAAGGTATTAAAGTTGAAGAGCTTAGGGATTATGGGTTAGGGGTATAGGGGTTAGGGGCTTAGGGCCATTAAGTTGTTAAGGTATTTGGGGTTAAGGCGGTAGAATATTTAGGGGTTAGGGGCTTGGGGATTATGGGTTAAGGGATTAGGGTTTAAGGGACTAGGTTTTAAGGGATTAGGATTTAGGGGCTTATGGGTTAGGTGGTTTAAAGGTTAATGGATTAGGGATTATGGGTTAAAGGATTAAGGTTTAAGGGATTAGGGGGTTAGGGATTACGGTTTAAGGGATTAGGGATTAGGGATTAGGATATTTAGGTTCAAGGTATTAGGGTTTATTAGTATAGATTCCTATATATTTATTTTTAGATTAAATTTTCTCCTTTTTTAGCTTCTTTTTAGTATCCTTTTTAGGGTTCCAGTTTAGCTTCCTTAGTAGCTTCTAGTTTTGTGTCCTTTTTAGCTTCCAATTTAACACCTATTATTTCTAAACAATGAGGTTGTTAAGGTTTTAGGGGTTAATGGGATATTTCCTTTAGGGATTAGGGTTTTAGGTATTATGGGTTAAGGGAGGATTTCTGCACAAGTATTTTTCAGTACAATAGTTTTTGCACCACAAATTTTTGTAATGATTTGAACAAGTTCTTAATATGTATCATCATCTATATTAAAATTGTAATAATTCAAATGTTGTCTTTATAGTGATCGGTCATTTTCTTAAGGGTTAAGAATTACAGGCTAGGGCTCTAGGTGCTAAAGGATTAGGGGTTAATAGATTAGGGATTAGGGATTAATGGATTAAGGGTTAGGGACTTAGGGGTTAGTGGATTCATGTTAAACAAATGTAATTGGGGAAGATATTATATTTTGTATTTTATTATTATTCCTCCATTTAGAGATGTTGTTCCTCTGATTGGGGATGCCGTTGATGTAACTGGTCATGTAAAGTATTGAGGTAAAACCTCCATTATAAGTTGGGTCAGTAGTACCCAGAAAAGTATTATTAAAATGTTATTACGAGTCTCCCATTATGAGTCTTCTTAGATAACCAGTACTAACAACAATGTACTCAGCCTCTGTGGTGCTTTGTGAAACTAAATCGTGCTTTCTGATATACCATGAAATTGTAGTAGAAACCAAGCTTAAATAATACTCGAAAGTGCTATTTCGATCAACAATGTTTCCACCCCAATTAGAATCAGTATATCCAAGAAATAATACTTCTCCATTGGAGGCATACTTGAGTTCATAAGAAATTGTACCATGGAGTTATCTCAAAATATGCTTACCTGCAACCTAGTTTCTGTGTCTAGTATAAATCATGAATTGAATCAAAATAATAATTGCATAGAAAATGTCTGACCTTGAGTGTATCAGGTACATCAACGAGACAATCAAATTTTTGTATAATGTGGGGTCCATTGGATCCGATCCAGTCTTAGTCTCATGGATTTTCCTCAAATTTGAATCAATTAGAGTATTTATGGATTTACAATCCACTATGCCAAATCTGTGCAAGATTTCCATAGTGTACTTCCCTTGAGATAGAAATACCTCATCATTCCTCTGCCAAATCTCAAGGCCTATGAAGTAGTGCATAATACATAAGTCTTTCATCTGAAACTCTAAGGTAAGCTCTCTCTGACACTCGAAAATCAATCTTTTCTCTCCAATGAGGAAAATTTCATCCACATATAGGGCTAGTACCATAGGTTGGATCTCTACTACTTTGAAGTACACATTTGAATTTGCATCACTCTTCAAGAAACATATTTTCGAAGATAATTGTCTATTTTGGCATACCAAGCTCAAGGATCTTGTTTTAAGCTAGGATAAGACATTTTGAATCATTTAGGCATTTAAACGAAGTAGAAACCAAGGGATGAGATTCGACGCTGAAGGATAAAGATGCTTTATTCCAAATAGGCAGATCACCATTAGATATGAGGAGATCAACAGTTGAAGGCAATAGTGCTACATCAATGTTCATGAAATATAGTGAAGGTAAAGTGATATAATCAAGATTGCATTCTACAAATCAACAATATGTAGAAACAAAACATGGTGGAATTGTGCACTAGTTAAAAACAACCCCATGGGTCGTTGGCCCAAAACCACCATGGACACCTGGGGATTTATGACTGACAGCGACCCACAAGGGCCCTTTTCAATACCATCGAGCTCGTAATCCAGAACCACCTATGAAAAACTAGGGTGGTTTCAGCCCAAAATGCAAATTTGCATTTCCTCCACGAATGCAAAGGGAGATACAGTGGAATATTTGTCAACCCCTATCAAGCGAATACATGTTAAGTGGGGTCCATGACACTAATCCAATGTCATCATGTGCGTTAAATCATAATACACTAAGTGTCCAATTTTAAATATTATCTAACCATTAGTAGGGGTAATTTTTAATTTCAAAGTTATATGGTTTATCTGAAGAAACAATTTGGTGCCTGACATCCACTGTACACATCTAGTTGACATATAAGACCAACATTCCCAAAAATCCTTCAAGCTTTACACCCCAGGTATTTACTGTATTGAATTTTGTATTAGGATTGTTTTTTTTACCATCAGATAATACTGTAAATAATTCCTACCCTAGTCAACCTTGTAAAACCATTTTTAATCTACCAATTGACAATTCACTCAATTTGGCCTCTTTTTTCCAAAATGAAGCTCCTTAAGCTAATACTTTCAGATGACGAACATATTTATGAACATGATGTTTATATGTTTGACAATGTTGTTACCTTACCAAACCTATTCTCCACAATCAAAGAATCTAAATCCCTTTTTGTGGCTGGGCAAGACCCATNACATATTTATGAACATGATGTTTATATGTTTGACAATGTTGTTACCTTACCAAACCTATTCTCCACAATCAAAGAATCTAAATCCCTTTTTGTGGCTGGTCAAGACCCATGCCACTTGTGGGAATCGAATTTAACTAGTTTTGTATGCCCTCACACAGTGTACTTCCCCAAGTTTCTAACCTAGTGTTCTATTACATATTCATGAAATAAAATAACCGTCCTCTCATAATATTACAACAAGATATTGTGCATAATAATCCCTAATAAAATTTAAAAAATGATGTGCATCCATGACTTCCTATCCCTGTAAGAGTTAAATAAGCATAGTTTTTCCATAATTTATTAATCATGCAAACCCATGAAAACAACCCATTGTTTAAACCAACACCTAAAGACAAGAATGGAAATCCCTAATTTTCCTATTTCCTATGATACAATGGTTTTCTCCAAGGAATCTAAGAAATTTATATCCTTGATCTGCACCATCATCATATATGACAGTGATAGCCAAATTGACAACACCATCCTAGGATTCATATATAGCCTTACTCCTACCTCTGGTGTTATGCCCCTTAGTTATGATTTTTGTAGATATTTATCCCAATCAATTCATGCCCAAAGAGAAAATTTCCTTGCCATAGAACAATTTAGATACACATCCCACCTATTCTACATGTTTTTATATCATAATATTTATCATTACAAAGTTTTGAACTTAAAAATCAAAGATAAAAGTTGAAACCAACTACCTATATATGAATGGGCAGACTTAGTTTTGAGGAAGCCTAGACATTTCAATTACATATAATTTTCCAACGAAGTTATGACTATCACCTATACATTGATACATGGAACTCCACCTCCAAGAATGTTTCCAGAAAACAAGAAGCTTTGCATATGAGTCCTATCATGATGGTGGGAGATTGATTTCTGTATAAGATCATACTTTAATACGAGTTTATGGTTTTGAAGAGGAGCCATACAAGTTTCCTGCATTCCTCACACATATAATATTTGCAATGGAGTGCATTATCTATAGGTTTATCCTTGATCAGATGCATGGCTTACACTTCAAGCACCACGGGATTTTTTGTTACCTAAGGAGATGAGACCCTTCTAAGTGAAGGGAATGAATTCCCTACAGTACATAGAGGAATACTTGAATAAAATCAACTTATAAAAATAAAATAAGGGATCATATGACTCTCATTAGGTTGTTTCTCAGTTAAGAGTAGCAAACAAAAATTCCCCTTACAATTATGTTCCAAATCCAGAATGGGAAAGAATATCCAATTTGGAAATTGGGAACAAGGAGTGGCAATCTGAAACAATGCATAGGATAAAAACACCACATGTGCATAGATAGGACAAAAAAGAAGAGTTTAAGAGTTCCAAACTGACATGGAAATTGATAAAGGAGTTGAGAAAGGACCACGAAATAAAATCCCAATATAGAAGGAGGGGAGACAAAGCAAGCACTAGCAGAAAAGGATGATAGTGATGAAATATCCAAGGATATAACTAAGATGATAAAGAGGCCACCAATGAAAAAATATGTATCACCTGTCACCTTTAGAAAACACCCCTGTATGGATTTTTTGATACCATATCATCTATGGGAATCACCCTCTGTACCTCCAACACTGGTTAAATTCAAACTTCAAAGAAAATACATGAGTAAAGGGAGGGGGCACATATTTTGTCAAATATCTCAAAAGGAAGGTGGAGCCTACAAAAAAGAGGTTGTTGATAGTAGCAGACCATAAGAATGACATCCTAAAAGTTTCAATCCTAGATCCAAAACTGCCCATGCCAACAATCTTTGTCAATTGGAGGGATAATGAATATGAAGTGGATATCCAACAGTTTGGGAAGCTAGACAAAGCAGAATTCTTTAGGAAATCTAGTGATATGGTGTGCAAATAAGTAGTACATTCATCTACCAGAGAGAGGAAGTTGAGGTCATCCTTAAATAAGTTTGAGCAGTTGTTGAAGGCTGACAGAGTAAAAATAAAAGCTAGACAAAACAATTGTCACCATTAAAAATCTAGAGAAAACAATTGTGTCCTTAGGGTAGATCTAATAGACACCTCTTATTCCAAAGTAGTTTTACAACAAAAGGATAATCAGATGGCACATATGAGGAAATAGATGAATATGCTTGGATCTCATCCAATCCATACTCCTGAGCTAACTAAAGCACTAGAAGAAAAGGATCATTTCTACCAAAGAATGATGAAATATAAGGGCTTGTTAGAGTAGTATGAAAATAATATAAATGACTTTGAAATGAAGATATCTTCTATGAAGTTGCAAAAGACCTCCTTGGGTCCTGATACTAATCCCCAAGCATCATCTCCCAAAATACAAGAAGAAAATCAACTTGTAGGAGACGCATAATAGACTACAAGAGATCCTAAAAAGAAATTTGCAGCTTGAGAGGTAATAGAGGTAATGGAAGAAGACACCCGAGCTCAGCAACCATATAGCAGAGATAGTTGGGTTAAAGAATTAGAAGTTGGGGAGAGTCAAAAGGATGACCGAACTATGGAATTAGAAGGCGAATCGAGTAAAAAAGAACATGGAATTGAGGACTTGGAAAGTGAGGTAAATGATATTAAAATTCAAATAACTAAGATATAGGTGGATATTGAAGGAGAGCCATTTCTTAGAAGGACAAAAAAATATTTATGGGATAAAATAATGCACCAGTTCATGACAAAGTGGGATCATTGTGATGTGATCTGTGATGAGTTAGAAATGCTTAAAGAATCCCAAGAGGATGTAATAAGAGTAGAAAAAGAGTTGGGAGAGATGCTTAAGTTGGCAGAGCATAAAATTAACCACTTAAATAGAAGAACCAATGGTAAATTAGTATAATTACAAATTGTCAATAGAACCTAATTGATCAAGATATCCAGAGAGATGAATATGAAGCAAACTCTATTAAAGATAAATCACTACAGCATAAAAGAACTCAATGATGATATAATTGAATTTAAGGGTCTGTTTTATGATATTATAAAGATAAGGATACCTCATCCTTAGGATGGAAATGGGTAAATATATCAAAAGGAATAATATAAAGCTAAAGTAAGCCAAAAGAGAGATGAGATTGTCTAATTTGATGTGCTAGAAGGGGATATAAGTGGAGACCAAGTAATTGATAGAGTGAAATATGAGTTTGAAATTTGGATTCAACTAAAAAATACATTGAAAAGATTGGGGCCCATATCACATGAAAATACCATATATTTTGAAATAGAATTAGAGTCCTTAAAGGCACACCACTTCCCAATGGGAAAAGATTGGAAAGATGTGTTAAAATACCACAAATTAATTTTACCACCTCAATGGCGAACTACACGACAAACATCCATTCAATCACAAGGACAATATGCAAGGCATATTATTCCTCAAGATCTGTACCACCGAGAGGGCAAGCTTACATTCATATGATGCACCGATTCATTGGTAAATTAGTAGTTAAACCACTGGCACAAGAAAGTGTTCAACCAATTATTAGCCCAATGGTACAACAATGTTTACAACTAGTTGTCAAGTTGATAGATAATCTAGAAATGCAACCACTTGAACAAGAAGGTGTGAGATGAGGGGGAAAACAACATAGTCCAAAGGTACCAAAAAGGGCTCGAGTATAAATAAATAAAAAGTAAAAAAGTTTGTTAATTGATTGTAAAGTAACTTGAAGGTGACAGACTTATAAGTTTGTTACAAAGCAGTTAAGGATATAACTAAAATCAATTATCACCAAAAGGATATAAGAAGAAAATCATAGATCGATAATCGAGGCTAGCCATTTTTTAAGTATTTCTAGGATTTATTGAGTCAATGAATTGTTATGTATGTAATAAAAATTTATGAGATAAATATTGTAGAGTGTTACAAATATTTTTCTTCATCTATATTTGTCCTTCTATTTTTCCATACTCATTCATGTCTATGTACATATTTCATGAAAAATTAATAAATCATTGAGTAGAAGATTCAGCCTTATTTATGTCATTGATATAAATATGGTGTTGCATGTTGAGATTGATAGTAGAAATGTCATTATTTTGACCTCTGGTCCAGCTTAAGAATGTTCATATGATCCAAAAATATTTGAAATTTTCTTTTATTTTGCTTCTGTATATGTCATTTTTCCTACAAAATTTCTTAAAAATTCACTGAGATGTTTACATTGTGTTATAAACTATTGAATTCTTTTAAAGAAAGATCATCATGTTTCTTCTATCATAAAGTGTAAGATATTCACCCTGCAGGTGCCTCTTATATCTCCATGTGTTGCATATTCTAAAATCCATGTCCACTTAGATCCAAAGTTCCTCTGAAATGTTGTTATATGTTCAGAACTAGTTCATATTTTTTTCTTATACAAAGAAATTCAAGAAACAGAAAAATTATATCTCAATTCCATACAAATTTAGCTCTAAAATCTATAAAATTTGAGCCTCATCATGCCCTGACATGCACTATATTCATCCTAGTACATATCAAGGACTAACATATCCCATAAGTACAAGTAATTACGTATGGTCATTGTTTGGTAGTAGGCCTATCTACCACTATATTATATTCGATACATACACTTAGGTAATTGGTATTATTAGTTCCTTCCAATGTCATTTCAGTTTCTATGAGATGGTAATGTCGGTTAGCATATATCTATTCATACAAAAAAAGACCTTTGATGTTTGAACATTTTGGTATGCATCCCTTATCCCTTTTCTATAAATGTAAAGATATATGAGCAAGTAAGAAATACAATCCATTCCACACTGCTAAGTCGGACTTATCCACTCAAATGGGATGGAACTGGGGTTTGTGAATGGTATGGGTCGGGTAAAATATACCAAAGATAATAATATATATATAGAGATATCTTGAGAAACACATTTCTAGAATAACCCAAAAGCTAAAATGATTAGGACTGAGTCTCACGATACTATTTATGGTTGAATATTTTAATGTGCATCATCTACATCTAAAATACAGTTAGTTTGAATCTTGGCATATACATTACATGCATTCATATATTTTTTTTATTTTCTATAGAGGTGGACATCAATCTTGGGATGTGGGGATTCCATCTATTTTTACTGCTCATTAATGCACTTCCTAAACTATCAAACTAACTTAAATAATTAAAAAATAATAATAATAAATACATAATTTAATTAGTAAAGATCATATATCAGTAAAATTATGATTCCAAGGAGATATGACTACAATTTACCAAGATTGGTAAGACCAAGTTAAAAAAACATGATCATTTGAATATTTATCATTTCTATATTGCAATGCCTACCATTAACATCAAGAAGCAACTAGACAATTTAATACAGACAATTTTTTTTACCCATACTAATTATTTTAAGAATTCCAAAACTTTACAATTTAAATTTACATCTTAGAATTTCACCGAGATTAGTAGAATGAGATGAGAGCAATACCTATAAGTGGAGATGTCAAAGTAGCTCAACAATTTCACTTTCTTAAATTCCAAATAAGAATCAGAGATATCATACCTGGTTTCCAATGAAAAGCATCATCAATCGATTGTATCCCTCAACAAGATATACAAGCAACCGGCCTCTGTTAAACACTGATTCCTTCCTAGGGATTCAAAACTACCCATACATTGGTAAATATCCCAAATAGAAGTTTATTTAAGAGTGTACGGGTTTGATCCCAGGGTTCCATTTTCAATTTTAGTATATTATCAAACTCAACGGTACAATACCATACCAATATTGGGAACCAAATTACATCGCTATATTCATTCCTATATGTTGACAAAAATTTTGAGAAATTCAGATGACATCATAGTGGTCACATGGCCATATGGAATCTCTTGATTTATCCCCAACGCACTTACTATGTTTCTAAGACCCTTATTGCACCTTGCTGGAATTGATCGTAGAAAAGGAGAGGATGATTGGTTTTGGGGGTATCAAATAGTGGTTTCTTCTGTGAATTCTTACCTTGAAATTTATGTAGGCTACTTTGTCATTTATTAGAATAAAATTGGGCACTTGAAACCACAATTCCATAGCATTATTTCTTCGAACAATTAGCATTTCAATGGTAATTTTTCCCCAAATTGAATAGTAAACTCTCTGAAACTATGAAATTATATCTATACACCCTCCAATCTATCCTAACCAATTTCAAAAACTATTTTATTATCTAGTGCACCAAAGGATAGTGTGTTAATGGAATGAATATTTTATATTCAACAATGGCATCTCGATCCTCTACCACAAGTAGAAAACTATGACATTCTAAGATTATGGAAAGGAAGAGGAATGGAATTCAAATGGTTGGAATATGAATGAGGGATAGAATCGTGCCAATCTTGATTTATTACAATTATAAATATAGTTTATATTTCCATGTGGCCTCTTCAAATGGAACCACTTTTTGCCTCTTAATACCATGTTTTTTCTAATTAAATAATGATTTATTTAAATCATGACGCTTAATTAAGGTTTATAAACATTGATTTAAATGGACAAGGCTAAGGGTATAAGCTAATCCCACTATGGTCATTTTACTTATCATATTATCACTTCTCCACTTGTGTTCATTTCCCTTATACCACTATCACTTCTCTAGTTGTGAAATCATAGCCCCCATCTCTTATCCATCCTTCTTCCTCTGAATCCATTATAGATTTTATATTAGTACAAATTTAAATACTAGTATTGTGGAATATATACTCTTGGAAGTGTTTGTAAATTACACAAAATTAAAATGAAAGTGACATTAATATGACTTTTTTGGAGTTGACTGTATAAAACAGTGTCAGGATTAGTGATAGAATGGATGATCATGAGCCAAGGTTTGGAGGTGTGGACATGATGATATTGTTGGATCAATGACACTTCAAGTTTGTAGTTTCAAATTGTGACCTCATTAATAGTTTAGTATTATTAATGTAACATTTCATTAATCTAACTGTTAGGATTATTAATCCTCCCTTGTCCAAATTTGGTCATATGTCTACATTGGGAGTCATGTCTAAATCAGGAGTCCATCCAGTCTATTTATAGTCATTAACACCATTGGGTCCACTTGACCTAATTGGGGCACATGTTTCAGTTACTAAAGTGTGGGGAACACTAATTGAGGCTCACTGCCACTTATTGCACTTGATTGCATAAGTTTAGGACCCTCCTAGATCAATCCCTACAATTTAGGAAGCCACTAGGAGTGCCGAAACCAACCAAGGTCAGTTCACTTCAGTTAATGACTAGTCAAGCTAAGTTAGGAGTCAATTACATTCAATTCAAGTCCTCTACATTCAATTATCACTAGGTTTACTTGACTGCACAAATGTGGGACACATTTCTCACCTACCACAGTCAGTTAACCTTAGTCAACACTGAATGTAACACTTTAGTTGTGTTTTCGAGCTCCGATGAACTTCGGTTATGGTTTAGACAAGGTCAGTTAACCAATGAGTCCTCTGATAGTGATTTAGACAAGGTCTTGGTTACCTACATTCAAGTAGAGTCTAATCAATTCGAACTTCCTCATGTGGATTCGAATTGCTTGTGGATATTAAATCCATTTTACTTCTTTGTAATTATCATCGGATTAATTTTTTGATTAATGAAAGCATTCACAGCTGCAAGCCTTTTTGCACTGTTTCATTCTTCAATTGCTGAGTAAATTGTGAGATCCACTTTGTGAGTTGTGTATTTGTCTACAAATCTATATGCTCAAATTTACATGGTATTAGAGCCTCGGTGGACAAGACTCCTCTCCTCCTCAGATCTCCAGCCAGATCAATTTTTTTTTCCAGTACTGCACCAGAAGCGGAGAATTTGCCACTTAATATCCCAAGTTAAGAAATTGTTGATCAAGCTTGCTCGATCAACTATGCTGGGTGTGAAGGAAATTCCAAAAGTGCAGACTGTCGACCTTACTTTGTATGTTTGATTGTGTGATAGGTTATCAGCTTCTCTTATAGCATTCGCTACAAGCAGCCCTTTCTTCTCACTGCATTTGCTACAGCAGCTCAGTTCTTCCTATTACATTCAAAATGGCTCATCAAATAGAGATTCTCACTCCCTTCAACTATCACCAGTGGAAGGATGACATGATAGTATTGCTTTGCACCAAGCATCTCTTCAGACTCATAGAAGAAACAGAGGAAGAGCCAGAATCAGATAAAGACAAAGCTAAGTACATGAATAGGCTTGATGAAGCCATTGGACTCATGCTCTTTTCAGTCTCCAGAGATCTTCGATTTCACATCCAAGACTTGGACACTCCCAAGGAGTTTTGGGACAAGCTTGCTTCCTTATTTGATAAGCATGATGAGATGAGGATCCATAAGCTAGAAAATGATCTGATTACTCTCAATCCATCTAATTTCGAATCTATGAATGAATTCTTCTCAAAGTTCAAGAACCTGATATATCAGTTGAAGTAATGCAAAGTGAAGAAGGATGAAGATTAGCTCATCCTTTCCATTCTCACAAAGCTCAATGCAGACTACTCAGTCTTTGTATCCACCTTCCAAATAGTAAGGCTCACTACTCCAAATTGGAAGATGCCCACTCTTAATGCCTTCATCCAATCTCTTATTTCTGAGAATGATAAATTGATCCAAATGGGGATCATCCGATCTCCCAAAGATCTAGCTCTAGTTGCAAGAGGAGATAAGGTAGTGAATGACAAAGGGAAGCAAAGAGATGAGTCCCCTGTGAAGAAAGAGTAGTCAAAAGAACCTTCAGGTTCGAAGAGAATCAAGAAGAATGGAAAAGGAAAGGACCTCTGCTCTTACTGTGGAAGGGGCTTCCATTCAGAAAGCTCCTGTATTAAAAGACAACTTGATGAAATGGCCCTTCTCTTGAAAAAGCACAACATTTATGTACCTGCTAGCACAAGGAAGAAATGCTCTGAAGAAGAAGAAGAAGAATACCAAAGGAAAGGACATGCACTGAAGGCTTGCTGCACATCAGCACCTGTCTTCCTCATTGATTCTAGAGCTTCCAACCATATGGCTGCATCCATAGAATCATTCTCTTATTTTCTGTCCTTTGATGGTCCTAGTATTTAGATGGGCAATAACAGTGAAGTCAAAACAAAAGGGAAGGGCTCTATCCAACTTGAACATGGAAGGTTCAAAGATGTGCTATTTGTTCCCTCCCTAGCTTCAAACCTGTTATCTGTCTATCAGATGACCCATACTAGATCTCCAAAGCGAGTGATCTTTGGTCCTAACTCAGTGGAGATCACAGATATCTCTACTGGGAGCATCATAGCAAAGGGTACTGCAAATCATGCCTCAAAAGCATATGAGTTCTCAAATTTTATGGCTCCTTCAGAACCAGTGCACTCTCAACAGCCACTTGCAAGGGAAGGTAAAATCATTGCATCTACTTCTTTTACAGCTTCTACTAGTATTGCAGATCCATCTATTTCAGTTTATGACATTGAGATTCAGGGTGACTCAAATCTATATTCAGTCCCTACTTCCAAACTAGAAGCTAGGAAGATGACTGGAAACTCACCTGACACTCAGAAAGGAAAGACTCTTGCGCTATGTCATACTATTTTACCTCCTTCAGAGAGATGCAATAGAATTCCTGTAAGATGCAATATGGCAAGGGCTCAGTCTTACTACATTCAGAAGAATGGATATGATCATACACCTCTTCATTCAGCAAGAGACAAAGATTATATTCCTCCTTCCTCTCATCATAATTTTTGGAGAAGAAAGAGAAGTCTACATGCCAGGCCCCAGAATACCTATGCACAGCACACCATGCATGCTGCTTCACTACCTCACAGAGATGAAGATTGCAGCAACATATTTTCAATTTTTTCAAACTTGAGACCTTATTCTACCTGCTTAGATAGAGGGAAGGATTTTTTCCCATGTGGTTTTTGCCCCAACTCCTTGTATTAAGAAGTTACTTTATTTTACTTGATGTAATGGGTGACCTATGGTCTTAGTTACCAGGGCCCACAGTTTGTCCAAGTTAGCATTCAGGCGGGTGTTAGGATTATTAATCCTCCCTTGTCCAAATTTGTTCATATGTCTGAATTGGGAGTCATGTCTAAATCAGGAGTCCATCTAGTCTATTTATAGTCATTAACACCATTGGGTCCACTTGACCTAATTGGGGCACATGTTTTAGTTACTAAAGTGTGGGGAACACTAATTGAGGCTCACTGCCACCTATTGCACTTGATTGCATAAGTTTAGGAGCCTCCTAGATCAATCCCTACAATTTAGGAAGCCATTGGGAGTGCCAAAACCAACCAAGGTCAGTTCACTTCAGTTAATGACTAGTCAAGCTAAGTTAGGAGTCAGTTACATTCAGTTCAAGTCCTCTACATTCAGTTAGCGCTAGGTTTACTTGACTGCACACATGTGGGGTGCATTTCTCACCTACCACAGTCAGTTAACCTTAGTCAACATTGAATGTAACACTTTAGTTGTGTTTTCGAGCTCCGATGAACTTCGGTTATGGTTTAGACAAGGTCAGTTAACCACTGAGTCCTCCGATAGTGATTTAGACCAGGTCTTGGTTACCTACAGTCAAGTAGAGTCTAATCAATTCGAACTTCCTCATGTGGATTCGAATTGCTTGTGGCTGTTAAAGCCATTTTACTTCTTTGTAATTATCATCGGATTACTTTTTTTATTAATGAAAGCATTCACAGCCGCAAGCCTTTTTGCATTGTTTCATTCTTCAATTGCTAAGTAAATTCTGAGATCCACTTTGTGAGTTGTGTATTTGTCTACAGATCTATATGCTCAAATTTACACTAACACTAAAGGATCTCGGTTCATACCTTATTCCGGACGGTTGATGTGGATCCCCGTTGAGCTTTCCAACTCCAGCTTGAATTGATAAATTACTTTCTCAACATTCAATAAACAAGACAAGCATGTTATATATAATCGTGTTAGACCTACTCTAGAATATATAATCAATAACATATAAGCATTTAAAAGAATCCATGGATTAAATACTCATTTAAACACATATTATTAGACATGAAAAGATATTTCTATTAATATAAAACATAGATTATGATAGTGACAGCCTCTGTCGGCATGTCTGCGAATCGAAGAAACTGAGTCCCCCACTTGGGCCTCCACCACTTCAATCCTCCATCTCTTGATAGCAAGCTCACAAGCAAAAGGAAAGCTTGGGAAGAACACAAAAGTGCTCCAAGGGACAAAGGGATGCAGACTCAAGTATAAGTTTCGGCAACAATGGACTATAGTTTTCTTGCTCTTCAATTCCTCATGCCTTCAATTCCTCATGCCTTCAATGTATCAAAAGGGTTCCTTATATAGCTCTTCAATGGGGTAATGAAAGGTCGAATCTGAGTGATCCCAAGGCATATGGAAGGCCAGGAGACAAGTGAGTCAGATCCACATCAAGGAAAACTCCAAAAGAATTTATCCTTTTGCACACATCCCAATGTATGCGGGTTTAAGGGTCAAATCCATGTATATATGCGAGAAAGAGATTAAAAGTCGTGTATGGAAATTTTTGCATGTTTTTAGGGATGATCTTGGAAACATAAAAGGTACAAAATGGTCCATGGGGTCTAAGGAGTCTGCAGAGGGACATGGAAGGCCATAAAAGTGTGATTCACCATGTGTGGTAAAATCAGCTGTAACAGATGCCCCCTAATGTGTGAGGTCAGAGGGGTCATATGATGGCCGAAATACATTATAAGTCCATCCCAAAAGTGAAGTGATGAAGAACCCAGTGGAAGAACCAACCATCCAATCAGTACAATACAATGATAAAGCTCTGCATATAACTACAAGTAGATACAGCAGTCCTGGATACATAAGAGTACAATGGCCATGAATAAGCATGATACAATATGACATGTGTGGCCATTGCCACATACAATATAAATAGATCAGAATCTCCATGATGAAGATATACAAAGGATCATGATCTCCCTGAATGCTGAAGATATCAAATGGATCAAGATCTCCATAATGGCTGGAAATGTCTAACATATACCAGAATCAAGTCACGAGAGCTGAAATCTCATGAACACTGGCATGATCAAGGAGGTAGCATATAATAGATGCCACCAATATGGAAGGTATTCTACACAAACCACTATGAGTACATGTCCTACTATGTGAATACAGGTGTCGAGGTCAAACATAGTAGTCCATCATCTGATTACTGGTCATTGATGTATACCGTTAAGAGACGCGAGATCAACCACCGCTAATGAAAATGGGAATCAAGGTACTAGAGTGCAAACTAATGAGTGTGAATAAATGTGTTGAGGTCGAACATTTGAGAGGATCCATATATCAGGGGATATTGTTGTATTCCCAAAAACTGTCAATGGTGAGAGAACCTGCCACTGATGACTGCAAGTCTCAAGGCACTCAAAACTGACTCTAGATTCCTATCCCAGAATAAATGATCTAAAGTCGATGGGATGAAATCCGCTGGAAGGAGGGAATTAAGGCATCCCCCATCATCCAATATGAGGTACTCAGCAAAGCTGTATAATGTGGAAGGAATCGATCATAAGGTGCACGAACCAGTAACCGTACCGGGAATGGCCGACATGCAAAGTCAAGATAACTGAGGAATGGATGACTCAGGTTTCAACTTCCTTCGAACAAGAGAATAAAGGTGAATGGTGACTGAATGTAGGCAGCATAGACTTGATATACACAACTGGGACATCTCTGCGACACAGGAGGCATCGAAAGAGGCTCCATAGTGACTAGAAGCTTAACCAGTCGGTGGAGATAAACTCAGATAAATGAGTACAACTCCTAAAGTCAAACTATTAACCCAACCAACAGATGTGATATATAGGGCTCTATTCCAAGGTGACACGACTCGACTGCTGCCAAAGATAACATCTTTTCTTGTCCGGATTTTTGGTTTTTTAATTTTTTTGGGGACTTTTTCAAATATTTTGAAAAGCTTGAAAAAGAATAATAGTGCTTTATAGTTACAGACTAGGAGGAGATGAGTTTCAAGGGACAAACAAACTAGTTCCAAGCAATGGAACATACCTATGCTCAATGCAAGGACACATGTGTAGGATAGCGACACTCGGGGGAAAGTCCCCTCCTGATAAAAATAGGGAATCAAGTTGCAAAGGATATATAAAATGGCTCTGCGTGGCTAGACATTAGAGAATCTCGGGCTGTATGGATGATACTCAAAGTCAGGGAATCCAGCATAAGGCTCAATGAGGTAGGCAAAGCTCATGATAATACAATTACAACTTGACATAAGGGAGTCCTGGGGAAATAAGCCAGCAAAAATATCAAGAGGAGTAAGAGGCTCTTGTGAAATGTCATGGCGATACTATACAGCGGACTCCCACACCCTAAAGGACAAATTGTCAGCATGGGAACCAAATGCAAACAAGGAGCTAACTAGGGTACCCATGTACGGTCAAGCTCTACCATTCACATCACGTCACTTCTAAAACAACAAGAAGGTTCCATGACATGATAGAATGTGTTCGTACCTAAAGTTATAATGAAATGGTCATAAGGTTATGCAAAATGAAAATGGAGGTGAAATCTAACCTATATGCCATTTTAAACATCATACCTAAAATCGACATGAACGGGTCAAAACAATGGTTGAAACGACACTCAAAACGGTTTCCTATATCATCATATTAGTAAAAAACGGTCCAAACGGGTCAGAAATGGTCCAAAACTACAAAAAGGGGGTAAAAAATTTCAAAAATTTGAAAAATTTCTATAAATAGTAAAAAATTCAAAACATTATATAACATTTGAAATTTTTACCCAATTGAGCTCAGAACTTCAAACGCGAATTCTGGGAGTTTCAGTCGGCGGAATCCGACACCGTTTTTTCCATGTAACTTCCCATGCCTTGCTCTTTCATTTGCATGTAAATTTTTGAAATTTCCATGGTCCAAATTGATTTCTAGGCCACTCTAAAATATGTGCCTCGGCCCACATGGAAATCGAGGATTTTTCCACGTATAGGGCTGGCTATACGCGGAAAAATGCCTCAAAGTTGCGTACACACACTGCTGTTTAGCAAACAGTCACGTATGCGGCTACATTTAAGTTTTTCTATGACATTTAATGACACAAACTTAAATTCAATGTGTAGGATGGTTCTAGAATGGAGGGAACAAGAGCATGGGGTTGTAGAAGAAGCAGTATGGGTAGATCCAATGGCACAACAAGCTCTTCGTGCATGCGGACTCTACAAGTTTTGGTGTCTTGGTGGCTTAAGGGCTAAACCAAGACTGCTGCAGATACTAGTAGACTACTGGGATCCTGACTCGGAGTATTTTCAGATCGACGGGATGTCCCTCACTATAGAGGTGGAGGACATATACTTCATTACAGGATTGTCCCAATGGTGGGAAGTGGTGAACCTACAGTCTCGTGGGCCGGAGGTGGCCTCACCATAGATGAGTATATAGCTGTATACTATTATCCAAACATAGAGAAGGTCGGGAGTCAGATCCCAACTAACTCCATCTGGGTGCTAGGCCTAAATGCCATACTACTGACACTCGATAGGATAGCAGGGCTAGCCTCACTCCACCAGGCCTCGTGACCCTTGATGTTCTATGCAGTGGAGTGCATGAGACCCACAGTTTATGATTGGAGTACTGCGCTGTTGAGAAACATGAAGCAACAACTCAGCGACTTCAAGATGGGTAGGGTACAAAACTTCGGTTTCAACAGTATACTGAGCACGGTATTCTTTGAGCGTGTTCTAGGACTGAGCCCTAGAGTTGACGTTCCTCTTCATGGGGTTCGAGATCTGGCCCAACGACATTGGGCAGATGCAATGCCCAGACTGGGTGGAGGTAGGGTGTCCAACCCCTATCCAGCTGATTTCTTTCCATGGTGGTGGCAGTAGATAGTTACCATCGATGATTACCCCTATGCAGGGATAGATTTTCGGGGAGATCCCGACATGCCTCTACCACCAGGATCAGCATACGGTGACATTGGTAATGAATCCCAACCCTCTTTTTAAGTTTTTTGAATTATTTAATTTTTTTGTGTTTTTTGATATATATAGACTCAAAAGACATGTTTTTGCGTGATAACACATAGTGACATACTGTCATATGTATGCAGATGTAGGGCCACGATGTCCTGATGGTTTCCCTCGTCATAGATGGAGGGGAAGAGGAGATGACATTATGGGTGTGGATGCAGAGCAGACGCTCCAAAGCATTCATACCAACTTCGTGTGGCTGACACATAAGGTACCCATGGTGCAGGTCGAGGACCTGCCTGAGGCCATGCAGCGTAAGGTGGTGGGTGTACCACGAACATGGGTGCGGTTATTTCGACTACTAGCTAGAGCTGTGGTGACATTCCATGGTCAGAACCCCCTTCCTCCTCCCTAGGCTTAGATACCTAGCAGTGATACATTTTGTACTACCATGTATTTATATTTTGGTGGCTCGAAAGCCCCATTTTTGTATTATGATACTTATGTATTATCACATTTTGGATGTTTAATGAAAAACTTTTATGATGATTGATTTATTTATTTACATGTGTAAAAATGTATGTTTGTGATGAGCTTATTGTCTATGAATCAAATTCCAATCTAACACATAGTTAGCATATGAGTCAGCAACTTGATTATAAATTCTTGGAACATGTATGTATGTTATGTTGTCAAATTGTCGTTCTAACAATCTCACACGTAAGAATCTTCGTAATAATGTTGGATCCCTAACATGATACAAGCCATTAAGCTGTGACACTACTAACTACGAATCAAGGCGTACCTCAAGAGAGAGAACACCATGTGAAATGGAATCCCTCAGAAGCTCGATAACGGAACTATACTCAACAACATTTTTCGAAGAGGGTCGTAAACATACACCTCCTAAAGACAATACCTGACCCATAGGAGTATAAATCACCCAAGCAACAGAGGTTGAGTGTTGAGTGTGGTGGCTAGCACCATTCGCGAATCCTATATAGATGGAAGACTCCATTGACATCTGCCATAAGAAACGAAATCTAATCACAAACTTGATCACCATAAGAAAAACCTAATTATGCAAAATACTGTACAATAATATACAATAGTCAGCCCTAGCTGAGAATCATGCATATTACTTTTTAAGATAGAGCCCATTTCTAGGCTCCACCAAGGCTATCCCCTCATAATCTACTAGCTCATATGCGCCCTTCTCTAACACACGTTTAACAACGTAAGGACCATGCCACATGGGGTTAAACTTTCCTGCCCCCAAGGGTTCTTTAGCTTGATCCCACAAAAGGACCAAATATCCTTTACTAAACCTCCTTGGACGGACATATTTATCATACTGGACCTTAATGTGATGCTTATTCACTTCTAGAGCCACCAAGGCATCTCGGTGCTGCTCATCAAGCTGTTCTAAGTGGACCAAATGTACCTCCCATGGGGAAGTGTCTGGTAAGAGTTCTATGGCTAGCTTCAAAGAAGGGATTTCGCACTCAACCGGCAATACAGACTCCACTCCATGTACAAGTTGATATGGAGAAAAATCGGTGGCAGTCTTAACTATGGTCCTATAATCCCACACAACAGGATATAACATGATATGCCAATTGGTCTTGCTTTGTGCGATTGTTCATTGGAGAATGGACTTGAGTGATTTGTTCACTGCTTCAACTTGTCCATTTGCTTGAGGGTAATAAGAAGAGGAATGCTCCTTCTTATACCCTAACTTCAAGGCCAATTCTTCCATCATCTGATTCTGAAAGTGCCTACCATGGTTAGTGACAAGCTCCTTCGGAATACCGAACCGAGTAATGATCTAGTTGAATATGAAATGTGCAGCTGTCTCACCATCGGATTTAACCATGGGCATAGCCTCAGCCCATTTCGTGAAATAGTCAATAGCCACTATAATATGATGATGCCTCCCAGTTGAAGCTGGGTTGCAATCCATGAAATCAATCCCCCACTTAGTGAAGGGACCGCCGGTGATAACTGGATGTAACGGGGCAGGACGTGAGCGCATATTGCATGCAAACACCTGGCAAGGGTGGCACTTCTTAACCGCATCGACACAATCTTTAAAGATCGACGGCCAGAAATAACCCTCTCTCAATATTTTTTGGGCTGTAGAAAGCCTAGAAAAATGACCACCACACGCCCCTCCGTGGCAATTATTCAGCACAAGCTCAGCCTCCTCATGAGTTAAACAACGACATAAAATGGAATCTACCCCATGGCGGTATAATGTGTTATCCACTATGAGGTAATTCTTGGATACGTGACATCACCGTCATCGCTCATCTCATGAAAGGTGAGTAGGGACCTTCAACATTTGCAAATATATGATAATATCCCTATACCATGGATCCAAAGTTGAGATCAGGAAAATGTGCTCATCGACAAACGTATCTTCACAAACTTCCTCCTACTCCTTGCTTGGGAAATCAGAAATAAGCTTCACAAAAATCAACGATTTTTTCGATTTTGCTGAAACAAACTCGAGATCGAATTCTTGCAAGATGACAATCCACTTATTATACTTTCCCCCTATCATCCTTCTAGTGAGGACGAACTGAAATGGATTGACATGGGCTACCACCAAGGTTTGGCGAAGGAGAATATAATGTCTCAATCTTTGAACCGCATGAATGGTAGCTAAGGCAAGTTTCTCCACATGGGAATAACAGATCTCTTCATCTATAAGGTTTTGGCTCAAATAATATATGACATGCTCCTAGAGCTCCTCATCCTCCTAAACCAAAACCATACCAATCGTCTCCATGGACGCGACCACATAAAGTAAAAATTCACGGCTATAGTCGGGTGGGCTAATCACCGGGGCCGATGCTAAGGCTTGCTTAAGCGCATCAAAGGACTCCTGGGCTCGCTCATCCTAGGAAAATGCAGTGTCCTTCTTCAAAATATGCATAAAGCCTCTTGTTAAATTGGAAAAGTTAACAACGAATCTCCACAAGAAATTTGCCATGCCTTGCAAACATTGAAGATGTCTAATGTTTCTCGGGGGAGACAATTGAAGTATTGCCTCAACCTTTAAAGGGTTGACTTTTATACCCTCCTTGGAGAAAATGAACCCTAATAAGTGACTATACTTCACAAAAAAGATGCATTTATGAGGATTTAACTTGACCAAGTAATGGCGGCATCTTTCGAACACTAATCTCAAATGGTAGGAATGACGCATCCTCTGACGAGAATGAGTAGCAAGGTCATCCAAAAAGACTTCAATAATTGATTTAAGATCATGGAAGATCAAGGTCATAGCCCATTGAAAAGTGGATCCGGTGCTTTTAAGGCTAAAAGGCATCTTCCGATATACAAAGGTACCCCAAGGACAAATAAAGGCAATCTTATGTTGGTCCTCGGGTTTGATCTGTATCTGATTGTATCCGAAAAAGCTATCCATAAAGGAAAATACCTGGCTTCCCGCACACTCATCCAAAATTTGATCAATAAATGGTCTAGGAAAATTATCCTTAGGACAGGCACGGATCGTTCCCTGTTTCTTATCAACAGGAACAGGATTTGAAACCCACTCCGTCAAGGGAACGGGATAGATAAAACCGGTATTCAATAGTTTTTGTATCTCAGCCTTAATTGTGGGTGCTTTTCTAGGATTCACTGCACGCAAGCATTGTCGAACAGGCTTAGCTTTGGGATAAGTTTTAATCTCATGTTCAATAATGCGAGGGTTGATGCCTAGCATTTCCTCGTATGACCAAGCAAATACGTCATGAAACTCTTTGAATAACTCAGTATACTCTTGAATCTTAGCATGGGAACATTCTACCCCAATATATGCATTCTCAATCTTGCCAAGATCACGAGAGATATTGATAGGAATGGTAGGAGATATATTCACCATGTTTCCATCAGCCATCGGACCAGAAGAGCTTAATGGAACCACAGGACTACCAATTCTCTCACTAAGAATCTCCCTAAAGTCTTCACACTCCAAACGGTCAAGCTCAGGAAGAAAATAAGATCTGTGATGCAACTCTTCCCAAGGTGGCTCAACCCCAGACATATCTTGAATAATAGCTTCATCTGATGGAAAAATGCTATCAAGGCAGTCATGCACGTGAGAAGACTCAACTTCCCATGTAGGTAGCACATATGGGTCCTCCTCCTCCATCCACAAAGAGGAAGGACAATGACACGTCCGTTCTGATAGGCTCACACGAAGGACTTGGTGTAGGAAGAATCCAAGGATCTTCCATATGAGTGGTGCGAAAAGATACCGAACGCAACGACGACGAAGCCTCACCAGAACTAGACCCGATCATAATAACAGGTGCAGGACAACTAAAGGATCCCATAAGGGATGGATACATTCCAACATCCACACTCCCAGTTGCCAGCTGAGAGTGCTCGACAATCGGGACAGAAGCTCTCGAAGATGCAGTAACACATGGATTCTTGAATGAAATTTGATCAATCGTAACTATCTTCCCATTAAATGGAAAGCATACAACTCGAAATAGAGAAGAAGCTACGGCTTGCATACTATACATCCAACTCCTACCCAGTAACAGATTGTAGTCAAGGGGTGTATCAACCACCTCGACCTCGATCGCGATGGTATTCCCTCCCAAACGGACCTTAAGAGAAGGAAGAATGTCGTGCAGTCGAAATGATCTACCATCAAAAGCAGTCAACATGGTAGTGGATTTAGACAACTCGGGGGAACCCAAACCCTTCCAACACGCCAAAGACATCACGGAAGAAGGAGCGCCTTCGTCAATCAGAGTGCATTTGACGGTCATGTTAAGACATTCTACATGAATCAAGAGAGACACATAGTAAGGCAAGCGAGGCTGTAGTCCCACGGTTTCAAATTTGATGACAAAGGAAGAGTTATCATCGTTAACACCAAGAGAATAAAGCAAAGCCTTCCTTTGCAAAGGACAACTCTGAAGTACTTTGAGTGTAGACATCGCACAAGGAGTGTGGCCCAAATCCTTGAGAACAGAATAGTTCTGGGCTGCTCGGGCATTAGGATTGTGCCCCGAACGCATAAGGACTCCCTTAGGAATGCAAGGTGCAACTTCAAGTTTATCCACAGGGTTTTCAATACACAAAGGACTCCCGGGTGGAGCAGGTTCCTTTCCAAGGTCTGGTTGTGACGAACCATAGTCCTTCACACGAGTCACAACCTTAGTAGAACGCACCATATTGATGCAACCATGACCACTACTAGCTTCCGGTGGATCTTGATCCCCACCAGAATGATCATGGGTCCTTGAGTTCATGTTTTGATTATGAGGTAAAGGGTTGGTTAGCACAGCTGGGCCCTGCGCTATGAACCTCGAGGCTTCTTCTATCCGAGGGCATAAGTGAGTGAGGTGGTCATCCTTACACAACTTGCAAGGAAACTTAACCTTACGTTTAGGCTGCTTGTCCCCCCCATCATTTTGGGTGTTCTTGCCATTAGAATTGGAATTTTCATTCCTATTCCCACCCTTACAATTGTTTTTACCCTTCTTCTTATTTCTTCCGGGTTGCTGGTTACCCTTCTAGTCCAACGATTGCACCGAAAGCACATTCACCATTTGGGTGGGTTGAGACAAAGCCGTGGCTTGTCCCGATGTAGATTGGTTGATAGATAATTAACTGACCTGTTTCACAATCGAATCCGCAGGTTTGGTACTCGTACAACTAACAATGGCATCAGCATGTGGTCCAGGTTTGACCTTAGGGTCGAAACTAGAATGCGGAGCGTTAGGAATGATCTCATTTAACAAACTAGATTGAGCATAAATCAAATCCAATTCCTGCGCCCTAAAAATGGCTTGTTCCTCATTCTGAACTCCAGATGTAGAAACATCTTTCGCTACATAAGGTAGTAACTATTTAAGGAACCACTAGAGGAGAAACTTCAGTGGTATGAAGGCTTTAATCAATCTCTTCCATCTACCCCACTCTTGGATATGGTCCGAGATATGCATGGATTTATCTTGCCAAAATGTCAACAAGAGTTCCATACCAACATCGTTACGCACTGGTAGCTGGAAGTGGTTGAGAAAATTCATAGCGAGGTCATCGAACAAAGTGAATGCCCCCCTAGGTAGCTATATATACCATTTCACTGTAGGCCCGGTGAGGGTGCTTTGAAATAGCCTTAAACGGATCGAATATTCGTGTAAGGAATTAGAAGAGCACCAAAGGTGAAATGTAGTAACATGTTCACTAGGATCTTCTCCTGGTTTGCCCTTGAATTTGGGAATGTCCGAGGGAAGCTTGGTAGGGACAGTCAGCCAAGCCGGGTCATAATATACCGGATCATTTGTTAGTCTCGACAAGTCAGGAAAATTTAACATTGTGATGAAAGGGAGCATAGGTTGAGCAGGTCGATGAGATGCTCCTTGATAATTTTGGTTCACATAGGACTGATTACCGTAACCACCATGGCCATGGCCATAGTATCCTCCTCCCGTTTGACCCATGTAGGGTGGTATGAAAGAACCATAATGTGGTGTACCTTGACTATTTGGGGCTACAAAGCCATAATTCGGGGAGTAAGCGGGTTGTTGATACCCATACCCATAAGGTGAATAACTCTGTGCATACTGCGGTGTTGCTAGGGTTTTAGCCCTAGCTTGTACAAATGAGTACCTACTAAGGACAATGGATTCCTTAGTAGCAGTTCAATGTTGTGTGAATTAAAAGCTATAACTGAAATAAAAAATTAAATCCAAACATGTATGAAGCATAAATAAGGTAAAGAATTATTTTATTGATCTTACCTCCAATGTGGAGGTTGGTGAAGCCCTTTGCGATGATCTGAGTCAATGGCTCCGAGCTTCAAGCTGCTTCTTCTCTTTCTCCAATGGTGGAAATGGGCCAAAAGGGGCTCTCAATGGTGAAAGTAGCTCAATGGTGAGCTAGGATTTCACGAGCAATTTTGGCAGAGGCAGGATACTTGTGATTGTGGATTTTGAATAAGGGGTTTCCATCACTTATTTATAGTGGTGGAGTGCCGGTTTAGGGTTAGGGTTTCAGCTGTTTAGGGTTTCAGCTGTTTAGGGTTTTTTCCTCCTTTTCCTCATTATTTTATATTTTTTCTTCCTTTTTTGAGACTTTTGCCTTTTTGGAGGAATTTTGGATATTTTTTGGAGGAAAAGAGGGTTTTATGGCCTTTTGGAGGAATTTTAAGCCTTTTGGAGGCTTTTCAGATGGTTTTATGGGTTTTTGATGGAAATATGGTAGGAAAATGGACAAATGAGCCATGTAATGGGGTAGATGAGGTAGTGAACCTTTTTTGGGTGTTAATAGATTGCCCCCTGATGTGCGAGGGCAGGAGCTCATCGTATGGCCGATGGACATCATAAGTCATATTTGTTTTTCCTGGGGTGTGGAGAAGAGAAGGAACCAACTGAAGCCCGAAACATCGATCTCGAACCAACTGCAAGGACTGAAAAGTACATAACCTCAATAATGGATGAGGAATCATCTGATCATATGGACGAGGCGGGCATACCCATGCTCGTATCAATATACATAAAAATAACCGTGAGGCCCGAAAAGGGGGACCTGTAGGATACATAGAAGACCACTGTGTATATCATAAGTGTCCAGAGCGGACACAAATCTGGAACATACTGCTGGGCTGACCATGTCTGAGCTGAACAACTGATACACTAGAATGACAGCAGTGCTACTGAATGTGGTTCCAAAGGAACTAATGAGCTGCTGGATTAAAGTGACAATGGTCATACGTGCAATGGTACACTGATCTGGAACTGAACTGGGTACTCAAGGAAGCATGGAATTGGATGGCTTCCGAATACAATCTTCAATGCAACCCGGACATCCACGGAAACATATAACCGGTCGTTTCCAAAGTGACTCACCAATGTGCTAGAGTCGGAGGAGATCCGGGGTCTTCGACACATAATGGAAAGGATATACATCCTGCGCGATTCTCAATGATGCGATTAAGGTGATGAAGTCGAGCATGTGAGAAACAACTATTTGGAGAGGCAGTGATGACTCCTCTCAAAATGGTCCATAGGCACTCACCACAGATGGTGATGGGTCCAAGGCGCAGGGGCCTCTAGGTCTATCCTCTGGAATAGAGGGGATGTCGTCGACAGAGGGAGACCTGCATCTATCAAGGCAATGATGTTTCCTTGACAGGAGCGCGAGGTGCAAAACCGAAATGTGATAGTACTGATGGCAGGGTTGATAAACTGGGGTAAATAACTGGGCAAGTAGAGTGGATGGACTCAAACTTCCTTTGTTCAGAGTATGATGGCAGGGATGATCGGGTAGCACATGAAACTGATTGTTGGTAAAGGGATCATTGCTGTATGGGATCTGAGGGTGAATGAGCTGAGGGAGACTCAAGCTGTGGTGAAATGGTAGGAGACTGCAAAATACTCTGAACAAAGGCGACCTTAGTGGTGGTGCTGCCGAGCGGATCGATCATAGCGCCAAGAGGCGCGGGGGGGACTTCTTCATGGGTTAGGGAACTAGAAGAAGTGTGGATATAAAATGGTACTGTCATGTGGATTTTACGAGCCCAGGACAGTTCATGCTCGTGGTTGCTTTCAATTTTAAGGAGTCTGAAAGCAAATAAGAAGACTCTGAAGAAATGGAATGATACTGTCGTGTGGATTTTACGAGTCCACGACAGTACATGCTCGTGGTTGCTTTCAATTTTAAGGAGTCTGAAAGCAAATAAGAAGACTCTAAAATGATGCAATGGTACTGTCGTGTGGATTTTAGGAGCCCACGACAGTACATGCTCGTGGTTGCTTTCAATTTTAAGGAGTTTGAAAGCAAATAAGAAGACTCTGAATTAATGGTCAGGCAAGGATGAAGTGTTCAATCAAGGAAGATTTATGATGACCAGGAATGAGGGTGGGGGGGAACACTGGTGGGCCTCCTTGCGGGGTGAATGAATGGTGGAAAAATAACGAAACATTCGCAGTATGACAGGAGTAATTGGCTCATGTAAAACGTGTGAAATAATCTGATGACGGCCGATGTGGCGCGTAAATTGATGCGGCAAGGTGTAGGGACGCACTGTTGAAATTGTACCAAGTGAGAGTGAGAAATGATCTCAAGCATCATCACGAGCTCGGAAAAATGAATCCGGTGAGATAAAAAGTGTGAAAAAATGGAGAACGGTTGAAGTGGCACGAAAATCGAGAAGTGGCACTGTTGAAATTGTACCAAGTGAGAGCGAGAAATGATCTCAAGCATCATCACGAGCTCGGAAAAATGAATCCGGTGAGATAAAAAGTGTGAAAAAATGGAGAACGGTTGAAGTGGGTAAAAAATGACATCGAGCAAATAATGCAACGAGGTGACCATCGGGATGGTCTCGTCGTGCTGGTTCCAATGGTGGAAACGGTTCGGAAAACGGACTTCGTTTGGGTTCAGAATGGCCAAATAAGCGAAAAGTCAATGGACTATAAATAGTGAGTGGGCCAACATGAGATGTGTCATTTGACTAGTGGATGTTGACTCGTGATCGCAGTGGACCAGAGATTAGGTGGCATTTCTGGACGATCTAACCAGTCGATTGCGGAGTCGGGAGATACAGGTATTCCGTTAAACTCATACCTACATTGTTTTTGGGTTTGGGGGGGGGGGTAGTGGGTCTCAGGGGATGATTTGTATGGTCCACGTGGGTGGACCGCGGGTTAGGGGGTCGAAACTGCGGTCTCAGACCGTGGGTTTAGGCTTGACAGTCGTGGTTGGAGGCCGCGGCTGTAGGATTGATAGCCGCGGTCGGAGGCCGCGGCTGTGGGCTTGACAGCCGCGGTCGAAGGCCGCGACTGTGGGCTTGACAGCCGTGGTCGGAGGCCGAGCTGTTCCGGTTTTTTGGGATAAAAAGGAAGGTTAATTATTTTGGGATGAATCTGATGAGACTTCGTTGTGTGATTTGACAGTATGCCTCAGGTGCTATGGAGGGAGCGGGAGGTCCCAGATGAGATAGTGACAGTGGTTCGAGAGGATCGTCGGGTGCGATCGCTACTGAGACTCTTCGGACTGCTGAAGTTCGCGGAGGTGCCGATGATGCGGTCGGCAGGATTGCTGCTGAACCGGTTAGTCGGATTCTGGGAGCCAAACGCACTGGGATTTCGAGTGCAGGGAGAGAGGGTGGACCTCACCCTCACTGACGTTTATTTTTTGACGGGGTTGCCCTGCCTGGGCAGGGTAGCAGATACTCAGCCGCGGGTGTCTGCGGACCTGGATATGGATGATATGGTGGAGCGGTTCTGTCGGCCGGAGGCTCGGGTGCATCGGAATGCACTCTTGGTGAGGGATCTACGGGAGCCAACAGTACAGGCGATGGCGGCATGTGTGGTTCGTATTTTGGGGTCCCAGTCACCTGAGAAGGTGTCTGGGGGTCAGATGCAGCTCATGGAGCGTGTACTGGCCGGGACCTATTTTGCATGAGGCCAGATGTTCCTGACCTGCGTGCAGCGACAGCTGACCGCGGCGAAGGAATCTGGTAAGGGATTTTGTTATGGTTCATTTTTGTGTGCCTTCTTCATGGAGAGGGTCCCCACACTGCGGCCGCGGGTGCCGATCAGGGCAGGAGGATTGAGGGAGCCTCGGATGGTGCGGTGGGGAGAGATGATGCGCCGCTGTGGGGGCGGGGATGTAGGGCGATACTTCACGCAGGAGCTGTATTTGCATTAGCTCTAGATACCACTGATGCTGGAGGACTATCCATACAGGGATATGGATTTCACAGGAGATCCGGATGCTCCACGGCCACCAGGACAGGCATGGTGTCCAGACGGTATGTATGGTTTATTTGCATTGTCTAGTTTTATGTATATGATATATTGTTGATATATGGTAACTGACAAAATGGTGTTTTGCAGATGTGGGTCTGAGGCCATCGCCAGGACATGTGGCACGCAGAGGGACTGTGGCCATTCCATCTTTGCTTGGGCGGGGGGAGGTGCGTCGTCCAGATGCAGAGGGGACACTGGAGGCCGTACGGGTGCTGTTAGATCAGTTGCTGGTGGGAGTGACTGACATGGGATGGCAGGATGTCGATCCTGCCGTGGTTCAGGAGTGCTTGAGGGCACCTCGGGATTTCAGATCGATCGCGATCCGAGTGGCCATATTGGTGGACAGGGCGCGGGCACTAGGGCCCAGACGGGATGAGGACTCGCCGGAGGAGGAGCGAGGAGAGGAGTCAGAGGTAGCGGACACTGACAGTGATGCAGGGTATGACTCCCATTAGGGAGTGCATGGGAGTCCCCCCTGCTAGTTTTGTAGCTATGGCCTGTACCTTAGAGGCTTTAGGATTGTACATACATTTTTTTGTATAGCTGAGTACAGGGGTACTCAGAACATGTATATCTCATGTATATTTTTGATATCTATATATTTATGCACATGGATGCACTTTTTGTTTATGATGTTTTATCATTTGTACGCACGTGGATGCGCTTGATGATGTGTTGTATGTTTGTATTGCATGTGGATGCAAGTAGTCTAGGATGTTGGGCACGTGGATGCCCCTTGTGCATTTTATGTGACGTGAGATGATTTATGTATGATTAGGCACGTGGATGCCCCTATGGATGCAAATGTTTATGCAATGCAGTATTTTTGGTTTTTTATATAGTTGGATGAGATGCTATGATGTATGGTGGGGATGTTATATGGTGTGATTGATATGCCAATCTAGGACGTTATTTTCCATTTGATCTGCGACACTATTTTGAGCTCTTGGGACATGTGTGAATGTGATGGATTCAAACTGTCGGCTAAGTTTTTTTGTACGTAGGAATTTTCTAAATAGGAAAGGATCACGCACCTGGTAGCAGTTGTTGATTTGGGAGACAAGTAGCTGGGATTCCAAGAACACATGAAGGTGACGTATGCCCATCTGGAGGGCAGCAGTCAGGAGACCGGTCACAGCATCATACTCTGCCTGGTTATTGGTAGCAGTGCCTATACAGGTTCCGTCAAGGTGAATCAGTTCCTCGGAAGGGGAATACAAGATCCATGCTGCAGAAGCCAGGTTGGGAGACCAGCGGCTTGCGCCATCAGCGAAGCCAATGTAATGAGGTGGAAAATGGTCCATCTATGGGCATGCAAAAAACGATGAATGTGAGATTATGGTCAAAAAGGTAAAAAACACAAAGGGAGCAAACTGTACAATGTGGACCAATGAGGTCGCGGTTTCAGTTATGGGTAAAAACGTTTAAGATACAACCCATTACGGGGGTTGCTGAAAGGGTGGCCTTCAGGGTTAGCTAAAATGTATGCCACCTTGCCGAGGCAAGTCTGCACAATGTAAGGGCCTTGCCACATGGACTCGAACTTTCCTTTACCGGTTTTGTCGTGGGCTTGGTCATAGGCAAGGACGAGGTCCCCTTCGTGGAAAGTTCGAGGGTGAACATGTTTGTCATAACTGGCTTTAGAGTGGTTTTTGGCAGCTTCGATATTCTGGAGAGTGGCACGACGATCTTCATCGGCTTGTTCGAGGGATAACAGACGTTGCTCAAGGGGGGAGGTATTGGGGAGAAGCTCAATGGTGATGTGTAAGGCAGGTATCTGACACTCAATGGGGAGGACAGACTCTACACCGTGAACTAAATGAAACGGGGTAAAACCAGTGGTGGTTTTGGTGGAGGTACGGTAATCCCATAAGGTAGGGAATAGCATATGGTGCCAATTGGACTTATGCCGATCAACAGTGCGTTGGAGTATGGTTTTCAGTATTTTGTTAACAGCTTCGACTTGACCGTTCCCTTGAGGGTAGTAAGCCAAGGAAAATTGGTGCTCAAACTTGAGAAAGGTGGATAGCTCGCGCCAAACAGAATCTTCGAAGTGTGATCCATGGTCTGAGACCAACTGTTTAGGCACCCCGAATCGAGTGATAACATGGTTGAAAAAGAAACGGGCAGCAGTTTCAGCGGTACAGTTGAAGGTTGGCATGGCTTTCGCCCATTTGGTGAAGTAATCAACGGCGACAACGATGTACTTATGGCCGTTAGCAGATGAGGGTCTACACTCCATGAAGTCGATGGCCCACTTGCAAAAGGGACCAACGGTGACGACTGGGTGTAATGGAGCAGGTGGTGTCCGGGCCTTGGGGGCAAAAAGTTGGCAGTTATGGCAATGCTTGACCACAGTGATGCAGTCGGTGAAAAGTGTGGGCCAGAAGTATCCGGCGCGGACGACCTTTTGGGCAGTGGCCATTCCTGAGAAATGGCTGCCGCAGGCACCGCTATGGCAATCATTAAGGACCTGTTCAGCTTCCTCGTGTGTAAGGCAACGACGAATAATTGTGTCGACTCCTCGCTGGTAAAGGACATCTCCTATGAGGAGGTAGCGAGATGCATGGTGACGAATACAACGACATCCATTACGTGTGACGGTGGGTCAGAACTTCTGCATGCGCAGGTATAACAAGATATCACCGTACCATGGGTCATCGGACGAGATAGTAAACAAGTGATTATCGGGTAACTCTTTGGAGATGGGTGGGGCCAGGATAAATGAAGGGAGATCAGTGATGAGTTGGGCAAGCGCAAGGGATTTAGTGCTCTTAGGTGTTCGGAACGTGAGGTCATATTCCTGGAGGATAATGACCCATTTAGCCACATGGCCTTGCAGGAGCCGCCGGTTTAAGATATATACCATGGGGTTAGAATCGGCGACGACTGTGGTATGACTAAGCAAAATGTAGTGTCACAACTTTTGGACGGAAAAGACCACTGCTAGGGCTAGTCTCTCCTCATATGGGTAACGTAGGGGTGGGCCTGACAAGGTCTGGCTGACGTAGTAAATGACATGCTCTTGGCGTGAGGCGTCTTCTTGAACCAAGACCCTGGACACAGCATGCTCGGATGCCGAGACGTAGAGGATGAAGTCCTGAGAGAAATCCGGAGGGGAGATCAAGGGGGCTTGTGTGAGAGCTTTCTTGAGGTCTTCGAAGGCAGCTTCTACTTGTGTGTCCCAGATAAAGGGTATGTGGGTACGGAGCAGGCGTAAGAAACCGTGAACGGTTGTGGCGTAATCAGGAACGAAGCGTCGAAGAAAATTGGATCGCCCTTGCAGACTTTGGAGTTGCCGGAGCGTTCGAGGAGAGGGAAGGTCTAAGATGGCTTGGAATTTCAGGGGATCAACAGTAATTCCTTTCTGGGAAATAATGAAACCTAACAAACGTCCTGCCGGAACGCAAAAGACGCACTTGTGTGGGTTCAAGTGGATCTGATATTTGCGACAACGCAAGAAAACTTGCCGAAGGTTAGTAAGGTGGTCTGATCGTTTTCGGGAATGAGCTGTAAGGTCATCAAGGTAGACAACCAGGATATGGACCAAATCATGAAAGCAATAGGTCATGGCCCACTGGAATGTGGCACCAGCATTTTTAAGGCCGAAAGGCATGACACGATAGGAAAAGGTGCCCCATGGGGTAGTAAAAGTGGTTTTGTACTGGTCCTCCTTGCGGATTTGGATCTGATTGTATTCGGAAAAACCGTCCATGAACGACAGGACTTCATGCCCCGCACATGCATCAATGAGCTGGTCAATAAACGGCGTAGGGAAATTGTCTTTGGGACAGGCGCGGTTTAAGTCTCGGAAGTCACTGCATACTCTAATGGTGCCTTGTTTCTTGTTGACAGGAACAGGGTTTGAAACCCAAGTGGTATAGGCAATAGGATAAATGAATCTTGCCGTGCGAAGCTTCTCAATCTCTGCTTTGACAGTTGGGAGTTTTGAGGGATGAATGGGACGCTGTTTCTGACGAACGGGGGGTACATCAGGCCATGTGTCAATGTGGTGCTCTATAATGGCAGGGTCAAGACTAGGCATTTCGGTATAGGACCAGGCAAAGACATCACAGAATTATTTGAAGAGTGCTTTGTATTCTTCAATCTCCTGCTCAGTGCAAGATGCTCCTAAAGCGATGAGTTCGGGGGTGCCTCTGGGGGCAGCGATATCAATTTGGATGACAGGTGAGATGTTGGCCATGTTACCCTCTTCGAAGGCGTCAGGAGCAGGAATAGGGTCCTTGAACCAATCGACCTTGGGGGGAAGGAAGTCTTTGGATTCAACTGCAAATTGGGTAGCAGTGTTAGAGGAAGGTTCATCTGGGAGGAAGTAGGAACGATGGTGCATGTCATCCCAAGGATAATCCGGGGTAGTGAGAGCCTCGAGAATCTCCTCATCTGTATGGAATGTTTGTGTCGTCAAATCGGTTGACGAAGGAGTAGTGGTGGAAGAGATCATATAAATGGTATTAACCTCGTCGGAAGAGGAAGAGTCCGGGGGGTGGATTTCCACAATGGTGGGTGGTGTCGTCTCAACATCCAGATTGTTCATCTCAAAGAGAGTGGTATTGACCTCTCTGGAAGGGGAAGAGACCGGGGAATGGATTTCCACAATGGTGGGTGGTGCTGTCTCAAGATCCCGATTGTTCATTTCAAAGAGAGCTATTTTGTACTCGGGGATATCGGGACAGTGATGTGAGTAATGCCCATAGACACCGCATAAGGCACAGGAGTGGTTAGTGCGCAGGGATTTGTCTCGAGGCTTAGGGGTTGATTCTAAATGGACAACGGGGATAGTGGGGTCGTCGTCAAGCAGTTGCATGTATTCCTGTAATGCTGGTAACTGAGGACATAGGTGAGTTGCATGGCCCAATTCGTCGCACAACGCGCATTTGGGAGGAGCACGAAACACACGGGGGTTTTTGACTGTCTTAGGAGGTGGGACAGCAGTGTAAGGTTGGGGGCCTCTGCCCCCAATGGGTTTGGTAAGCAGAGGGGGGGGTTTCGTGGAGGACGACGGGGTAGCGATA
>LPNX011174178.1:3063-90467 GCA_001517045.1 Pseudotsuga menziesii | reverse complement strand
GATGATGATGTTCATGATGTTGATGGTGATGATGATGATGTTCACGATGTTGATGGTGATGATGATGATGATGATGATGTTGAAGGTGATGATGATGATGAGGATGAGGATGACTATGAGGAAGGTGATGATGATGTTCATGATGTTGATGGTGATGATGATGATGATGATGAGGATGACGATGATGATGAAGGTGAGGATGATGATGATGATGTTCATGATGTTGATGGTGATGGGGATTATGATGATGATGTTCATGATGTTGATGATGAGGATGATGATGATGATGTTGATGGTGATGATGATGAGGATGATGTTGATGATGAGGATGATGATGATGATGTTGATGGTGATGATGATGAGGATGATGTTGATGATGTTCACGATGTTGATGGGCATGATGACTGATGATGAAGAGGATGATGAGGATGATGTTGATGGTGATGAGGATGATGAGGATGTTCTTGATGTTCATGATGTTGATGATGATGATGATGAGGATGATGAGGATGAATGTTGATGATGTTGATGATGTTGATAGTGAGGATGATGATGATGATGTTCATGATGTTGATGATGGTGATGAGGATGATGATGATGAAGGTGATGTTCATGGTGAGGATGATGATGATGTTTGTGATGTTGATGGTGATGATGATGAGGATGATGTTCACGATGTTGACGATGATGATGATGAGGATGATGATGATGATGATGTTCATGATGTTGATGTTGACGGTGATGGTGAGGATGATGATGATGATGTTCATGATGTTGATGGTGATGATGATGATGTTCACGATGTTGATGGTGATGATGATGATCATGTTGATGATGATGTTCAAGGTGATGATGATGATGAGGATGAGGATGACGATGAGGAAGGTGATGATGATGTTCATGATGTTGACGGTAATGATGATGATGATGAAGGTGATGATGATGATGAGGATGATGATGATGATGTTCATGATGTTGATGGTGATGAGGATGATGATGATGTTCATGATGTTGATGTTGACGGTGATGGTGAGGATGATGATGATGATGTTCATGATGTTGATGGTGATGAGGATGATGATGATGTTCATGATGTTGATGATGAGGATGATGTTGATGGTGATGATGATGAGGAGGATGATGATGATGAAGATGACGATGATGATGGTGATGATGAATGATGATGATGATGATGACGATGATGAAGGTGATGATGATGATGATGATGAATGATGATGATGATGAGGATGAGGATGAGGATGAGGATGAGGATGATGATGATGATGTTCATGATGTTGATATAAAAATAGCACATTTTTGCATCTTTTCATTTTCTTATCTAAGTGCTTATTGATAATATCAATAATGCTTCAACAAATAATTTTGTTGATTTGAATGGGCAATTGTCCATCTAGCCAAATCCTTGATTTTTTTGTTTATAATTGTAATAGGAAAAAAAATCAATTTTTATTATCAGCCATGATATTTAATTTTATTTGATACAGAGGATTCATCCAACCGGTTCAAGAACTTGTTTTTTCTCAGCAGGATGATGTGGTTCTGTGTCTCGTCCCATGGTCATCCCGTGGTTTTGTTGGGAGCTACGACGAGAACAAGAGGTTTGGTCAATATGACATTTAAATGGTATGATGTTGAGAACTCCTTGTCAACCCAACAACATTGTCTTTGGGAAATTCAACCTCCTTGAAAATTGAATGCCTTCAATCTTGTCTCTTTCCTTGAAATCTCAACACCTTTACACCGCTCTCTTTTTCCCATGAAAAATATCGGTTAAACACCATGTTATTGTTAATGATACTTCTCTATTTTGATCTAGTAGTAGTTCTTGAGCATCTGAATCATCCTTTGGAGAAGCAACTAATGGGGGTCTTGGTCTTTCTAGTTGGTTATTTGCTAGATTGATAGATTGATTGATCTTAGATATGCAACAATTTCACTTGTTACGACATTTTTTTTCACATATTTTCGTCTACTTGTTCTGCTTTCTAGATTTTTTTTAAACCTTTATTTTCTTGTATCAAATATCGTGCACATACTAACGTTATATCCTGGAAGTTTTGATATCAAATGATTTTGTTCAAGATAAATGACAAATTCTAAAGATGTCAATAAAATACATTTAATTCTTATTTTTAACATTGTATCCGGAAAGTTTCAATGTCAAATGATTTTGCAATATAAAAGCCAATAATAAAGATATCAGTAAAATATGATGCTCCAAATACAACCACCACCAAATTCAGGTTTTAGGTTTCTAGCAATTTTCAATCATATTTAGGAAAGTAAGAGGATTTACAATCATATTTAGGAAAGTAAGAGGATTTTCAGGTTTCAGGTTTCTAGCAATTTTCAATCATATTTAGGAAAGTAAGAGGATTTACAATCATATTTAGAAAAGTAAGAGGATTTAGTTGACATATTTTCAACCTTTTTGTTAATTGAATATTTAGGAAAGCGAGAATTTAGCTAATATGATTTTTATATTCTTGTTAATCATATATTTATAAATATAAGAAGATTTAGTTAACATGTTTCTAATATTTTTCTATCAAATATTTAGAAAAAGTGAAATTTCTAACATTTTTTTTGTTAGTAACATATCTACAAAAGTGAGAGGAATTGGTTAACATTTAAATTGTTTAAAAAAATGAAAATTTTCCATTGCATTGAATATAAAAATAATATTGATATTTACAAATGTATTTCAATGGTTTTAAGAAAGTGAATCTTTTTTAATATAATGAGATTACTATTGATTGAAAAAAATGATATTAATATTTAAAAAATGTATTATGTTTATGCAATATTTTTTTTAAGAATGATATTGTGTAATGCACAAAACTTTTGCTTTATAGATGTTGTGTTTTATAATATAGACAATGTTTCAATTATAGATATGTAATAATACTACATTTGAATATAGTATATACAATTTTAATCGGTTTAATGGTCATGAACATATGTTTCTTCTTAAGAGGTCATAAGGTCAAATTTGAAGGAGCATAGGGTGTCTATACCTTTATAGATTTTTGGAAATAAATTTCATATACCAAAAGGTGTCTCACTTGGAAATGACCTTAAAAATAAATTATTGTTATTGTTATTATTATAAAGTTTTCACAAAGTACTAAACAAAAAAATAACAAGCACAAATGAAAAGATTCAAAGGTTGAAAGGCCATTGGTTCAAGCTAGACAAGATTTTAGAGGGATATAACTCTGCCGCTTCAACAGATTTATTGTCTCATCCTCGTACAAGTGAAACAAAGACATTGATAGAATCATGGTTCAAGATAAAAACTCCCCTTCCACTTGTCTTAGTCTAGGAAGCCCCCTTGAGGTGGAGGAATGGTATGTATACATAAAATTATTCCACACATAAAAATATCTGAATTCATGTGGACCCATTAGATCATGCAAGCCAAATAATTATGGTAAAAAAATTCAACAATGTCAAATACAACTACATGTTGTTCCAAAATATGCAAAATGGGCACATGTGTGATCTTTAACTAACAAATTTTGAATCAAGAGAATTTTTATCAACTTTTAAAAATTAGTTGAGTTAAGATACGATCTCTAACAATTAAATAAGTAATTAATAATTTAAATGTGACTATTGATCTTTAACTAACAACTTTTGAATCAATTTTTTTTTAATCAACTTTTAAAAATTAGTTGAGTTAAGATATGATCTATGACAATTAAATAAGTAATTAATCATTTAAATGTAGTTATTGTTGGAATAAGTAATCAAAACATGTATCTATCATCCTTGTGTTTTATACCCATGATGTGTCACCTTAGTTTAAAGCCATAGAATTGATGGATTTTTTTATCAACTTTAAAAAAATAGTTGAATTAAGATATGATCTCTAAAAATTAAATAAGTAATTAATCATTTCAATGTAACTATTGTTGGAATAAGTAGCCAAAGCATGTATCTATCATCCTTATGTTTTAAACCCTTGATGTGTCACCTTAGTTTAAATCCATAAAATTGATGTGTTATTTGTAATTTGTTGAACATTAGTGTTTCTATAAGATTTATAAACATTATGCCATAATATTCATGAAGATTTGTCTCTTGTATCCTTAGACATTAATATCAAGGGTATATGTTGTGATGTTACATTGGACCATTCAATCTACAAGGGTATGGGTAGAAAATATCTTGTATTGTTTATGAGTTTTCAGTTCATCATACTATGCTATTATTTCTAAGATCATTAAGCAATACATCACTAAAAAGTGTTTTAGCCAAAAAACATCAATAGTTTGCACAAACACTATTTCTATCAACCATAGACATGAATGAATTCAAAACGTTTTTTTTATTTATCTATCTAGACTCTTTCTTCTTTAGATTCCCTCTTCTCACTACAACAGGTGGCAATGTTGGGGACATTGCCACCTCGTGGCTCTTGTTATATATATATATATACACACGGTGATGATGGTATACATGGTGATGGTGGTGATAGTTATTAATATTTATTAAAATTAATTTTATTTTATTGGAGTGATGAGTGTTTTAATTTTTTTTTCGCATTCATATAAAATAACATAAGTGGCAAGAGTCTAAAAAATGAGTTTCTTCTTTTCCTAGAGTTAAAGGTATGTTGATTTACAATTGTTTTCAAGTTCATAATTGTTGGAGTATCGATACAATCATATGGTATAGCCGCCACACCTTTGGGAATATAAAAATGTGGACTAACCACCACTCTTGATGATAGGGCCTTGTGCTTGGTTTCAAATGTTCATCATCATATGTAGATTTTGGTGTAATGACAAACCTTACAGGGTATCAGAGCTAAGGTATGAGGTTCAATTCCCCCGAGCTACGTCAGAGGGGGGGTGTTGGAGTATCGATATAACCGTCACACCTCTGGGATTATAAAAATGTGGACTAACCACCACTCATGATGATAGGGCCTTGTATTTGGTTTCAAATGTTCATCAACATCTGCAGTTTTGGTGTAATGACAAACCTTACAATAATTAGTTTTCCACCCTCCATTGATAGTTTTTTCTCAATATTATAGTTCCAGTAAAGGTGCAGTAAAGCTTGTGATGAAGATCGATTCCGAGATATTTGTAGGAAGTGACTTTCTCCAAGTTATTATTATAATACACCACATTAATGATAGTGATATTTTTGGATTTGATGATCATAACCTTTTTTTATAGTGTATACTAAAACATAAATCTCAAAGAATTTTTTCTACTTATCAAGATCATAGGGGCTCATTTCCATAAGAATCATATCATCAGTGTAAAGAAAAAGGGTAATGAAGATACCAAGCAGAGTCATGCCAACACAACCTTCTTCTTTCAAACAACTCTCGAACTTATCGATGTATATGTCAAAAATGGTAGAGGATAGGGGGGATTAGGGACAACTTTGTTCACTCATATATTGCAATTAATTTATTCTGGCTAGACCTCAATGTTCCTAAACTTGACAATAACATTCTTGTACAACTTTATCATAGTAGCTCTCAACTTGAAAGGAACTTTTAGCTTTTCTAATGTATTCCAAAGGTTAGTTTTGAGCATTGTGTCAATTGTTTTTTGCGCCGAGAGGCACTCTACAATCCAGTATGAGGTAGGTCTTCTAATGTTTGTCCATATTATGTTGTAACGTTTGTTACTAACAAACTAATAAAAAATAAATTTTTTAATTATCGGCCAAATATGGGGGAGATGTTGTAATGTTCATACCTAACAAAACAATAATAATAAAAAGAATTTAATTATCAGCAAAAAAAATGTCGGTAATAAATACAACATAATATGAGGGAGATGTTGTAATGTTCCTACCTAACAAAATAATAAAAAATAAAAAATTAAACTATGTGCAAAAAAACATGTCGCTTCATAGAGCCTAAAATTGGGATCTATGCTAATATAAAGTCAACAAAACAACACAAAAAATTAAATTTGTCATTACAACCCTTCTTCTTAAAAAACAATAAATATAACACAGTAATTAACTATTAAATAATAATAACTTCTAAATCTAACCTTATCCTTAATTTTTTTAAAGATTTCCTAATCTTGAAATATATATTTTTTCCACTGCAATTCTATATAACTTAAATAATCATGTGAGCAAATTATTTATATTTCCAAAATATTTTATATCTAACTGTCCAAAATAAGTTTGAACCTACGAATATTCAATCATATTTACGACAGCTCCACAGTATTAACATTAACATTAAATGGGAACCACGTGGATTTTCACTACATAACTTGTACCCCATTTTTGTCGGGTTATCCCAACATTCCACTTTCTAATAATTCTCAAGTCAATCTTTTACCTCGTATATTACTATACAAGAAGATGCCGACTATATGAAATAAATATTTTGAGTTGATAAGAGATCAACCGATCTAAATATTAAATGGACTATAAATTAAATTAAATATTTTGTGTTGATAAGAGATCATCCCATCTAAATATTAAAATTATTGTGTATATGTATAATAATTAAGTTATTAATTTATATAAGCAGGACCGATAATGTTAGTTTTCAGCATATATATATAAAAAGAGAAAGAAACATCCAACCATACCAATTATATATGACAAGCTTGCAGGTGGGAGAAAGAGTCGTGTAGATGGGTTTTTGAACCCGGTCTTTTCCTGTGTTATTTTTTTTAAGTCTAAAATTTCAGTCTTGAGGGGTCACATTTTGATGTTATGTAAGCTGATTAGTGGGTACAGTCAATTGTATCTTTTGAGTTTTGAATGTATGATAAAGGACAAGACCCTCTCTTTTGGTTTCTATTACTTTGGTTTTCTTATAAAATGTGCTCTATTTTTATATAAATAAATTACTGTTTTAATCAAATGGATGTAGCTTGGGTGGTTGGGAGGGATGAATGTTACCTTCCCCACCCAGGTTCTACTCTTATAAGTGACATGTTGTTCTTGTGAAGCCCTTTGTAATAAATGTTGTGGGTATTGGAATTTTCCTAACAAATGGTGAACCACATTTAAAAAAAAATAATTACCCTTTTAAAAATGGACAAAATTCAAAAACCTAAATTTAAATGGTGAATTATATATATTTTTATTTTTTATTAACTAAATTATTGATATCCATCTTTCTTTTAAGTTGTCATCTTAAACATGAGGTAATTAAAAAACCGAGATTTAAATGGTGAATTATATATATTTTTATTTTTTATTAACTAAATTATTGATATCCATCTTTCTTTTAAGTTGTCATCTTAAACATGAGGTAATTCAAAAACTGAGATTTAAATGGTGAATTATATATTTTTTATTTTTTATTAACTAAATTATTGATATCCATCTTTCTTTTAAGTTGTCATCTCAAACATGAGGTCTTTACTCATAGATATTTCAAATATTTGATTATGGGATAATCATGTATAAACTACCCCATATATATATGAAATCGTGAAAATATATTTTCTTATAAATATGTTAGTGTTTATTTTATTAAAAACTAGAAAGGTTTAATAATCTTTCTTTCATATATATATATATATATATAACTTAAGTTTTTTTACATAAAAAAATATATGTACAATAGTTAAAGATATGAATTTTCCAACTTAATCCAAAGGACCAGGTCAAAAAAGATTAAACAACCGGCGCCCCCCCAAAAAGCCCAATGAATGACAGGTGGATCAAACCATACAGATGAAACCAACATCCCACAGCTAGCACCTGGAACAACATAACAACCACCAAAAGGAGAGAGACATCAAGGCCAATATAGATTGTCAATGACCATACAACAAACCCACCAAAAGTGGATGACACACTCCCATCCATTATAAATGTATAAGCAAGAAAAAAACGCAAATGGCCAAAGAAATAAACACCATAAAAAACACTGGAAAATATCAGGTTGGGTCCCTAGGTACCCCAAAAAATAAAATAGACAACTAAGATAAATCATAAAGGACCAACCGATCTGAAGAAGATAAGAGCCCATCCACCTAGAAGTCAAAATGAATGACACATTTTGTCTTGCTTAAGCCTTGCCTAGATAATACATCTACAAGATCATTGAAAACACGGTAGGTATGGATGATAGATAAGTGTGGAAAGTCCTTCAGCAGTCTCTTGACATAATCCAACCATGATTGAAGGTGCGTTGATTGGATAGTACAAAGATCTCTTTTGCAGTTTATAATTAACAACGAGTCCGTAGTAACTTGGTCCAATTTTATATGTCTATGTTTTGTAAAGAATAAGACCATCCATAGTCCCATAAGCTCCCCTCTAGTGTTGGTTACCGACCCACAGTTTAGCCATAAATTGATATATTGGGCACTGTCTAGGACAATAATTGAGCCAACACCACATTTTTGGGCAAATTCCTATGATGCACCATCAAAAATTTCTCTACAACCTTCTATGTATACTAGAGGATTTCTAGGCACCTTAACTGAGCATAGTTGATAATTGTTTGACTTCCCATTATATTCAAAAAAAAAAGTGATGGCTTTGCTTACAATCCTAACTGTGGAAGATTTTTGTTTTAAAAAATGATAGGATTTCTCACCTTCCATATTTCCGAGTGTATGAAGCATTCTAGCTCACCCCATCAAGGAATAAATTTGAACCAACTCATTAAACACTCTAAAAAAGTTTGTTGTGACCAATCAAAATGGATGTTACAGGAAACACATGCAGAGTACCAAATCTGTTTTGAAAAGGGGCAGAGAATAAATAAGTGCATCACAGATTCAACGTTCTCTGAACATCAAGGGCATATATTTGGTCCATAGTAACCTCTTCTCTATAAATTATCCCATGAAAGAATCTTGTCTTCTAAAGAAGTTCATATGAATATTTTAACTTTGTAAGGAACCTTCCATTTCTAGCATGCACAAAACCACCATTGTATTTGATATGATAGCACCATATGCCAGTCTAGCTTAAAGTTGGTCGTATCTGTGTTCCAATACCATCTTATAGAATCATCCTCACCCTCTAGCTGAATATTTCCTATATAGAGGCCCAATATCTATTTTGACCATTCCTTAGCTAGACTACCATAAAGACCCAACTGTAGAGCCTCAATCGACTTTGTAGAGAAATTTGTGCCTAGGTTCATAGCCACATATTCATTTAAATAGTAATAGCATTTAATCCTCAGAATGTGACTTAACTCATTTGATAAGATATATTCTACTGGTCCACCGATAATGGGATCTTCTCCTTGCAATATAAATAAACCATTTCGAGGAAGCCATGCTAACTATTCACCCATTACCAGAAAGGAAGAAACTAGACCCGCCCATATATTTGAGACACCATTTTTTTCCTTCTCTTTCAATCTTAACCACTGGATGGTTGTTTTCCTTTTAATGTATTGTGTTTTTATAACGATGCTCCACAGATTGTCACTGAAACTTGCTCGACAAAGACTCTTTTCCAAGAGTGCTTTTGCAAACTGGTAGATGTTTTTTAAGGACCAACCACCCTTCATGTTTTTTGGCTTGGCTAGGCGTTCCCATTCAACAAGAGGAAATTTATGTTTCCCCTATCACCTAACCATATGAAATTAAAAAAAAATCTGCGAATACAATAGAGGATTGATTTTGGAATTTTGCTTAAATATAACCAATAGACTCATAGATTATCCAAGACTGATTTGGCTAATGTTAATGTTCCACCAATGGATAGTCGTCTCCAACACCAATGATGGATTCTTTTGTCAAATATCTTTAAGAACCACTGTCAATATTTTGTCATGTATTTGTTTGGTTTAATGAAATATCCCAAGTACTGATACCCTTCTGATACATCCAAAATTTGATATGGCATAATTTCTGAAATTTTTTCTAGTGTTTCCCTCATAATTTTATGTTTTAGAATAGATGATTTTGTAACATTTATTAGCATTTCGGTGGCATGAAAAAATAAGTTTAGTATTGAATTATTATAAGAATCCCATTCATCTTCTTTCCCAACCTTGAAAAACATGACATCATCAATGAATAAAATATGAGTGATTGAGACAAGAGATGATATTTTCACCCCTTTTATTTGAGAATCTGCTTTTGCTTTTAAAAATAATCCACTAAGGCCCTCAATGATGATAAGGCAAAACAAGGGAGAAAGCAAGCATCCTTGTCACAACCCTCTTGAACCTTGGAAGAAATATGAAGGGAGGCCATTAATCAGAACATCGTAGTTTACTAAAGAAACACATGTCATAATCCATTTTATGGATTCCCATGGAAGACCAATATGTAAAAGAGACATTACGAGGAATCCCCAATTTACCCTATCATATGCTTTTGACAAATATAGTTGAAATATTAAGGAATTTATATTTCTGGATTTTATGTTATGAAAGACCTCCTGAGCAACACCAATGTGATCCATTATCTGCCTGTATACTAGAAAGACAAATTGCTCACTAGAAATATATATTGACAAGATTTGTTTTATTCTTTGGGCGATGACTTTTGCTATAATTTTGTATACCAAGTTGCATAATGATATGGGTATGTATTACTCAAAAGTTGATGGATTCGAATATTTTGGAATTAATGCAATAAAAGTGGATTTTAGGGAAATTGATACATTACTTGATAGTCTTGACTCTTCTATCACAACAAGAATTTATTCCCCCATTATGTCGAAGAATTCCAAGAACAATTCTACAGTCCATCCATTCGGCCCAAGACTTTTTGATTTTGCAAATCCTTTTAACAATTTTAGTGTTTCTTCCTTTGTGACTGGTTTCAAACTTTCATCACCCCATCACCATATTCCTATGAGAAGAAAGGAGGATATTCTTTAAAAACTTTGATCTATTCTATGATAGAAAAGTCTCTTGTGTCTTGGTAATGTGATTGATAATGTCTGACTGCTTCTTTCTGTAGAGATTCTATCTCCCCAATCATTTTTCCATCTTCATTCTTTAGAGCCCAAATTGAACTCTGCACCCTTCTGTGTTCAACATATTTATTGAAAATTTTGTTATTTTGGTCACCAAGAGAGACCTAGATTGCCCAACTTTTGAGCTACCATGTCTTTTCTTCCATTCTAAGTATTTTCATTCTTTCTTGCTCCAGGTCAATCAAAGTATTTCTTATTTGATTTTTTATAGAGATTGAAATGTTTGACATGGTTATATCATGTATTTGTGCTTCTATTCTCAATAAATCATCATTTTCGGCTTTTTTTCAGACTCTTTCCCATATCTGAACCATCTGTTTTAATAGTTTTAGATTTTGAACAAGTAAATGTGAGGCCGATATATCTTTTCCAACATCAAAATTATTCCATTCATTATGTACCATGGATTTGAAGTCTTCTTCCATCAACCAAGAGCGGTTGAATTTGAACGAGTAGTGATTCCTTTACCATCAAACTCAAATTCTAGAATTAATGAAGAGTGGTCTGAAATAGCAACAAAATACACCCATTATCGATACCTAAACATAGAGTCCATGATTTGGTCTACCGACAAGAACCTGTCTAGTCTTTTAGCTACACCTTCGGTCCCAATTTTACCATTTCTCCAATGAGGGTCTAACAAAACATGCTCTATATCAGACAGACCTGCTAAAGTGAATATTTCCACAAAATAATTGTTGAGATTGTCCCTTCTAGAATTCTTCCCCCAAATCTATGAAGAGGATAAAGTTAGGTTTAAGTCTCCTACAATAATCAATTTAGGAATCTACATAATACCTTCCCCAACAACCTCATCCAAAAAAGTATTTTCTATTGTTGTATGGGTCATCACTATTTATTAAGTTTACTTCACCTACAAAACCTAATATTTTACCTCTTAGTAAGATACCTAGAGAAATACAATAAGCCAATAAACTTACACAGTTTGGATTCCAAGCAGTCAATAGACCACTATATTGACCTTCAACATCTATTGAACATATTTCCCAATCCGTTTTTATTTTTATGAAAAGAGCCATGGATTTTTCTGTTGATACCATAGTCTCTTGCAAAAAAATAACATTGGATTCTCTTTCTCTATTAGTCGCTTGAGGGATAATGATTTATGGATCCCCCCACTCCTATGATATTTAGGGACATAAAGATCATTTTTTAACCCTATCTTTGGATTTGATATCTCTAAGAGCCCAAGTATTGGAATATGGAGAGCCTTCCACCTTATCTGGAGATATGTTCAAGATACTATTGGAATTGGAGTCATTGGATTTCCCTTTTCTAACACTACGTGTTTTTATAGGGAAAATTCATGCTTTAAACCCCCACACCTAACCTCCTTTTGTAAAGGATAATCAAGTGTATTAGTGCCAATATCCACTACTTTTCAACCACTAATAAAATCCCTAGTAGGTATATTACCATTGTAATATTGGAGAGGGTAATTTTTAACAACATCACAGTATGTAGGAATCAGAACCAAGTCTCTTGATGACTTAGATGGTACCTCACATCCCATATATCCTATAATGACTCCTGACACCACCTTTTCACTTAATATTTATGTTTGATGTACATGTTTGATTGGAGATTCCCCTGAATTCTTGAGTTGGCTATGTGAGACTACCCCATCATGAACCAAACTATTTCCTTAACCCATGGAGGCTATTGGATTTGATCCTTTGTTGGACCCAATATTAGGGTTAGAACATATATTTGGATTCAAAGGATCCCCAATCACCTTTGAATCTCGAACCTTTTCTATTTGGGTACCTAGATTTTGAATATCAACTCCATGATAAAAAAAATGGTCTCTCGCCAATAGTGTTTCCCCCCACATAATACCCTTTATGTTATAAGGAAATTATGAATTTCCTTTCATCATTTGATAAAGATGAGACAAAAGTAGGATCAAAATTCTAGAGCTTACCTGCTAGAATGGATGGAGTTGAGGATTTCTATAGAGCCTTGTCGATTGTAGATGGATCCACTTTTCTTGTCTTGCAAGAAATTTTTTTTGATTCACTACTATCATCCGAGGACCATGCTTGTACTTCCTCTATAGAGTCTTCACAATCCAAGCCAGAGCTCACAGAAGAGAAATTTCTCCAAAGGGGATACCCAATATTCTAAGGTTTGAGAGAAAGTTTTTCCTCGCTATTGCATTTCAATTTTCTCAAGTAAGCCATTCACCATGTCTATTTCCACAAGTATCCGACCAACCCTTTTGTCTATACCATTTAAAACATCTTCATTGATATATATAAATATCCCCAAGTGATTTCCAAGAGCTTCAAAAAACTTTTTGTTGCATACTGCTACTGGGAACGCTGGAAGGTTAACCCACAAATGTCAGAATCTAACTTGCTCTGAGTCTAGTTCAAACCCCGAATGCCATTGCTTCAGCATCAAACTACCATTTCCTTTAATCCAGGTTCTTCGATATATGTTGCGTGTTCTTCTTTTATGAAGACAAACCCATACTATCCCTTTGCAAGAATCAATATGGTTGGCATGTATGGTATAATCGATGCCCAAACTATTGAGGCCCACTAAGTAATGTCACGAGCATTCATCGCTCTGTAGTTGAACTTGCCAACCAAAGCTTTCAGAGAGAGACCCAGAATTCCTTCCAAGCCCACATCTCTACCTATGACCATCTTGTATCCTTCCTCTCTTAGTTTCCATTGCCATATTTTCATACAACACCAGAACCCCTATTCAAGAATAAACCCTCATATTTCTGTGTTGAAGGGTATGCACTAGGGTTTTGTAGAATCAAACCGGCCTGAGAAGGACTATATTCTTCTTTATCTAACCCATTTTATTTCAAGTTCAAACTATTTACCCTAGTACCAACCATTTTGTTAGATATGTTTTCTAGGGTACTGCCTTGTTTAACAATACCCTGATCAGTCTGAGAAAGGGATAATTCTTCCTTATCTGTATGGTTCCCAATTAGACCCTATTTGTAAACCCCAAAACTAACCTTCTAGTTTGAACTGCGTGCAAGAGCCCTATCATATGTTAGATTCTGAACAACATGTATTTCCTCAGGAGTGGGACCACATGGATTATTTGAGGCATGCGTTTGTGGCATAGTATAATATTCCTTGTCTATCTTGATAATCCTCGAACTTTCCCACCATTCATCTAACATCATGTCCTAGTCACCTAGATACAACCCACCACGTAGATCTTCCACCTCCTTAGACAATTTTTATTGAGTATTCCATCTCAGAAACCCTTCTATTTTATTAAATTACAAAGTGAGCACTACCACTCACTGATACAAAAGTTGTGACGCCCACCAAATCCATATTCCACCCCCTAGAAAGAATATTAATTCAATCTGGATACACCCTTATAGTTAGCCAAGCGTGCAATAATGACAGAAAGGATGAACTGAGAACAACTAGGGTTTTGATTCTCCATTCTCAAAATACTTTGTACTTATACCTATCAAATAGCTTAATTTATCATTACGATAATCACTTTATGTTACTATTAGATAGACTCATCAATCATGTATATACACATATTTTTAATCTAAATTACAACAATAAATATGTGGTGCATTTAATCTTAGAGCATTGAATCCAACAACTAGCCAAACCTAACAAGGGTGAGACCATATTTTGGAAATCCAACACCAAGTCCTTTGATATAAACATGAAATTTCCTTCATTGGAACGTAGGGGTATGGGAAAAAGGTAAAATTGAGATTGGACATGAATGGTTAGGAACAACGACACATTATCAAATGCTCATACCATCTTTTGGAAATCCAACACCAATTCATTTGATATAATAGGAAATTTCCTTCATTGGGAGAGATCAAATGAATGGTTAGGAATGACACACATTATCAAATGCTCGATAAACTGAAGTTAGACCTCGATCAAAAGATTTTTTCACTCGTTTGGATGTAGCAATCCCTTTAATCCATCCAGTATTAGATAAATGTGTATCATGCTGGTGAGGACATTGACCTATCTAAGGAGTCTTTAAGTCAACAGATAGTTTTTAAGGGTTAGCTCATTAAATTAGTAGGAATCAAGTTATTTGAATAGAAGGAAAATCTAATATGGAGATGGGATCCTCAATTGTGCTCTTATTTAATGAAATGAGATACAAGAACCTTGAGGGATGGTTGATGAGGGCACTGTAAACTGGTTGTAGGTATGTATTTTTAAATAATGAACCCCCCCTGTCAACTGGTGGTGGGTATGGGTTTTTAAATCATGAAACCCCAGAAAAAAAAAAAGAGGTTTTCTCATGGATTTCCTTTCTCAACAACATATTGACATGGAATAACTCCTAGTGGAGAGGTTGGGAGGGATGGGGAGGTGTTTGTTATGTAAAGAAATCTTAAAATTGATCATAATAATTCATTTATTATCATTATTCAAAAGAGGTTTGGAATTATACATAAGGCCTCTTCTTAATTTTGGCATTTAACTTGGTTCAAGGTTTAAAGGTATTGGCTCTCCAATTATCAACTATATGGTCCATGTGGATCACAGAAAAGTAAGTATTTTTCAAGGGAAGAGATTGTCCCTGACACAAGTACACTACATGTTAAGGGAAAACATTCCACACTACATGATAAGGGAAAACCTTCCACTAGATATTACAATGGCTAGGGAAAGGAATCCAAGAAGAAGTCTTTTGGCAACCATCAAGGACTTTGAACATAAGTCAAGGTTACTTCAATAGAGTAAAACATGTCCAAAAATCAACGACTTTGAACATAAGTCAAGGTTACTTCAATGAAGTAGAAAGTGTCAAGCAATCAGTGGGGTCAACCTTATCCTACATAACAACATTAATCGATGGTGGGGATTTCCAAATACTCAAACAAAAAGGTTGAACTAATAAGGTCGAAAAAACGTAAATGTATATGTTATGAATAATTTGTAAAGTTTTCTTCTTTTCAACACTCTTTTTCATGGTTAATATATATAACCATGAAAAACACAAAACTTTACATTTCATTAATATATTTTTACACAATAAAAAAATAAACTCATTCATAACACAATTCCATAATAATAATAATAAATTTAAACTCATTCAAATCCAGAGGGGGGTAGTGTATGTACACCTCTGTAGACTTTAGCAGTCGAATCACTGCGCAGGGGGGGTCCCTTGTCACACAAATAAGGGGGTCTCATACACCAAATTGGTGTCTCACTTGGTGGTGACCTTAAAATTAGATTATTATTATTATTAATTCGATAATAAAAAATTAAACTCGCATTTTGTTGTTTTACCTTGACACGATTACAAGTTGTTAAAAAAATGGTGTCGTTTTAGTTTATTTTCAAAATAATAATATTATATTACAAGTTGTTGAATAATCGGTGCCGATTTTGAATTCCATGATAATAATATTATATATTATTGAATGGTAAGTGTTGATCTAATTGAATATTTACAAATGTACAGGAGTGATGATGAGGTTTGGGAAAAAAAAAAAGCAGAAGGTGGCTACACCCATGGAGGGCGTAGAGTCAGGTGGGGCTTCAACCCCACCCACGGTGTCATCTGAGGAGGTTCAGATCAGAAGTATCCCGATTTCGCTGATTGAAATGGGAGGAAATGGTTGAGGTGAAATCGTAACGATAAAAAATAGATATTTGGAAAGTGTGTGTCCTAGAAATCCTAGGTCCCTGGTCTGTAGATCCGGTTGTCAAGTTTGAGGGATCGAATCCAGTATATGAAGGATCATGCATTTATTGGTAAATTTGTTGGAAATTTTCCCTCTGAAAAATACCTCGTTTGGTGGATAAAATCTACGTGAAAACCTAGAGGGAATTTTGACCTACAACTTGAATCGAAGGGTTTTTTCATGGTAAGCTTCATTAGTTTGGAACACTAAAATAGGGTTTTGGACGATGACCCCTACCTTTTCTATTTGTCGGGTCTCTTTCTAAGACCCTAGAAGGAATGTATTAACCCGAAAAAAGAAGACATGAGAACGTCGTCAGTCTGGATAAGGATGTACTCCCTACTAGGGGAATATAGGGACCTGGAAATATTGGAAGACATTGACAACACCCTAGGAACATTTATCAAAATTTTGGAGCATACGAAAGTGAAAAGGTACATAATTTATGTGCAGATATATGTATCTGTGGATCTATCAAAAGCTTTACCTGAAGCTATATATCTATCTTGGGATGATGAGGAGTGGAGGAAATCCTTAGAATATGAGAAAATTCCATTCCATTGTAGTAAATACCATGATTATGGTCATCTCTTTAGATATTTCCCCAAAAACTCGTCACTTCCTTAGCTGCGATCGAGTCGGGAAGTGGATGATATAGGTTTTTATAAGGTCCAACAAAAGAAAAGGGGAGCGAGGCGACATGAAGCTTCAAATCCCTCCAAACGTCTCAGTACTATTGACAAGTTTGCATTCCCAGAAGAACATGAGGAGGAAGAGGGCACTCCAAATACTACATAAGAACAGAAAGGAAATCCTTGTGCGAAAGAGGTGGAGTCAGAATAGGTAGAAGAGGTTCCAACGGCTAACTGGATGCAAGGAATGGAAGCATAAGAAGAAGGAGATGAGATGGACCTTAGGGAGATGGGTCTAGACGAAATTGAACATGTATGTGATGGACAAGGTAAAGGTTTCATTCCTAGAGAACAAGTTTCATTATTATACAACGCGATAATAAAAGTCAAGGCCCAAAATCCCTTGGGGATAGTGATTGGATCTCTGAAAGAAAGAAAAAGGAAATTGGGAGAAACCGACAAGAAATTTGGGCATAAATCTAATCTAGCTCGGATAGCAGAAGTAGGAGTTAAGTTAGTTGAATCAGACCAATACCCTACCACCAGGGAGGCCTTGGGGCTCTGATCTCTCTGCTCTCATGTTTCTCAATGAATATTTTAACATGGAATATTCGTGGGCTTAATAGCCCACATAAAGTAAAATTTTTTAAATGAAATATTCATATGGAGAATCCAACGGTCTTGTTTGTTCAAGAAACCAAATGCTTTGAACAACGTTTGTTAGAGGAAGGCATAACGACTTGGAAGAAATGTAGAGGTACTGGGATAGATGCATCTAGGGCGACAGGAGGCTAAGGGATTTTATGGGACCCAAATTGGGTCTCCCTAGTTGTCTTTGAAGTGTCCCACTGTTCTCTATTCGCTGATTTTCATATTATGGGCACCTCGATCCAAGGTTTCCTAACTAATGTATATGGTCCTCACACCCCGTCTCAGAAAGAGGGTTTCATCGACTCCCTCAAAAAACCGAATCAGAAGGTAAGGGGTAGACATTGAATTTTGGGTGGGGACTTCAACATGATCACCTCTCTGGAGGAAAAGAACAAATGATGAATAATATTGGAAGGGGAATGTGTTCTCTTATGGGATGCTATTCAAGAGATGAGTTTAGTAGATATTGTCATAGGAGAAGACATTTATGCATGGAATAATAGACGGGGAGGGGAGAGGCATATTTCATCCCGCATGGATATGTTTCTTATTTCAGAATCCCTTCTGGACCTTGACAGTGAAATTTCTTCCCTGGTTCTCCCCTTGGTTGGCTCAGATCACTGACTGGTTTGTTTATGGTAGAGTGGTCTGGGATCCTAGTTCATTTTTTTTTAAGGTTTGAACAGTTCTAGCTAAGACACCCAGAATTCAAGGACAAAGTTCATCAGTGATGGGAAGAGGTCAGAGGGGTGGAAGGGAATAGCATGTACAGATTCTTGAGTAAGCTCAAAATCATCAAAGGTAAGATAAAGAAATGGAATATAGATGAATTTGGGAACATCTTCAAAGATAAGGCCTAATTGGAAGAAAATATGGGTCATCTACAAAAATAGGGGATGAGGGATGAATTTTCCCCTGCGATTCTTAAGGAGGAAGGGAAATTCAAGGCCTAGTTGGAAGAGAGAGAGAAGCAGGAGAAGCTGCTATGGAAACATAAATCGAGGGTCAAGTGGCTTGAGGAGGGGGAAATGAATACAATTTTCTTCATAGATCAACCATCCAATATAGTGCTCTTAATCAAATCCTTAGGTTCAAAAGAGAAAATGGGGATTGGGTTGAAACAAGGGAAGGCATCGAGAGGGAACTTAATCATAATTTCTAGCATATATTGGAAGAACCAATCCAAGATAGAAGAGTGGAAATCAATTGAATAACCTGCAGCATTACCCATCTAGTTACAGAAGGCCAGAATGAATTGTTAATGCGACTGATCCTCATGCAGGAGGTGGAATAGGCAGTGGAACATATGGCTGTAGGTACGGGCCCTGGACCTGATGGATTTGTGCTGAACACTTTCCATTATTTCTAGGATCTGGTCAAGGAGGAGGTGTTGAGAATAATGAAAGATTCTAGGAGATCCCAACATATCTTACCAACTCTCAATGCCACCTTTTTGTCCCTCATTCCAAAGATGGGGGAGGAAAACTCACTGTATCAGTTTCATCCTATTGCCTTATGTAATATTATCTACAATATTATTACTAAATACATTCCCAATCACTTAAATTCAATCCCCCCTTTTATTGTCTCCCGAGAACAGTCTGTTTTTGTGGACTAGTGTCAAATTATGGATGGGGTCATTTTAACTCATGAGATTCTTCACTCTCTCAAATCGACTGGCACTCCTGGAATGATGGTAAAGCTAGACATAGCTAAAGCTTATGATAAATTGAACTCGTAATATCTAAGAGGCATTCTTAAGGCCTTTGGATTTTGGGAGGACTAAATTCAATCAGTTCTTAAACTTGTCTATTTGGCCTTTTTTTCCTTCCTCGTCAATGGTGTCCCTTTGAGGCTTATTTTCCCCACAAGGGAATTCAACAAGGGGGCTCTCTCTCCCCTTTCATCTTTATTACTATGGCCGAGGGATTAGGTAAATTAATAAAATCTAAGCAAGTGGAGTGAAGTATCCAGGGAATCAAGGGGCTACAAGAGGCGACGATCCAAAACCATCAACATTTTGTGGATGATATGATGGTAATTGGCCGTCCTTCATTTCAGGAGGCTAGGACCATAAAAAGCTATTTACATGTGTTTGGGGCGTCCTCATGTTTAGAAATTAATGAACACAAATCAGAGGTTTTTTTCTTCCATACCCCTAGAATTACACGGACCAACATTTGTAGAATTTTAGGCTTTCCCGTGAGCTCCCTTCCAACCAAATATTTGGGTGTTCCCTTAGTGGACTCCATTGTCCGGAAGGGGTCTTGGTCAGAAATTCTAGACAAAATGAGAAAGTGTTTGGATATCTATATGTTGCAACCTCTGAACCTATCAAGTTGTTTAGTCCCCGTAAAGTTAGTTCTTCAGGCCATTCCCATTTATTTATTTTCTATTATGGCGGCCACAAAGGGAATTTTAACAGAAATATGGAATATCCAGTGAATATTCCCTTGGAGTGGAGGAGAGGACCAGAGAAAATGGGCCTTGGTCAAGTGGGAGACGGTATATTCCCCAAAAACTCACAGGGAATTAGGATTACAGGATCTGTAGGCTATGAATTCGATCATGGGGGGAAATCATGGTGGTAATGGGTCACACATGAGTAAGAACCCTGGGCCAAACTATGGAATTGCAAATATGTTGGAGGATGGGAGAAGCACAGCCTCATTCGTTTCACTGAAGAAAAGAAGGGATGCCATATATGGAATTCGGCCTGGAAGGAAAACATGTTAATTCAGGAAAATAACTTCTAGGAGGTTTGGAATGTGGAATTGGCCCTTTTTTGGGAGGATGCTAGGAAACAGCTCTCACAGTTGGATTCTAACCTTGACACTCCAATTCTTCACCAATGCTACAAATATCAGCAATTAATAAGAATTAAATATTTATGGGAAGGAGGGGTGGACTTGATGGTATTCAGAAGATGGATTCCAAAGTCGGTATGGGCACAATTAGGAAACGAGGATGAGATTGTAATAGTAATGGAGGCTCTTTAGGATTGTTTCATCCGCCTAAATAAAATATATGATAAACTCATGCGGGTTTAATAAGTCTCCAGATGACCAAAACTAGAGTAATATGTGGAAGGAAAAGTTATGACCCAAGATCTCAACTTTTGTTTGGTTAATATTACAGATAAGAATTCTAACATGAGAAAAGCTGGAGAAAAGAGGTATGTATGGGAATTACTAGTGTTATTTATAAAATGAGTGCCAAAACATTGAACCATCTATTGGACAATTGTCTATTCCCTAGTTCGCTCTGGGACAAAGGCACCTTTGTCTTTCATTGTTTTGTTAGAAGCATGAGGTGACCGGATCTCACCGTGAAAAATTGGTAGCAGAATTATTTTTCAAATGTGATTTTCAATCAGATTTGGTCCATATTCCCAAGCTTTGTGGTGTGGGAAACCTAGAAAGAGCGCAACTGACAAATTTTCAAGGATGTCTTGCATACTATAAAGAAAGTGTGGAGGACATCCAGGTAGTGATCTTAGAAACAATTTGGCTAGGGTCTTGGACATAAGTGAATTGGCAAGCCCAGGGGATGAAGAGCCTCATATTGAAGGATTGGGGAATTGATGGGATGATGCATTACTGGGGACAATGCAAGAGACTCCCCCTTGGTGGATCCAGCCTGAAGGGCTGGGAGCCTCCTGCACCAAGTTGTTTCAAGCTGAACTTTGACGGTGCCTGTAAGGGAAACCATGGGAAGTCTAGCTTTGGTAGCATTATTAGGGACCATGAGGGGATGATTAAAGACTTTGTCTATGGCGGCCTCGGTCATGACACCAATAATGTTACAGAGATGGAAGGTCTTATTAAATTTCTTGGGGTTTCTTAGCAGTAGGGTTGGTTCCCCTTGGTGGTTGAAGGCTATTGTCAAGTGGTTATTAGAATGGTGAAGATAATACATAATGACACGTCTTACTATAAGTCCTTGTCAAGTTGTAGTCTGGATTGCAGGTCGGAGTGGGTAGAAGAACTAGCAAGGAGGACCTGTGGATTATGTTTTAACCATGTAAGGTGTGAATGAAACAAGGTGGTAGACATCCTAGCTAATGCGGGTACAGAGGTTCGTCAGATGATCATTGGTAATGTATGGGAGGATTTTCCTGATGAGACACTCGAAGAAACGTGTAGGTCATAGGTGTCTACGAACAAGGCTAGTTAAGAGGTTGATGTCAAGCAGGGGATCGTGATGGCCCATAGGTGAGCCAAGTGTCTGTGATCTAATTTGTACGATGAAGTGACGTTCCAGTGGAACAAGACAGATTCCTTTAATCCTCATGAATAGTTTCTTGTGTGGAGTCATTGCTCTCATTCTTTCTGTAAAATGGGATATCAATATGGGGTGTGGAATATCTCATCCATTATGGGATGGATTTATGGTAGGGAATTACCAGAGGACAACTGAGTGTAGCTGTGGTACTCAAGAAATCATTATGGAAAGAGGGACGTTGTTATTTATCTCAGCTCATTCGACATCCATGCTACTACGTGGTTCTCTTTCTTTGATTCTAGTTCTGAGGTGGTGGATTTTATTGGTAATTGTATTGCGAGTTGAAGGGAGGAGTAGGGGAAAACAAAGGCAAGGGGACTCACTAGTCCAAGTCCAATCATCTCACGGGTGTCCGTAGACATATCACATGTGGTCAGAAGATATCGACATGGGAAGCCAAGTACTTTCAACTTGGTTTTCCTTCTGAGTGCAAGCCCGAACTGGTGGTATTGAGGAGCACCTTTGGGTGCAGCTGGATGAAGATACCCTTAATTCTGAAATCAAAGGGATTGAAGACTAAGTCATTGATCTTGGGAACAATGCAACCCATCTAGGGCTTTATGAAAGAATCGTTGCGCTGTTCTGGGAGATGAAAAACCTCATTGACCATGTTCTGTGGGAACACCTAGATAAAGAAGAGGGGCATGTTATTATGGTCCCTTGTTGGAAGGCTCATCACACAGAGACTAGCCTACTTAGTGCGAGTATGGACGTAGTTCTGGAGGCTCTAGGGATCCGTCTATTGACTCCCCCATCGTGGAGCATGGGTGGGACGCCGATGACTCAATATGGGGATCTTCTCTGTCATATGGTGATGAACTATGGTTTCTAAGGCCTATTTGTGCTTCACAGATGATTCGTCTCTTTGGATCCTTATGTTATGTATGGTTGTTTAGGGTTTATGTTGTGATTCTCTAAGTATGCCATCAATGAAAGCGATCTCACGGGTGTTTAGGTTATCGAGAAGGTTAATTGGTTCCTCTATTTTGTTATGTTTTGTAATGGGTGTCTCTAGGGGATCGAAGGTTTAAAATAATGTTTTATTTTTCTATGGGGTTTTGTAGTATCAAAGGATATTTGGTTCTCTATAGTAATGCATAGATGGAAGCTATGCAACTCTTTTGGATCCTCATGGAAATACAATAATCACTTACGAATAGGGAATGAGACATGCAACTAATAAACAAGCTGAGAAGTACTCATTATATATGGGTTTGTAATTCATCATTGCTCTTAAGATTCATAAGGTCGTGATTTTAGGAGACTCATTGTTGGTAATTGCTCGATAAAGGAGGAAAGTTGTCAAAGAGGAAACAATAGTTGGTTTTCTACAACAATGAATCATCGACATTGGACAACCTCAAGTTGATAAGGGATTTCAATCTTATTTATATATGAATGCATAACAATTAGATGGTTGATTTGTGCTAATAGGGACACCCTCATCGTCAATGGCTGCCCGAAGACACTCCAAAATTATATTAAACGCCATAAAGGGATCCAAAGAGCTTCATTATCCTCCCTAAGCATCAATGACAATTGGCGCATGTTAAATGAAATGGGTACGAAACCCGAGGTGTATTTAATCCACCACAAGAGTGGTGTATTCTTCCTCTTAGATATCATTATGGGCTTGCACTTTCATTTTATGGCACTAGAGTTTGTTTCTAGTGAGGTCTATGGGATATCTTTGTTTGGAGATATCCAAGCTAAAGGTCTAAGTAGAAATAGATTAAATTAGGATTTACTTGTTTATGGGAGACTATCTGGAAGTCTCTCACAATCGATTTGGTAAGTAATTGAGGTAGTGATCCATGTGAAAAGACTAGTGTTGGGCTCCCTCATTTTTCTTTCTTCGTCTATAATCCCAACGATATATTTTCCTATTGTTTCATGTCTCATGGGATCTAGTCTAAGGGAAGAGTGAGAAATTTATGTGAAAATCCAATCATGGTGGGACTGAATTAGGGTTCAGGGCTAGGAGCAATTCAAGGGGAAATAAGGGAAATTTAGAATCCAAGGAGGAGGCTACACCCGCATTTGGAGCGCGTAATTGAAACCATGGAGCAACTCTCCTCTCACTTTGTCCACATAGATGCAAGGTTTGATGCTTTGGAAAATCAGGTCCAAGGGCAGGGGGGAATGATAGAAAAGTCAGTACTTGATGTTAAAGTTCACCAATATATGATGCTGACTATGAGTCAAGGATGTCTCTCACAAAACAATGTGACTATCGATTGTAGAGATTTGAATGAGGATTATATCAAGCCTCCTATAAAAGTAATAATTAAGGTGTCGAGTTCTCACAACCAAACAGAAGACCGAGCAAAGGAGGAAAATAACATGGATGAAACTTCAAGTGGATAAATATCTCCCTAACTCTTCTTTCATATGTTTTTTTATATAACTCTCCTAGAAGGGTCTATTATAGTTTATAGTTTTAAATGTTATGTTATCTATGAATTATATGCTATAGATCTTTAGACGGAAAGGATTTTTTTGGGCATCGCTCTGTTAGGACAGGAGCAATAAATTGTATAACCATTTGGTTGCTTTTTAATAACCTTTTAATATAATATATTCTTATTTTAGTTATATAAAATATGTCATTTTTTTATTCAAAATTACTTTCTAGAATTTCCTAAATTGATACAACCATGTCTTGATATATAATCGAAATGTATAGACTTTATTGAGCCTAAGATTAATTAATCATATTGTTGTTAATCCATTTATAACCATATCCATGATTGTACTTGAGGAAATAATTTATATAGCCCAAAACCCATTATTTAAACTAGTTTCTTGGGGTCTATAAACCAATTTAAACAAAGGGTCTTCAAGAATCAAACTCTAAATTTGATCAACTATAATGTTTTGTAGTCCAAAGTAGTAGATGTTTGAATGATTGTGCCATTGATCTTCAGGCAATGAGCGCAATTAGATTGTATTATTATGCAGTGTAAAGGAATGAATAATACACACTGAACAAGACAAATTTCACAAGAAACAGATAAGTATTGCTCATTATAATTACAGTATAAACTTCATTAATCCCAATAGTATACAACCATGTTACATAAAGGAGAATTCAAATCATGTGGATATGATTCAAATATAACGACTCAATCTGACTACATGGATAACTAGAAGTGTCTCAATGACTATCATAGCTTACTAGACTAACTCTAGTTGTCTAATTCAGTCTCTCAATCAATTATAATAAATTAAACTAGTTTAATTGATGTGGTAGGTGAGAAGTAGGTGATAATAGGCGCCTACCCACATGTAGCCATGCAAGACTAGTGCTAACTGAACTGGAGGACATCTAATTGAATGTAACTAGAGCATAACTTAGCTTGACTAGTTACGAACTACCAACAACTGAAGGAGGTTGGTGCTGACATTCCCAGTGGATCCTAAATTGTAGGGATTGGTCTAGGAGGCACATAAACTGATGCATGAAGGTGCAATCAGTTGCAGTTAACCTATATCTATGTTCCCCAAACTCTAGTGACTGGTACTAGTGGCCACATTAGCCCAAGTGGACCCAATAATATTTAAATAACTCTCAAGTTAGGAAAATATAATCTAATAGACTAGTTCGGACAAGGGAGTATTATAAATCCTAACACCCCCATTTAATCCTATATTGGACAATTGTGGTCTTTGGAAACAATGCCAAAAGTCACCCATATATAATCTTAAAGAATTAAAAAATGCTGCTTAATAAACCAAGGAAACAAGGAAAAACCTCATGGGAAACCCCCCCCTCAAAATAAGCAGGAACAAGAATTACAAGCTATTCTTAGGAGAAAAAAAATTCCTCTTTAGGAAATAACTTGCAAAAAATAAACTCTACTACAATTTGTATCTCTATGCAACAACATGGTTCTTCTGTGCAACAACATCCTGAAGTTGTGCATGTGAACCTCTGAATTTCCTTCTGAATTGATGGATGTAGTGTGGGTTTCTTCTTGTTGGAAGAGGAAAGGAATGATCAAATTTCTTCTTCTATGGGACAAATGAGTGATCATTTGCTATCATCAGATAACTCTTTCCTGGAGCCTTGTTGAACCACTCTGTAGGGAGTGAATCTGTGAGAGTGAGAGAAACATGCTCATTTTGATACTGGGACCTTGTTCTCCTTTTGTCTTCTGGATTCCCAACACCATACCCAGTTGCAACAATGATATTTTGGGCCCATCAAGGATTAGGATTTTGGTTTGGAATGGTTGCTGGATCTGGATCTAGAATCTCATGAGGTTCAACCTCAATACCAAGATCATGTTGATCTTGTTCCTCTTCATCTGAAATTGAAAAATGTGACAAATCATCATCATCAAAAGGTAGTGGAAGAGTGGTTATACCTTCTTGTGCTTCAGATGGTGGTGGATCAAACAACTGATCTTATTCAAACTGAACATTGTGCTTGATGAAGCATTTCCTAGTTGAAACCTCCATCAACTTGTATTCTTTTTCATCCTTTGCATATCCTATTCGTATGCATTCACTACTCTGGGATTGGAAGGCCTTTCTCTTATCAATGGGTATTCTGGCCCAAGCTTTGGAACCAAAAATTCTCAAGTGAGAGACATTGGGATTATTCCCATCCAGTGCTTCGAATGGAGTGGCCCCAACCATTGATTTATGAGGCACTCTATTCTGTAAGTATTAAGAACAATTTAGAGCTTTTGTCCAAAGAGGAGGAAGAATTTTGTCTAGGACAATACATGTTTCCATCTCCTTTAATGATATCTTTTTCCTCTCAGCCACACCATTCTACTCTGGTGTGTATGGAACTGAGTGTTCCATTTGAATCCCCTCTGATTCACATTACTTCTAAAAGTATATTTTAATGTATTCACCTCCATTATTTGATCTTATGGAATTGATATTTTTCCTGAAACTATTCTCAATCATAGCTTTAAATACTTTAAAAATTCCAAATACTTTTGATTTCTGTTTCATGAAATATATCCAACAAAACCTAGAACAATCATCAATAAAAGTAAGGAAATACCTGGAACCATTAATTGATGTCATAGGAATTGGTCCTAACACATCACCATGAATCAAATCAAGTATAGAAGCAGCTCTATGTGCCTTCCCAACTTCATACCTCTTCTTTGGATGCTTACCTACCAAGCAACCGACACATACTCCAATGGAAGTTTGGATAAAAGGAAAACCTTCAACCATTTTATCATTGTGGAGTTATTGGAGATATTTGAAATTGATATGCCCAAATATCTTGTGCCATATCTTCCTAGTGTTGTTAGCATGAGTCAATAGCGTTGTAGGAGGTGAGGCGGGAAATAGGAGGTGAGGCGGGAAAATGTGAGAACTCATAAGCCTTAGTAGCATGATTGGAAATACCTTTCGCTATGATATTTCTAGTAGTTTTCTCCATGATTTCAATTGAGATAGAGTCAAATTTAACTCTCTTAGGAGAGCCTGTATGGGTCATCTAATAAACATACAACACATTAGCCGCAAGGGGGGGCACATAGAGAACATTTTTGAACTCACCATGATGAATTTTAACTAAACCTCTTCCTGCTGCTGGAATTTGGGAGTCATCTCCCATCTGAATTCTAGGTCCTTCTGATAGAGTAAGAGTGGATAACGATTCCTTGGAAGCAACCATGTGGTTGGATTCTCCATAATCAATCAAGTAATCTTTCTACTGAGTAAGACATGCCTTCACGGAATGGAATTTCTCATGATATTTTTTCTATGGTCCAACATTAGGAGCAATGTTGTTCTGTTCAAGGAAGGAAGACAACTGGTCGATCTGCTTCTTTATGCATTGTTTTTTAGAATGAAAATCCCTCATGCAATAAGGACACTTATTCTTTTGAAACATTTTCTTCTTCTTAGAGCCCAAATCTCCTTCGAAAGACTTATGACTCTCTTTTGGTTTCGAATCAGATTCTTTAGGCTCCTTCCCCTTGTGATTCCATTTAAGTTGCGCATTGGTAGAGTTTGAAATCAAAAGAGCTTGGTTCTTGGAAATTTTGAGGACTCCCATTTGGACCAACTTGTCTTGCTCCTGTATTAAAGACTCGACAAAGGTGTCAAGTGAAGGAATTCCAATTGGGGATGGAAGCTCTTCTTAAATGGAAGGTAGAGACGAAGACAAAATACTCAGAACCAATTTTGTTGAGCACCGAGAGAACAAAACTCTCATCCTTCCTCTCTATTCTGCATTGCTTACATTATAGTGCAAGAGACTTTAATTTGTGAAAAATTGCTGGATGGTCTCGAAACTACTCGGCTGCAATGATATTAGCTCGTTCTCCAAGATTTGTCCCCCAAGCTCATCTTGTTTTCCAAAAAATATTTCGAGCTTCTCCCAAGCTTCTTTGGGAATATTCAATCCCTCAAGATGAAATAGGGGATCCATGGAGATGGGAGCACAAAGGAAGCCAAAGGATTCATCCAACTGGTTCAAGAACTTGTTTTTTCTTAGTAGGATGATGTGGTTCTGTGTCTCGTCCCATGGTCATCCCATAGAGGCCAAGCTTGAGCAAGGAGACCTGCATATTTTTTCTCCAATCAACATAGTTGAAGGGTGTTAGGATGTGGGTTAAGAAATCTTGATAATCCATCAATTCGCCTTCTATACAGTCAATTTCTTCAATCAATCTACGCAACAACTGTAAGAAAACACTGCAAACATAAAAACAATTCACACTCTTTCAGAATCAATCCTTCCATCTCGACTTGTACACTTTATCAAGGTTTGTCACGCTCACAGAGACTTCTCTGAACGAATCCAGAGTTAGCAATGCACACTTTGTGGGACTTATGTGGAAACCCAACTTCTTCTGGTGTACAATGGAGAATGTACAGACTTGCTTCTTGCTCGAGGAAGCTCTGATACCTTGTTTGAATTATTGTGTCATTCATATTTAGGAAATGAGTGCAATTAGATTGTATTATTATGCAGTGTAAAGGAATGAATAATACACACTAAACAAGACAAATTTCATAGGAAACATATAAGTATTGCTCAATATAATTACAGTATAAACTTCATTAATCCTAGCAGTATACAACAATGTTATGCATATATCATATATAAATGGTCGAAAGATGTTTGTTGGAAAATTTAGTGGTTTGCAGGTCTCTTTGAATATGATGATGATCTAGTCCCGTAATTTGTGGGCATTGTTGTTGGGATATAGTCCCATTATCCATTTACTTGTGCAAGTCTAGTTGGGTTTACTCTTCAATAAGAAGGAGGATTCAAAGCGGACATTACACTAGTTTTAGTTCATGGATAAGTGCAAGCTATTCCTTAGTTATTGGAATCCTCTCTTCGATGCAAGAGATGAGTTTACGACATGCACTCTTGTGTAGGTAAAACTTCCAAGGTTACCACTTGAGTTAGAGTCATAAAAAGGATTAAAAGACATTGGGGACACCTTGGGGAAGAACATTGTAGTGGAAAAAAAGTATTCTTAATAGTTCCACTCACACTATGGCATGTATTCTAGCCGAATTTGACCTAAGACATGGTCTCTATGAGACAATGAATTTGGTCGTTGGTAGAATAATACACACACAACCATTGGACTATCTCAATATCGCATTTAGGTGCACCCAATGCCACATTTATGGTCATACATTAGTTGATTGTGAGAAACCTTTTCATAAAAAAGTTTGGAGGCTTAAGCAATAGATGAAGTCAAGTGAGGATTCTTAGTCATAGGCTAGTGAACAGGTCCCTCTTAGTGCTGAAAATATGCTAAGGGGGTTGGGAGATGGGACTTGTGAGGAGATAGCCAGAAAATATGTAGAGTTTGTAGAGGGAAACACTATTAAATAGATTATGTTGGGAAGTATGTCTATCCCTTTAGTTTCAAATGACCATATACATGAGTCACGTTGGGGATTTCCATGGACGAATTTTGGGGACATTGAAATCTCTTCAGATCGATTAGAGTAGGAGGCTATGCGTAGAGTAGAAGACCGAGTCTACAAATGCTCAGGTAAGAACTCAGAGCACTCTAACCCATCCATGCGTAAAAAAAATATTTATGTCTCATTAGACACTATCTCCACTAGTACCTCGATCATTATTGTTCCTTATTCTATGAGGAATTTTCATATTGGCTCAATGAGAGAGGGACTAGTCAAAAGAATCTTCACTATTGGGCTATCAGTCGCTTCAAACTATCTTATATGCTCCCCACTTCCACTTTCTACTAAATCTAATGGAAACAATTCCTCTTCTTATGGGTGTGGAATTTATTCATTAAGATCTTATACAAATACAAAATTCAATGGAGTCTCAAGGGGGATGGAAGTTTGATCTATCGAAGGAGGTTGGTGTCTCTAAGATGGGAAGGAAATCCACTATTAAGATTTCCTAGTTAAAGGCATCTAGCGAAGTAATTCGAGAAGGTAGAAGTTTATCTTTGGGGTTCTTCGAGCAGGGAAAACCCTTGAATTGGTTTCATCATGAAGATCATGTTGGTTAATGTACAAGGCATAAGAGGGAAGGCTAATTTTTTTCTCCTTAAGTGCCTATATGAGTTGGAGAATCTTGATGTGTTGTTATTCCAAGACACTTCCAAGAGTCAATGGGAAAAGGTAAAATATTAGTCTTAGAATTTAGGAAGAGGTTTGGGGATTGGAAATTTATTGTATTGGTATTTGTTGGTCACTCAAGGGGCGTTATTTCAAGATATGATAACGATCTCTCCTTGACTATTCTTTTTGCAGCATGATCTGTTTTGTGTACTTTAGTACATAGTAAGAACTTGGATTTTTCCTTTTCAATTCTCACCTTGTATGGGTCATATGATGGTAAGTAGTAATTTTGGGATCATTCATTTATACTTGATTGTCTCAATATGGATAACCTAATAATTGGTGGGGGGTTTAAATATGATAGTAAGCATAGATGAAGTTTGGGGTTCCAATGCTTGAGAGGTGATAAAATCTTTTTTTTTTTGAGAAATTTGAGTCACAAATCTAGATCGGTGTGGAATCTATCAAGATTTGGTCAAATTTGTGTAACGATAGAGTTGGTGCAAAAGAGGTGGTGAAACATCTTGACCGATTTATTGTATATGAGAAATTTTTTTTTGTAGGTGGAGAGACGTAAATCATGAGTTGGCATTTTAAGTTTCTCTAAACATTTTCTTATATTCCTAGAGTTAGGTACTTGTGGGACAAGTTGGGTGCTCCATTCATATATAATCCATCTTGATCAGATGAGGAGGAATTACAAGAACTTATTAGGGAATAATGGAAGCATGTTGAGGACACCTTATTCAAATGTGCAGGGTGTCAATTTACCCATACTCTAAAATCACTCAAAGATAAGGTTCCCTTGTGGGCTCGAGAGCGTCATACAAAGAAGGATTGGTATATTATGGAGATTGGAAGAGAGCTTGAGTGGATACTTCATGACATAAATGAAGATCTTTGTGATAAAGACACATGGGAATTGATTATTAGCCTAGAGAACAAAAGAACAAAATTCTGATGGATATATAAACTTAATGGAAATCAAAGAGTCGAGCTTTGTTAATATCCTCCGGTGATCAAAATATAAAGTTTTTTCATAACTATGCACTACATAGATGGATCCAATATACAATTTGGGAGATGAAAGATAAGGATGGTCACTCGATATATGGTTTCCAAGATATCTCCATGCTAAGGCTTAATCACTTTTAGTTAATTTTCACATAATCAGAGCACTTTGACCTAGGAGAAATCATCAATATGGTGGCCAACCTTCCTAGGTTGGTGGAGGGTGATGAGAATGACACGATGCATAGGCTTGTAACAAAAGATGATCTTTAGTTCGTGCTAATTTCTTTTCAGAAGGATAAGATTCCAAATTCAGATTGTTTATTAGCATAATTGTTTATGGAATTCTTTGAGGTCTTAGGTGATGATCTATTAAAGCTTGTGGATGAGGTGTTTCTATAAGGGAAGATGTCGACTATTTTTAATAGCAAATTCTTGGAATTGACACCTAAGGTGGATTGTCTAAGATCCTTTGATGAATTTAGGCCAGTAACTCTATGTAAATTTGTATAGAAGATCATTTCAATGGTGATAACTGTTTGGATCAAACCTCTTCTATGTAGGGTCATGTCTGTGGAGAAATTTGGTTTTTTGAAAGATAGAATGATACGTGAAACGATTGGGTCAGCACAAGAAGGTATGCACACCATAAAAGACTATTCATATACATGTTTCTATCATTAAATTTGATTTGTCCAAAGCTTATGATCGGGTATCATGGCTATCTTTGAGACTTTTATTGTTACATGTTAATTTCAATTACCTATTGTCAAATGGATCATGGGTTGTCTTATGTTGTCCTCATTTGTTGTTTTAATAAATGTCTCTGGTTCCAGATTCTTTATGCCTAAAATGATCCTACATCAGGGGTTCCCATTTCCCCTTATCTCTTTTTATTGCTAGTGGAAGGTCTGAGTAGGTTCGTTATTGTAGCTAAATGACAGAGGAATGTTAAGGAGATTTCATTTAGGGGAAGGGAACATATAACACACCTTTTGTGCATATACAAAGTATTACTTTTCCACCTTTGTTCAGAGGAGGAGGGAAGACAATCCAAATATATAATTGCCATGTCTTTCCAAGAAACATGCATGGAGATTAATATTGGTAATCTTTCATTTTATATTCCTGAGGAGAAAACTTATTTGAGTGATACTTGGGGAAGAATATGTCCCTATCCATCTAATTCTTTGGAGGGAGGAGTCAAGTATCTGGGTTACTCTCTCAAACCAAACCATTACGAAAAATATGACTGGTATTGGCTCATCACCAAGATCGAGCAAAGAGTAATACTTTGATGTAATGATGGTTCTCAAGAGGGGGAGGGTTTTTCTTATTAAATAAATTTTGGAAGCCATACATGTTTACCTGCATCTAGTGGCACATATCACAAATGGTATATACATCACCAGATTCGTAGTATATGTTTTAATTATCTTTGTGAGGAAATTTGTGAGTATCAAGGCTCACACCTATATAATTTGAAGGTCATTTCCACTTTAAAGAAACAAGGTGGTTGAAGTATTAAAAACGTCTATCTTTTCAATCAAGCACTTGATGCCAGAACCTTGTAAAATTTATCGTCCCGAGAAAACATGTGGAAAAGGATTATAATCGAAAAATACATTGCACTAAATAATATGATTGATTAGATAAAAAGGGTGAATACAATGATACAAAATGTGTTGAATCAATGGAGGGGCTTGCCATCAGCTTTCCCAATTATTGGGTGCTACTTGGCTTGGAAGGTGGGATAAAGTGTAAGGATAAGGGTGGGTGTGGATGTGATTATGGGATCGGATTTGATATATTTCTACATGTAGATATGATTCTATATTTCTAATAACAAGATAAATGCACTTTAAATGGGTTTCAAAAACCACTGCACATTGATATGTGGTGATAGGGTTGGATTCAAAATTTGTATTTGTGATTGGAGGGTGAGTGGGCTAGGTGTTGGGATAGATATTTGGAGGAACTCTAGAAGGATCATATATGACTATTATATGAGAAAGAAGAGCTTACTTGGGATTATAACTTAGTAGGGGGACAACATATAAGAACATGGGATATTTGGAATTAATTGAGAATGAAATTTAGGAGCCAACTTGGTGGTGGAAGAAATAATGGAAACTTGTAGCCCCTCCTAAAAGAAAACTCTTACTTTGGCTTATTTTGAACATGAAGGCTCTAACATGGAATAGATTACACAGATATAATAAGCGGGAGCTAAGCATCTGTATTATGTGTCGGGCACTTAAGGAATCAAATGACCATATTTTTCTTCATTGTGCATATATTTGCCACGTTTGGAAGGAGGTGGAGTCACAGTTACAATTGGCACACCTTTGGGATAAGGAGAATTTGGTCGATTTCTTTGCATTGGTTTTTTCATGTAGAGAGATCAAAGGATATTGATTGATCCCTTAATTATTTGGGGGATCTAGTTGTCTTATAATGCTCATTTGTTTGAGGAAAATAAACATCCAACTATCATGGTGTACACTCAATATTTGGATCCTCTTAGATATTACAATCAACAACTCGTACTAAAAGTGGATCAAATGATTGGTGAAGTGAATGAGAATAAGTATATCACCTAGGGTTTATTTGACGGGGAATGCCAGGGTCCTAGGAATATTTGTGGAATTAGTTTTGTACAATATAGCCATGATGAGGAATTTTTCAAAGGAAAATCTTGCTTGGGTTCAATGACTAACAACTTGGTTAAATTCTTAATGTTATTTTATTTATTAAAAAATAATATAGAGATGGGGATTGGTTAGTTATAGTTTTTTGGGAACCATTCATTTATGATTTAGTGGATGAAAGAGGATATTTAGGTACATGTTATAGGTCTCCAACAATTGGTTTCTTACTTGAAGGAAATAAGTGGGAGATTTCGATGGGGTAAGTTATACACATGTGTATCTCGAATTGAATACTATTGCATACTCACTTTCAAAAAAGTCTCTTTATTTTGAACCTACTAATCTGTATATTGATGACCAAGATGATAAAAAATTAGTAACTTCTAAGTTAGCTAAACTACTATCATTGTTGTTGGTTTCAACAAAAAACTTCATAGACACTATTAACTTCACAATTGAATGGCCTCGATATTGATGAGTTCATAGATCTAGAATATATTTTTGTCCTTTCTATCGATGTAATAGCTTATACTTAGGCTTTGATATTTTCAAACTACTATGCTTCAACACTTGAAGATTGTATTTTTAGTTCTACTTGAATAGAAAATATGTTTTTTTCTTGGAAAACTATAGATAATACTAGCTATACTAAATATTAATTGTTATAAATAAAGTTTTAAAGTTAGTAATTATTCATTTATAAGCAAGATATTATGAATGACACTACTTCCAATTTTATAGCAAGGACAAGTTTGGCCAAAGAGGTTTTGGGTTTGTCTTTAGAATATCAATAAATTAAAGTTCGTATGAACCTTTTTGATAAATATTGATGTGTAATAGATATGTGGTTTAATGGATTGATTGTTGAGATATATATATGTTAAGATTCTCAACGAGGTGTAGCTCAAGTGTTTATGAGGAAAAGTTGTTACCCACCCCACTTGGTGTTGGTGAAAACCCAACCAACAAAACCCAGTTCATAGGGGTTCCCACTATGTTGACGCTCATCTCACCACAATCTCCCTAAGCACCAGCCTAGAAAGGTTTTACCCTGTCCAACAACACCCAAGAAGCGAATGAAGTCTCACCCGAGATGTTCAAGGGAGAGATGTCATAACCAAGTTTCCGCAGAATAGAAGAGGACTATGTGCATCGACAATTCATTCATTTATATAACCGATCTGACCAGTTACTTAATCATCAACAAGGCTATTGATCATTTCTATTAACATATCGCATCATTCATTCATAACTGAAGCAATCATAGTGTTGCGCAAACAAATCTAGATAGATAACATCATTTAAAAGTAGAAAACATCCCATCATAGATCCATGTCGCACATTAAATTCAATTTCACCATTAGATCATAGAAACAGTAAGACATAAAAATATAAAAGAAATAGTAATTCAGATCAACTCCTGTCTTATCATATTACTTTTGCGCAATGATTCATAGATTCACAATTCAAGCTCCAGTCTTGATCCTTCCCAATCTCTATCCCCCTAAAGTATCTCTAACACTTGCAATTCTACTTCTATTTATAGGCTTGTGCCTTTACATTCAAGGTCCACTTCTAACTAACTCTTAACCAATTCTTAAATGAATCTACAAAATAATGACCAATATCCGCAAAATATGGTCCAAAGTACAAAAAGTGACATAGAACACATAAAATAGTCTATTTTCTACCTTGTGTGCCATCTTTCACTTGTGTAGTGTCTTTTGCGCTTGCATGACACTCGTGATGCATAACTAACTTGTCCCAAAACCCCTTCCAACAACCCCCCACCACAATATTTTGGCTCTCCCTCGAGCCACGCTTAACTAGACATGGTAAACTCAACGATCTTGTCTTTGAAATATGCAAACTGCTGAGTGATTGCTTTGACCTCCTCCTTGACCCGTTCAGTAATCTCCTTGCTCACCTTTAGATCATGGTTGACAGGGTGCTCAACTATCTTTGCAGCAATAGTTGTCTTTCCTTCTTGTGCAGCTTGGAGCGTAGAAACATCTTTCACTGATTGTTGTGCTCCAATATCCTAGAACTCATCTAATTGTGCACCGCGCCACTGCTTCCTTTCTCTTGCGCTTGTGACCTGCTGTTGCAGCTACGTTAGTTTTGGCGCCTTGGTGATCTACATCAAAAATGGAATTGATTTGAGCGACATCTTCAGGGTCTCCAATTTCCCATCTGCTTATTGCAATTATGCAGTTAGTTTCTCTAACTGTTCGTCCTGCACTATGCTGCCCCAAACTTGCCTAGTGGCATCTGTTATTTTTTTGGCATCTTTCTCTAACTTATCGAGTTGTGTTGCTAGATATTGCATCTCATCCTTCCTTGCAGATATCTGTTCTGGTGGTGTGGAGGGGTGTATCAAAGCATCCAAAATGTTGGTTTCTCTCTGTAGCTGTGCAATAACAACTCCAACTTTCTTCGCTCTAGCTTACACATCCAGCTCCACGGTTCTCTCCAAGACATGCTAACATGAATCTGCTACTTCTGCTTACGCTTTATTTAAGACCTCTATCTCTTGTGCTTTGTCTTTGGTCAACTTTTCCTTGGATCGGCGCAATTCTCCTATTTATTTTTGCATTGCTTCTTCTTTCTCCTGCGAGCGCAAGCACTGGTTGTTGATATTCTTCTGCCTATCAGCTGACTTCTGGTTGGTGACCTGCTACATGGATACCAAAGTTTGGGTAGACAGCCTATTGATATCTAAGGTAATGTTATGCAGCTATTGTAAGGAGGTATTCAAGTCCTCCTGCGCAACATCAATCACGGGTGGGGGAATTTGAACATTCCTGGTCCGCGGCTCGGTGCTGATTGAACCGTGCTCCTGTGAAGTCGCGCCCTTTGGTACTCTTTTCAAAATGAAATTATAAACATGATCCAATTTAGCTCTTACGTCGACGAATCCTTCATGTGTTGATTTCTTCATTTCCTTTGTGAAAAAATTAGTCGCATCATTAATAGCCTTGACAAGTCAGTGCAGTTGTGCTTCCATTGCCGACACGATTTTTTTGTTCATAGCCTGGTCCATGCACCTCTTTGTTCTTATTTCCTGAAGTATGCACTGCGCTTCTGTGTCAGTAGGTGTATCCGTCGATGATTCATCAGCATATTGTTGGTCATCTTTGCGCACGAGATCCTTGGGTGCATTTGGTGGTTTTTCTATTGAAACTTTTACTATATTGATCGGTTCTCGCTACTCCATGAGCCAATCATTAATCATTGCCACCAATTCTACATTAGACACCTTGTACCTCATTGGTACCCATTTCTTGGTGGGGTCTCACCACGCGTGAAGATAAACAATGTGGGGTCCAATTGAAAAATGCACAATCTGTCGATACTTTGTCATGGATTCCTCCATCAGTCTTGGAACTTTTATCGCTGCCGCCTGCTATGCTTCCCAATAGATCCAAAATTGGATCAAGCAATCTACCATTCTCTCTGCTTCCTTAACCCACCATAAGTTCTGATATCTAACACCCTTGCATGCCTCTATGGCTTTGACGTCTATCCCCTGGTAATCATCTGGTTCCATCCAAGCTACCAACACAATCAAAATGAGGAGCCAATTGCATGTAAATGATCTTGCACCCGCTACATCTTCCACTAGATGGTTCATTAGAAAAAGGGACCAATTCATTTGTGTGTCTTGCAGACACAACTCAACACATGCAATCACCCCAGAATTACATTGCACCGACTGGTTCTTCCTTACAACTTTAATAGCCAAAATCCTAGCACCAATATGTACCATCGGATCATTGATGCTATCAATATAGTATGCGCTCCCATCACGCTCTAGAGCATAGCGCTTCTTCAGAGTCATTTCCAACTTCCTGTCATTATCTTTACCTCGGATATAATGTGAGGCGTCTGACCCATCCTTGGGTAGCCCCATTATTGCTGAAATCAACTCCACCGTGACTTCAATCGACTCATCTAACCATAAGTACCCACCATGGAAACACGCCAAAATTTGTTTCACACATGCATTTGCCTCAGTTGGCTGCCCAAAGTGTGGCATATTGATCAACCCGGGCAATCCAACTTTGTCCAGTCCACTCGCCCAGTCCCGTGGAATGCGCTCTAGTGGAGAACCTTCTACTGATACTATTGGTTGATATGGATCCTTCACGACATCCTCTAATGCAAGCAGGTCATGGTCTTCATACCTCAACTGCATCAGTGCAGGAACAAAATAATAAGTGCATATCATCCCTTGTAGTATCGTCGACATCCTGATCTAGTATCTTTGATTCTTCGTGGGCTTCCTGGCCTGCACACCAAGTCGAATAGGAGGGATGTATCCAGGGATGTCCTTGATAGACACCCATTCTCTAGAAGCATAATCCAAAAATTCAGGGCTCAACGACCCTGTCTGTGTTGTGTCTTCTCCGTGCGCCCTTGTGGTCATTCTGGTTTGTCGCTTCTTTGATGCTAAAGAAATAGGATTCTGCGCCTTCCTCTTCGTTGACGAAACAACTTGCATATTGGAAACTTATTCCTTAATTGAAACTGGTCTGAGCACTGAATATCGCTCACTCAAACTCTATACGGTGTCTTGGTTTCTCTACATGCTGCACCAATTCCCTTCTAGACTGACTAAGCTCACACCCTCTCTGGACTTAGCGACTTCCTCAGCATTTCTCAACATCTCTCTCGACAACTCAGTAACTCAACAACTCAACGTAGTTCAACTCTACACAATGGTGTCTTCCGACCATATCAAGCTTCCTCTTATAGTGCCAAATCAACTCATACTTCATCATTATGAAATCAATTCGATCATCATGACCAAATCATTTATTAACTACCCGAATCTACCACCGATTCTTCCAACCCAACGGTCATATTTTCCATCATTAGACATCACTTCCACAAGCATCGTCTGTTAACTACTTTAACTGTCTTCATTGATTACTGATTTGACGTTTTCCCGCAGCTCTGCGACTGTCGCAGCATGGCCTCCTACTTATCCTACTAAATCCTACTCTTGCGCAACTAGTTCCTCTTGGTGCATCTTCAATTCATGTATGATACTATCTACTTTTATTTTATTTTATTTTATTTATTTTTCATTGCGCAGTGCCTCAAGCACCACGGGTTTCCGACCCTATCCTATAGGGATTCAATGGACTACCATTCACAAGATTTGGTAGCATTTCTCCATCTAACTGCTGCAGATGAATTGCACCTCCAGAAGTAACATAATTAATAAGGTATGGACCTAACCAATGCATCTGTAACTTACTTGGATTCTTCATGAACTTTCTTTCATACAACATCACCAAATATCCTTGCTAAAATTGTGTGTTCTTTATGTGGCGATCGTGCCAAGCCTTCTGTCAATCCTTCTCGATGCACTGGTGGAATCCTGCAATAAAGTGGTCCTCTTCAAGCTGTATCAACTGCACCACATGCTCCTCTAGCATTGCTTCATCATCCATGCCCGTCGCTACTGCAATGCACAGACTAGGGGAAATGTACTCCATAGGCATGACTGCTTCTTGTCTATATACCAATTTGAAAGGTGTCTTCCCTGTCAATATCTTGCAAGTGGTGCAATATTCCCACAACACTGATGGAATATTCAATTCCCAGTCATCATGGTTAGCATTACATACCTTTGTAAGCGCATGCTCTAATATCTTTTTGAAGGCTTTTACTGTTCCATTCGTCTATGGATGATATGGGGTATTTTTGTTATGTTGTATTTGCAACTCCTCTATTAGCACGCTTACTGTGTGGTTGATGAAGTGACTACCCTGCTCGCTCATCAATATCCTTGGACATCCAAACCACGTCACAATGTTGTCAAATAGGAATCTTGCTGCTGTCATAGTGGTGCAATCCACGACTAGTGTGGCCTTCACCCACCTTGTCAAGCAGTCTTTCGTTGTGATTATGTACCGTGCGCCGGTTTTCTTCCCAAGTGGGTTGATTGGATGCACACAATCCAAAACCCATTTATCAAAGGGATGCAAGGTTACTTGTGGTACTAGCGACATCTCATACCGCCACAATGGTTTTCTAGTGCATTAACAGATATCGCAGCTTCATGCATAATCTATCGCATGATTATGTAAAGTGGGACACCAGATCCCTATGCGAAGCACTTTTCTCGCAGTAGCTCGTCCTCCATAGTGTCCACTAGCAACTCCCGCATGGGCCTCTTCTAAATCCTCTCCTTATTCATGCAGTTGGACACATCGTCACAAAATATCGTCTGGTCCTAATTTATAGAGTTGGCCAGCAATCAACTGGAAATATGAGGCCTTAACCACTAACTTCTTCTTTTGAATTATTGAAAAATCCTCTGGTGCAACTCCTGTTGTCAAGAATTGAATGATTTGATCACAATAATCATCTGCTATGTCAATTCTGAACAGCTGCACATCCGACAGTCCCTCTTCAATATTTGTTGGCTCTTCACCTGTCTCAATCCAGGATAAATGAACGGGGCCAACATTCAAGCAGCCTAGCTTCACAATTTTCTCAAAATAAAACTCCTGAAGGAGAAGTAGTTAGCGGCATATCTCCTCCCCCAACATAGGCTTATTGACTGGGTACTTCAAAGCAGAATGGTCTGTAAACATCTTAAAGTGACCACCTAAAAGGTAATACCTAAATTTCTGCAGTGCATATACCATCGCCAGACATTCTCTCTCTGTGGTCGTATAGTTTTTCTCAGCAAGTGACAAATTTCGACTAGAAAAAGTGATCGGGTGATCAAGATATCCTTCACCTGGTTGCACGAGCACTACTCCCAACTTGATAGACGATGCATCGACATGGACGTGGAAATCCTTGTTCCAGTTTGGGAACAAAATTATTGGCGCCAAAGCCATCTTAGCCTTCAGTGTGTTGAAACTTCCTTGACATTCTTGGCTCCATACAAATGCAACATCTTTCTTTAATAGCTTCTCCACTGGGGCAGTAATCGTAGCATAACCTCTGATGAATTTGCGATAATATCTGGTGTGCCTTAGCGTCACCCTAAGCATCTTCACATTCGTCGGTGGTGGAAAGCTCAAAATGAGCGCTATATTCACAGGGTCAACCAACAATCCTTTCTTGCAAACAATGTGACCTAGAAACATTCCAAAAGGTGCGTAGAAAATACACTTCTTTGAGTTCAGCGCAATCTGATGTTGTCGACATCTTTCCAGCATCAATCATAGTTTTTCTAGATGATCCCTAATCAGACCATACAATGTCCAATCATCCATGTATAATTGAAGAAATTTCTGAATAAAATCTTTGAATGCATCGACAACAACTTGGGAAACGATCGCAGGTGCATTCTTCAATCCGAAAGGCATTACTGTGTACTGGAAACAACCCCATTCCGAAACAAATGTTGTTTTATGTCCATCCTCCTTTGCGATCCTAATCTGGTGATAACTAGAAAATCCATCTGTGAAAGAATACATCTCCTAACCGCCTACTCCTTCTAACACCTCATCCGTGAATGGTGTCGAAAATGGATCATGCATATAGGCATCATTCAATTTTCTCAGATCGACACAGATCCGAACTTCACATGTTTTCTTGTCTTGGACCACCATAGGACTGATCCATTCTGATTCTTTGAATAGATCAATTATTCCAGCATCCAACATCCTATCTAGCTCATATTTAACCCTCTCCTTGTATCGTGGATTCAATTATACAGCCTCTACCTTACTGGTTTCGTGTCTGGTTTTAACGGAATCTTCATCTCTCCCAAATCACCCAATATAGTTTTCATTTCAGAGAATTTGGTTGGAAACAGATCTTGAAATTCATGCGGTAGATCTGTGATCTTGGCCATAGTCTCTTCATCCCAATAGTCCCCAACACTTGCAAATTTTGCGTTCTTCTCTGTCTAATGTTGATTCTTCTAATCTTAAGCGACTCGTTCATGGGATTGGTTAGTATATCTAGCGCTGCGATATCCCTACTCCCTTCTGTTTCTAGAATATTGATATTTCATAGCTCATCATCATCCTCAAGTCCACTAGACACATTATAAAATTCCATCATTGATTGCATGTGTCAATGCGCATGTAGATCCACTGGATATGCAACTGTCACTACCTTCAACGCCACATCGCAGATGAGTTGAAGCACATTATGGACATCCGGATTGGTATCCGTGAAATGAAGAGTATGAGCATAGCTGTTAGTTCTTCCCAAGTGGTTATTTCTCTGCGCAACTCTGTTGATACATACCATGACCTAGACATTTCATCCAAGGTGTGAATGAAGGCATGGACCCATTCATCCTTTGGTCATGATGCCCACAAAATCTGAGATTCCATCAAGTGACCATTGCGGTCATTCCACCCGTTGTACCTCCTAGTGTGATATATTTATGCATTGCTGAAGTGCACTATCATCAACCGTTGACACTGATCCCATCCATTAATCGTCTTCTTATGGGTCACCCACCACCATTCTGGAGTAGCCTTTAGTGCTTCCTCCATTGCCAACAATCGCTGAGATTCTGATACCTTCTCTTCAAACTCCATTAAGAATGTAGATAGCTCAGGTAGTCCCTCATATATTGGTAACTCAACAATCTCAATCGCAACATGGCACAACGACTATGTGATCATACCACACTTCTTGAATGACACCTCATCCATGGGATTTTTCCAGTTTTCTAACGCATCATCAGAATCAGAAGACGTAGAACTAGCATTGTGCTAACCAATTTCTCCATCAACAGTTGGGTGGATGTAATCTTCTAAAATGTTGTAAGCATGATCCCATCCCCTGAAAACTTCGTCTTTCACTGGTTCAATATATCTTCGCCTTTTGTTTGGATCCATAGGAGCAATGACTCTGATGTCATGATTCTCAAATGTCATCATACGCTTCTTAAAGTTAATCACTGCCATACTATCGTTGGCCCATTCGATCCCTAACAATGAGGGATAGGAGCCTCTGCCATCAACAACTTCAATGACATCGAAATCAGCATAGGTATTCCTACCTTCAACATCTACGACTAGGTTCGACACACGTCCGATTGGTTGTACTTTGTCCTGATTATCCAATCGCAACCACACAGGGGACCAACCCAACATCGGCCTCCCCATTTTCTGCCATGTCTACTTTGTGAGGATATTCACATCTAAGCCTAGATCTAGAATGACTGAATCTACTTCATAATCCCCAATCTGAATGTTCATGCGCATCTATATGCCCGTATTTTTCTTATGCAAAGAGTTCACCGCGGAGTCCTTCCACTCATTCCCCAGTTGGTGCAACATGTTCTCAATCTGGGTAAGAGCATCAAGATCTCTTGCCAGCAATAAGTAGCTCTCAAAAAATTTCTGCAAGGTACCATGTTGTTGCGATGGTCTTGCCTCCAACGAAGAATCAAAAGTAGAGGGGATTTCATAAATAGGTGACTTACCAAGATTTCTTTCAATCACATCCCGCACTGCGAAGAATGTATCTCACTCGACAGTGATGTCAAATGGTACCTTCTTCTTTCCAGTCAATCAAACCTACGGACAGGGGCCATCCTCTCCGGTCGTCGCACCTCCGTGAGTGACGATAGAAACATCGACATCCTCTATTCTGGACTCTATTGAGATTGTCGCAACTGTCTATCCTTGATTTTAGTTCATCGGTGGATTCTGGTTCAATGGTTGGTTCATAGGTTAATTTCCAGTCTGATTCTGAAGTGGAATTTGATTATGAGCCTAGTTCTGCAACTGATTTTGGTTATGTAGCTGATTTTGATTCTGCAACTGGTTATGATTATGCAACTGAGGAACATTTCCTTCCTGCCATCTTGCAATTAGTTGTGGACAGTTCTCGATAGTGTGATCAATTGCAGTGTAGTATGTACATGAACACTGTAAGTGTGGGCCATCTCTTTGGTAATTTTTGAATACCCCACAATTATAACACTAACAATTCCACGACCTCATCCTCCTCCTCTACGAAAGCCTCCTCCTCTTCCTTGAAATCCTCCACGGAATCCTCCTTGCTGCTAGTACTACGGCTGGGCCAATTGCTACGGCAGGGGATTCGGCTACTGCTGAACGTAGTGCACTGCCTGAACATACTGTGGCAACGTCGGAGCCATCGACATATGATTATACTATGGCTGTGGTGCGAACTATGGTCGCAGCGCAAACTGCGGCTACGACTGCAACGATATAAAATGCATATGTGGTGGAGGTGTATACTATAGTTGAGGTAGAGATTGTACTACCTAAGGCTATGCCTGTGATTTTTGTATTGCGCGATGATCTTCACCCTTCACATAGTATGAGTCATACATCCTTTCCTGAAGTTGGCCATATGCATGGCAGTATTTATCTTCATGCCCCACAGATAAAAAATATGGGAAATATAGGTTTTATAGCTTCGTCACCATCTTCTGCATGTATCCACATTCTTCATGTCGATGCCCATAGACTTGGCATATGCGGCATAATGGTACACTGCCGCAAGTCAGTGGGTTTGACGCCCCAGATAACAGATAATTTCAGAATTTAGGGAAAGTATCTTTGGTATGTCCATCCGTGTGACATTGAGTGCACCAAAGGTCTTTGTGATGTTCTTTCCCCTTCTTGATATCTTGTAGCTGAAGCATTAAGTTCTCCAACTACGCCTGGATATCGTTCATGCCAGCTTTACTTTCTCCAATAGGTGAAGCCTCTAACTTCATTGCGATCTCCAAAGCCTCGCTTTGGGTCGTGATCTTCTGCTACATCAGTGGAAGCTGGATATGGGGTACCAATGCTGCGATGAATAACTATTTGTGCTGAACATCACTTATTTCAAAACTGACTCTTTCCATTAGTGTCTTAAATCTCTAGTCAAATTCCCAAATAGTCTCATTAGGAAATTGTCTAATCTCCTTTAACTCTGTGATGTATTGTGCCTCAGATTTCAGCTTCCAGAATTCTTCAATTAGTGCTTTCCTAACTTTATCTAGTGTCTTCACGGGAGTCCCCATAGGAACTTGCATAAATTTCATGAACCAATCTAATGCACGACCCCGAAGAGTGGTCGCCTATTGGTCCTTCTTGACTTCATCATCAGTAGTCTGTATGACAGTCCACATTGCATCACATAAAAACCAGTGCTACTCAGGATCATCGGTCCCATTTCCATGGAACAAAGGTAACTTGGCTTCATCTCCCGCCATCCAAGGCCTTCTTCCTACATACGCCGATATACTACTATAATGCTACTAGCACGTCGGGAAAGTTGACGTGGAACTTGTGTTTCTTTCTGAATGTGGAGTATTGCATGGAGGCATGGGTATGTTGTTTCTAGGGTTTGATATTACTAATATCCTGGGTGTATCCTGGGTCTGGTTGTTCTCTTCATCATTTTAGGGTCACTTTGTCCCATGTGGTATTCCTTAACGGTCTTGTGTTTCGATCATAGCAGGACCTTCCCTTGTCCTCTGCCTCCTGTCTTGTCAAAAACTTACTCCTCCCCTCGCAAGACCACTTTCTTCCTCGACTTCCCTCACAGTCTCGTCGAAAATTGCACCCATCTACCCCTTATCTTTCCATTTGTCTCCCCCCTTCTGTCGCGGTATCCACTGCCTCTGCACACCAGAGTTCTACTACTCGAGGTGCATCTTCAGCATGCCCTTTTCACAAACAAGCATCTTAATTGACAATTGTAGAGACAACAAGAACCTACCTCTGGGTCCGTTGAAAAATTCCCTTTCTGCTTTGCTATAGGACTTGGTGGTGTCAACCGTGAAATCAGTGATATATCCTTCCAGGATACTATCCAACCAGACTTCAATAGCCCATGATGCCTTGTTATCAGTCTCCTGCAACTCCTCGATTTGTTCATGGGTCCAGGACGTTGGCTCGCCTCCTTGGAAATTTGTCTTGCCATAGGTGAATCATGCCAACCAATTGTACAGAATGATAGGGAATTCATAGAAAAAGTACTCATGTGGGTCATCGTTTATGTACCTCATGAACCACTTATCCGTTGTCAATCCAAGGTTTTGATTTTTTGTCTCAACAAATTCTCGTAGCTTCTAATTGAAGCAATCTTGAATTTCTGGTCTTGTCGGATGCCACATATCCTCCTCTCAGTTGCAACAAGGTCCCGACAACAGAACCACTTGTTGGCACAAACCCAACCAACAAAAACCAATCGATAGGGGTTCCCACTTTGTCAACGCTCATCTCACCACAATCTCCCTAAGCACTGATCCAGACAAGTTTTATCTTGTCTAGCAACACCCGCGAAGCGGATGAAGGCTCGCCCTAGATGTTCAAGGGAGATCTGTCGAAACCAAGTTTCCGCAAAATATAAGAGGACTATGTGTATCAACAATTCATTCACTTATCTAATCGATATAACCAATTACTTAATCATCAACATGGCTATTCATCATTGTTATTATCAAATCACATCATCCATTCATAACTGAAACAATCATACTGATGTGTAAACAAATCTAGATAGATAACATCATTTAAAAGTAGAAAATATCGCATCATAGATCCATGTCGCATATTAAATTCACATTCACCATTAGATCACAGAAATAGTAAGACATAAAAAGATAAAAGAAACAACAATTCAGATCAACTCCTATCTTATCATATTACTTCTGTGCGATGATTCATAGATTCACAACAGTTCATAATTCAAGTTCCATACTTGATCCTTCCTAATCTATCTCCCCCTAATGTCTCTCTAAAACTTGCAATTCTACTTCTATTTATAGGATTGCACCTTTACATTCAAGGTGTTTTTCAGGATTAAGCACCCTTGTAACCTAGGGTCTGGGGTTACCAACTTACTACTAACCTTGTAGACAATCAGCTTTAACATAGAACAAAAAGGAAATAGGAAGAAAGCCTTGACTTACCCGATTACCGATGGTTGATCCAAGCTTTATCTTCTTCCGTTCCTCTTCTCTCCAAAGCTTCCAGGGATGCACCTCCTTCACCTGTAAAGAGCAAATTCTCCAAGTACTATCTTATGCATGTATATATAAGAGGTTAGATAAACAATATGTCCAATATATAAACAAATATATTCATTAACCAGGATACATGAAAGAGAATCATCACAATGTTGGAAGAAGAATTCTCTTTATTAACAATCAATGAATGAGATAAGAGTACAAACCAGCTTCTGAGACAAGGACTCCTCTACAACCAAAGGACTCTGAGTTCTGTTGCTCCAAGACTTCTGAAGATATATCACTAGCATAACTTTGCTCTCCAATCTTGATTGATTAATGCCCTCCCCAAGGCCTCTATTTATACTTTGGGAAATAGAGTGGTTTCGAAGGTTGACGAGGTTGAAACAGTTAGGATAGTTAATGATTAGGGCCCAACTAATCTTCATTAATCATGTTTTATATTTTTTAAGGTCGAATCAAGATGTACGCGACTATTGATATAGGAAACCCGCGTATGACACGTGATTTTCTTAAAGGAAACCCGCGTACGCTGATGCACGCGGGTTGCAATGTATATAGTTGGGTACAGTACATGAGTTGTCAATGGAAATAGTCATGTACATACACAAGTTGCAATGGAGATAGTCGTGTACGCAACTCACCACTTAGAAAAATAATATGGCAAGCTGGTTCAAGGGTAAATGCATCCCAAGTCATGCCCATTTATAGTGTTTTGGTAAACTTCAATCCTAAAATGTCCTTTTGTGTGCCAACATAAGGAATGTTGCCACTCGGACGGAGAAGTGCCATTTGGGTTGATAACAGATGCCCCCTAATGTGTGAGGTCATAGGGAAATGATGGTCAAAATACATTATAATCATTATCTTGGAGAACTCAGAAGTCCAATGGAGCAAAGGTAGTACCTTAAACAAATACATAATAATGTCATATACAAAGTCATATATGAGGATGCTATGTTCAATATATTGGAACACTAGCTCCTTTACAATATTTGAGTACATCCTATGGTACGGGTATAAAACCATGTATATTACAAAGGTGGATCAAAGCCACAATATACAATAATGATGAGTCTTCAAAGATCTGGAAGCTGTGTAAGTGATCACAACATAATCTTGTGCAACTTAGTCCATAGATATGAACCTAACGTCTTCGTCAAAAATCCCAAAGAACCAGTACAATCCAAGCCATGTGAATAGATGTTATTGAAGTCGAACATGGATAGGATTCAAAAGATTGTCAACCAATAGGTGATAATTGACAACTGAAGAAAACGAATTCACCAATAATGAAAGTGAATCCTAAGGTACGACCATCAAAAACTCTAGGTCTTTGTCATCAAGAAGTGCTGATGCGGAACCATATTGTGATGAGGAAGGCAATAGATCCTCCAACGGATCACAAGAGTGACTAGGAACTGGGTAAAGGAATGAAAACACAAGTAATAACAGATAGGACAATGATGGAATCAGGATATAGATCGGAAACAGGGTTAAATCCTTGAACAATGAGCATGATACAAAGATGACCCAAGGCAACTTTTAACTTTTTAGATAGTACAACTAGACTTATATGTCATGTAGGAGACATGATTAGATTCCCCAGGTATAACTGACAAGAGGAGGAGTAAGAAACTCAAAGTCATAGCTGAAGTGAAAGTGAACACTGAGACATGAGTATCAGAAAAGACAAAGAGTGCTATGTTCAAGGAAGAAATGCTGCCACCAACGGACAACCAAAAGAAAACTTCTTCCTTATCTTTCCTGTTAAATTTTAACGAGTCCAGGAAAATCAACTTGAGTCTCTCTTCATTTTTTGACAATCTTGAAGAGAAGAGGGAATAATGCTTGATAGTGCCACTAATTCGTGGATTTTATGAGCCCGAACTAGTACATGCTCACTTGGTGCTTTAATGTGTAGAGAGTCTGAAAACTCTGAAGAAGACTCCAAGGGGGTCCTTTTTCGTCCAATTTAGTCTCTTGAGGCCAAAAAAGTATAAAACATACCACAGAAGAACTCTCTTAACTCCCGTAGAAGAAAAGGTAAACCTTTTTCCTACTTAGTCAGGGAGGTCTGAAAAATGTTAAATTACCACCTACCCAACGCTCCTTCGAGAGCAGAATATAGCTTGAGTTTTACGAGTGTGAAGGAAAGCAAGATCACTCAGAAAGATCCATTTGAGTACGAGAAATGGGGCTTACAACAATAAACTTAATGCTTTGTTCTTGGTGTTTAACGAGCATGAAAAAGACATGAAGTACACTCGGAATCTTTTTCATGTTTAGGTCGAGAGCACGAAAAAGAGAAAACTAAGCTCATACCGGGTGTTCCTTTTCCGTAAATTTAGTCCCTTAGGTCCGGAAAAGTGATAAACCTGTACCTGAAAATACTCTTCTCAATTCCATAGAAAAGAGAGTGGTCCTTTCTCGTATTATTCCACATGGCCAGAGAAAGAGATAACCTACCACCAATGCGAATGCCCATTCACATATTCTTAACGAGCTTGAATGGACAAGTTTATTTGGCATTCAAGTCTATTTTGAGGAGTTAGACCTGGGCCTAAAGAAACTCCATAAGGGTGGGGAGTCTTATAAATGGATAGCTTGTAAAAAGAGACCAAAATGAGGCTCAGTGTGGCGTGAAAAATATATAAGAAGACTCCCCTGAACCTATGACAGCTGCAGCATGAGTATCGAGAGACAATAAGTAGGTTCTAAACGAGGATACTCATGTGAGGAAAGTCCTATACACAGAAGAACAATGGCATAAACAAGGAACTAATGGTTAAAAATACCATAGTCCGTGGTCAAAGTGTCAATGCTAGGATTAATATGAATTAGGTATAAATGCAAAATGCATGTGAAATGACAAAAAAAACATCCTATATGAGCAAAAAAACAACTTTAAATGACCGTAGACGTGTCAGATTGAAGAAAAAGATATGGCATTAGTTTGATTTTATATAAAAAATATGAACTATAGGGAAAAACCCACTTTGAAAATAATTTTTTTATAAATAGTTCAAAATATAAATCAACAACTCACCATTTGATTTTTTACCCAAAATAGACAAGTTTTACCTCTACATTTGATTTCTCAGTGTGGATGACTCGGTGGACAATTCTCGAAACCGTAAGTGCCAAGTAAAACTACACTCCATGCTCTTTCATTTGATCTAGGCAAATTTAAATTTTTGGCCCAATTTTTATGTTTTCCAATGCCCTCAAAGCATGAACACTATGTACACGGGTATGGTATATCAATAGTTGTGTACATGCATTCTGTACGCGGGTTGTTTGAAGGAAATTTGCGTACGGTATTTGACTTGTCTAAAGGACAGTCGCGTATACTGCACGAGGTAGAAAAACATTATGTAGGGCCAAAAAATCATTTTTTTATATGAATCTAATGGTTTAAAATGGCTTGTTTATCAGATTGAAATATGGTGCTTGAGTGGAGGGAGAGGGAACATGAAGACATGGACCAAGAAGCTCTACAAGATGCCCCCATGGTAAATGCTTTGCGACAAAGTGGGTTATTGAAATTCTTCTGTACCTCACCTATGCAGTCAAATGTCTGCCAATTAGAGTTTTTGATAAACTATTGGGATCATGATCTTGGTATGTTTGACCTTCAAGGGGAGTTTCTAGAGGTTACTTTGGAAGATGTCTATTTTATCTCTGGTTTATCATGACGGGGAGCTCTGGTGAACTTGGAAGGTACAGGTAGAGGCGGTGACCTTCTAAGCGTACAGAACTACATAGATATATACTGTGAGCATGGCACTCAAAAGAGGGGTAGCTGCATCCCTATTGTTCATATTCACAAATTTCCCTTATAGGTATTGGCGAGTACTATAGTGAGGGTTGTAGGGTCATCATCACTTCACCTTGCAACTTGGAACCAAATGAGACTTGCAGTGGACTGTCTGCAGGGAGCTCTATATGATTGTTGTTCGGGAGTAATCCCAATAATGAGGAAGCAGCTCTCTGACTGCAAAAGAGGCAGGCAATTTTTTTTTGGTTATTCTAGCATATTGGTAGCCTTTTTCTTTAAGAGGGTGCCCAGTTTGAGTCCTGCAGTACCATTACCAGTTCGTTCTCCCCGTCAACCTAGACTGAGTAGGTGGGGAGAGATCTTCCTCTACCAGGGAGGCGACGGATCGGTCCAAAGTGTATATGACGATGACTTCTACTTTTGTTGGGAGCGACAGTTACCAGCCTTGGAGCAGTTTCCATATGCTGGACTAGATTTTCGAGGTGATACCGACCTTGTCCTCCCTCCTGGAGGAGCATGGGGAGAGTCAGGTATTTTTGTTTTCAAAATTTTAAATTTTTTATGAATTTTAATTATAAATATATATACATATGTATAAGAATTTTTAATCCTCTAAAATGTCAAAATGCAGATATTGGACCAGTCCGCCCTGCTGGGAATCCATGCATGTATGTGCGTCCTATGTTGGGAGAGGACCAAGGTTTGATTAGGTTTCTTGAGGGAAAGTTGGCGAGGCTTACCCATAGAGTACCTACATTATGCATTGAGCATATACCTTCCGTCATGCAGGAGCTAGTGGTTGGTATACCACTTGTTTGGATACGCCTTATGAGGTGGGTAGCAAGAGCAGTAGTTGTGTATATTGATGTCGTTGAGGCTGCTGTAGCCGAGGAGGATGAAGAAGCCCGAGAGCAGGGTGATCAGGGGGACCAGGGTGGTCAAGCTTAGACTTGGGAGCATTTTATGGACTTTGATCCATGTTTTGTATATTTTTTATATATTATACAGTTATGACTGGATCTAAGGATCAGAAACTTGACCTATCTATATGGACAGATATTCACATATATATTTTTTTCCGGTTTATTTACAAGTGTTTTTTTATGTGTCTGCTGTATATTATATAATTAGCATATGCATCAACTGATGAATTTTGATTTCTTGGAATATGATTGAATATAATAAACTCAAAATTTCTTTCCAATAACCTTACTTGCATAAACTGACGCAGTAAAATAGGGTTTTGCACCTGATAAGCTCGATTACGCTGGGAAACCACCAGTTGAGAGTCAAGTCGGACTTCCAGCTAAGTGATACCATGTGACAAAGCATCCCATAAAAGCTCAATGATAGCCCTGTATTCAACCACATTATTGGTAGCAGGACCTATGCAAGCGCCTCCCGAGGCAACTAACTGTCCTGAGGGTGAGTAAATGACCCATGCGGCTGAAGCTAGATTACAAGTTTGGCGACTGGCGCCATCAACGAAACCTATGAACCACTAGGAAGACATCTGTAACAACTAGCAAATGGTATAAAAACATAAACCAATGAACTATTGTACATAAAAAATACATACAATAAAATATAGGAAAAAGCGCTAAGCTTAAGCATAGTACTTTTTCAAGTAGAGCCCATTTCTAGGCTCAGGCAGTTTATTCCCTTCGAAATATGTCAATTCATATGCACCCTTCTTCAACTCCTTGGACACGACATAAGGTCCTAACCACATAGACTTGAACTTTCTTGGCCCCAGGGGTTCTTTGTCTTGATCCCAGAGTAAGAAAAGCTCCCCTTCAGAAAAAATCCGAGGCTTGACCGATTTATCGTATTGGATTTTTATTCTATTTTTATGAGCTTCGTTTACTGTCAGCACATCTCTACACTGCTCATCTAGATGTTCCAAATGTAATAGACATTCTTGCAGCTCAGTCGTATCAGGTAACAAATGAATAACAATCTTTAAGGACGGGATTTCGCATTTGACTGGGGTGACTGCTTCCACTTCATGAACGAGTTGGAAAGGAGAAAACCCTATAGCAGTTTTCACATTGGTCTGATATTCCCAAAGTGCAGGATACAGCATGATGTGCCAGTTGGAACGGGCTGCATTAATAGTATGTTTGAGAATAGTATTCAAAGTTTTATTTATAGCCTCGAATTGATCGTTTGCTTTAGGATATAATGAAGATGAATGTTCTTGTATAAACCCTAGCATAGTGGTCAATTCAGTCATCATACTATTTTGGAAATGACTGCCATGGTCAGTGAAAATCTCTTTAGGGATACCAAATCGTGCGATAATTTGGTTGAAAACAAAAAAAGATGCAGTTTCCCCATTAGCTTTAAAGGTGGGCATTTCCTCTGCCCACTTCATGAAATAATCTACAGTGACAACGATATATTTGTTCCCCCCAGCTGAGACTGGGTTGCACGTCATGTAATCTATCCCCCACTTCGTGAAGGGGCCCATTGAGATGATGAGAAATAATGGAGCAAGATGCGACCACATCTTGCTAGTGTAAAGTGGACAAGGATGGCAGCACTTCACGGCTTCCACACAATCTTTAAAGATTGTGGGCCAGAAATAACTGGCACCTAAGATCTTCTGGGCCATTGCTAACCCAGATAAATGACCCACAAATGCTCCACTATGGGCATCATTTAGGACTGTCTCTGCTTCTTCATGGGTAAGACATCGATGCAAAATGGAATCTACCCCCATACGATATAAAGTATCTCCAATAATGAGGTAGTTCTTGGCATGTACGCGTAGTTTACGCCGCTCTTCCTGCAAGAAGGATGCAGGGTACTTCAAAGTCTGGAGATAGATAAGTATATCTCCGTACCAGGGGTCAGAGGTGGAAATAAAAAAGATATGCTCATCTAGGAATGAGTATTCTTCAATGGCTACATCTTCCTCTACTGGAAATTCTACAATGACCTCAGCAAAAACTAAGGATTTCTTGGATTTGGTGGATTGGAAATATAAGACAAACTCCTAAAGAATTACTATCCATTTGTTGAATTTGCCTCCAACTATCTGTCGGGACAAAACATATTGAAAAGGATTAACATCCACCACTACCGTCGTGGTCCTTAGTAAGATGTAGTGACACAACCTCTGAACAACATACACAGCTGCCAAGGCCAACTTCTTGATGTGGGAATACCTAAGTTCAGGGTCGGCTAAAGCACCACTGAGATAGTAGACGACATGCTCTTAGAGCTTATTGTCCTCCTGGACTAGTACTACCCCTATGGTCAACTCAGATGCGGCCAGATACAATATAAAATCCCAAGAGTAATCTGGCGGGCGCAATAACGGTGCCGACAACAAAGCTTTTTTTAATGCCTCGAATGCAAGTTGTGCAATTTCATCCCATACAAATGGGGTGTCCTGTTTCAACAAGCGCATGAAACCTTTAGTAATCTTGGCATAATTTACAATAAAACGTCGAAGGAAGTTAGACTTCCCGTGTAGGCTTTGAAGTTGCGTGATAGAATGAGGAGGAGGAAGATTTACGATGGCCTCAGCTTTCAAAGGATCCACCTGAATGCCTTTGTTGGAAACAATGAATTTGAGCAGTCTCCCTGACTCGACACATAAAACACACTTGTGGGGATTCAAGCAAATTTTGTAGTATCTGCATCGTTCAAAAATCAAATGCAAGTGATCTGGGTGATCAATCCTCTTACGAGAATGTGCTGGCAGATCATCAAGGTAGGGTTCGACAATGGCTTTAATGTCATGAAAGGAAAAAGTCATTGCCCACTGAAAGGTTTCCCCTGCATTTTTCAATCAAAAGGGAATTTTCTTGTACGCGAAGGTACCCCAAGGACAAATAAAAGATGTTTTATGTTGGTCTTCTAGTTTAATTTGGATTTGATTATACTGGGAGAAACCATCCATAAACGAAAAGACTTCATTTCCCACACAAGCATCAATAATTTGATCTATAAATGGCGTGGGGTAGTTGTCCTTGGGACAGGATTTGTTTAGATCTCAAAAGTCAGTACAAACATGTATAGTCCCTTGATTTTTGTCAATAGGAATAGGGTTGGATACCCATTTTTTCAAATCCATGGGGTAAATGAAATCGACTTTCAACAGTTTCTCAACTTCAGCCTTAACTGCCGCCGCTTTACGTGGGTTGACAAGTCTCAACTTTTGTCGAATGGGTCTAGCATCAGGGTGAGTTCGGATTTCGTGCTCAACTATTGATGGATCAATGCTTGGCATCTCCTCATATGACTAGGAAAATACGTCATGGAATTCCTTAAACAAGGTTGTATAGATCGCAATCTCCTCTGGAGAGTAGTTCACGCCGATGTGTACATTTTCCACAACGTTTGGGTTTACAGAGATGTTGATAGGAATTGTAGTGGAAATGTTTGCCATATTCCCCTCAACAAATATTCCTTCCCTTGGTAAGGGATTAATAGGCGTATCAACATCACCTACCAGTCTCATATGGAACTCCTGGTTCTCGATCTTGCTTAACTCTGGAAGAAAATAGGATCGATGGTAAAGATCTTCGTAGATCTTATCTCGTCTGCACATTGCTTCTAGAAGGGATTCATTCGAAGGTAAAACCATATCTAAGCAAAGGCTCTAGAATGCAAAGAGTTCTCTACCTAAGCAAGCAAATAGGCTTCTTCCAGCTCCTCTGAGACTGTGAGAGGGACCGGAATGGGATCAACAGTGGTAGGAATGATAGCTTGATAAGCTACTTCTGCTACCAATAAGGGCACTTCAAGTTCATGGTGGGAAGGTAGAATCCAAGGATCTGTTCTATCAACAACCGTTGCTATAGACTTCCCTACAATAGTAGAAACTATATAATTAATCAGAGCTGGAATATCAAATGTGTACATTCCATCCCCTAAGCTCTCTGAAGCAGGTCTAACCTGAACAAGCAATGGTACGGTGGACTCGTTAGTTTCCATGTGGCCTTTTCAAGTAAAGCTGAGTTGGTCTACAGTAACCAACTTCCCTTCGTGTGGAAACACTACCACTCGAAAAATGGCCGATGCAATAGCTGACATGGCATAAGTCCAACTTCTCCCCAAGAGCAAGCTATAATCCAAAGGTGCACCAATCACCTCTACCTCAATAGACACTGCTTTCCCTGCCAACTTAATTTCAAAATTCGGTAGGATACCATGTGGACGAAATGACCTTCCGTCGAAAGCAGTAAGTAGGGTGTTTGATGGAACCAGCTCTGGGAATCCAAGATATTTCCAACAAGATAGGGACATGACACATGTAGAAGCACCCTCGTTGAAAACTGCCCTTCCAATGGTCTTTCCACCATGGATGACATCTATCGATAAGGCTACATGATAAGGCAAGCGAATTTTGACATCAGACAAATTAAATTTCACCATGAGACTCGATGAGTCCATACTGCCTAAGGTTGCTAAGAGTGCATCTCGCTGAGCAGGACAACTCTATAACACCTCTAAAGCCAACATTGCACAAGGATTCTGGGCTAAGTCTTCAACTATAGAGTAGTTTTTTGCAGCCCTAGCATTAGGATTGTGCAAGGTTTTCTTGAAGACACCTTTCAGTATCTTGGGCATAATTTCGGCAAGATTCTCAATCGTGAGAGGGTTGGAAGTTTCACCTATTGACTTACCCTTCTCCGAAGTCTCTTTTTCATAGTTCTTGTTCCTGGTCTGTAGTAAAGTCTCGGATCGAACCATGTTGATATAATAGGGTTCATGAGCATTTGGGGTGCCCCCTGCTGCATTTGAAGCTGAAGCAAAATTCTGTCCTTGGTGAAAAGGATCCTTCAGGACAGCCGGTTGTTGGCCTTTTAACAGCTTCTGAGCTTGTTCCATAAGGGGACATAGATGGGTCAGGTGGTTTTCATGGCACAACTTACATGGGAATTTCACCTTCTTCATTTCTTTTTTTCCCCCATTAGCATTGTTTGTGGGTTTTTTCTTGTTTTGGTTTCCCTCACCCTTTTTTCCTTTCTTCTTTTTCCCACCGAGCTGCTGATTTCCCTTCTGAGAGGATTATGCAAAAACATTTGCATTTGGGGGTGAGGGGGCAGCCTTTGCTACCTCCGCCGTAGAATGTTTGACATATAGCTTATGGAGCTATTTAGCCAAAGATTCTATAGTGGGACAATTCACAGAACCAACCACACCATCGGCATGGGGTTCAAGATTAGGTTTCTCTACATTGTGCGTTGGCCTCGGTGCCTCAGGGATAATTTCATATAAAATCCCAAACTGAGAATATATCAAATCTAGCTACTGGTCCCTGAGGATAGCTTCTTCCTCATTGGTCACTCCTGAAGTAGATACATCCTTAGATATATATGGCAATAGGGATTTAAGGAACCATTCTAATAAGAACTCGGGAGGAATAGTGGCTTTGATAAGGCTCTTCCGTCTTCTCCACTCTTGGATGTGATCCGAAATATTAGTGGACTTGTCCTACTGAAAGGTAGACAACAAGTTTGTCCCAAAATCATATTGGACAGGAAGTTGGAAGTGACTAAGGAATACATTAGCCAAGTCCCAAAAATTGTTAAACGCAGCAGAAGGCAATTCAATATACCATTTTTTCGCAATACTGGTTAAATTTCTTTGAAACAGCCTCAACCAAACTAAATCTTCATTCAGTGAGTTGGAATAGCACCACAAATGGAAAGTGGTGACATGAGCTCCATGATCATCACCAAATTTTCCTTTGAATTTTGGGATATCCGAGGGCAGCTTGGTAGGAATGGGTGGCTAGGAGGAGTTATGTCTCACCGGGTCATTCATTAGTTTTGACAAATCTGGAAAATTTAATGTTGTCAAGAAAGGGAGCTTGGGTCTAACCGGAGCACTAAAAGTACCAGCTTGGGGATTAGAGGGACTTGCCCCCATATTCCCATATGCGAAGGTGGGGTTACCCCCTGCTGCCGGTTGTGAAGTGGTTGGGGTGTTTTGGAAAGGATTCCATCCATATGCCAGTAGATTTTTTATGTGTGGTGCAGTATATGAGGTTCTAGCCACCCCAGTCGAAGCTAGGGTTTGGAATACAGGAGCAGGTATCCCTCTACTGAAAAGAAAAAAAGGAGAGCTCATGAATAGAGCTGAAACCAGAGTTTGAAAACCTTGACCATAAGGATTAGGGTTTTTGAACTGCACCCCTACATATGCGGGTGTTGGGCCTACGTATGGAATGGATGGGGGAACGTGCCGCCCATTCCAAGGAAAACCCTAGACAAAAGCCGAGGATCCTATAGGACTACTCTGAGTAGTGTGTGCGAAAGAAGTAGGAACTATAGGTACACTAGGAATCCCAGTGACCATACCACCAGAAGCACCTGCTAAACTTGTGGGAGCCGATGGTTGAACCACTTGGCTAGCTGGATTTAACGGTGTAGTAGGTATACTTGTTCTAGGAGCACCTACCGAGGGAGGTGGCACCCCTTCAGCCGGAGTGGCTGAGGTGGAAGTAGAAGAACTTTATCCTATAGTAGACATTATTCTGCCCAAAGGGACACCAACCACAGGTGGATTGAAATGGCGAACCTAAAAGATCATCGGATCATTTAAGTCATTTAGAGGTGAATTAAAATTCCTTGCAAACTCGTCAGCCTGAAAGTCTTCTATCTCAACTGTGTTTAAATTAAAATGGTTTTCCCTAAGTTCTGGTTCATCCAGAACTTCACTAACTCCTATCGGTTCGAAAGAACCATCCGTGTCTAATCTCTTCCTTTGAGGCGGCGGTGGAGGTTCCAATGTGATAAGCAGAGGAAGGTTTTAAATTTGACTCTTCACACCCTAAGGTCGGCTAAAAACACAGACAAACCACAGAGCAATCACTACAAAATTACCTAAAGTCTCAACAATCACAAGGGGTATAAGATATGCTTTCCTGAAGAAATCCGATAGACAGTTTCTTGGCATCCTTGAAGAGGTTCTTAGGCACAAGTGAAGGAATCATCCACCACCCTCCTACACTTTCAACAAGGGTTACCTTCCAATCCCGTCCAAGGTGAACCAGAAATAGCCTTCCGGTTTACCTGTGTATAAACCCTAGATGTCCAAGGGACTAGAGGCTACCTTAACTATGTCAATAGTCTGGGGGGATAGTCACAAGCCCGATTCATACGCATGGGCAGGGTAGCAAAGCTCGAAACTCTGTCTAGGACATAATCCCCAGATGCGTAAAAACCTTGGTCTACATTTTGACAAGGAATCAGAGGGTTATCTCCTCAATCCAATGCCTCCACACAACCTCGTGCTTAACTCCCGTTTGAGAGGAGCTTCCCAGATGCTATCAACACAGAGAATGATTTACCTATCGATTGGCCAACTATGTCTGAATTTAAGTACTTATGGGGAGTTTACACTTCCTATCCCACAAGTCTAGCCTAATATAGTAGGTGTACGACCCTATAAAACAAAACTTACTAATACATTTTAAATTATAGCGTTCATTTTAAGGGCTGTTCTTAGTCAGAGGGTAAGTGGCGTGAATGACTATGATATAATGGACTCAATAAGAAAAGTAAAAAAGGTGTATAAAATGAATTCCAAAGCAAATTATAACTACTTAAAGCAAGCTTCTTTTTCTTTTTTTGTTGTTGTAAATATGAACTAATGAAATTGCAACTAGGAAAGAGAAAGCTAAGACTTATTTTTGTAATTTTTGAGATTTTATTCGAAAACTAGAAAAAAAAAAAAAACCAAAAAAAAAAAAACCTACAATATGCAATTCAAATGCAAATGTTTTCAATGCTTTTCCTTTCACTTTTCAAACTCTTCAAAAATTACTATGCACCTAAATGCAAAAATTCTTGAGTATGCTTGAATAATCAGACTATATAAAGCAAGCAAAATGAATTATAGCAGACTTATAAGCACCAAAAATCAACCACCTAAGGAAGAGACTTGGCGAACACCTAGCTTGGGAAGACACAATGAATGAAATCCACTAAAATCAATAAAATGCAAGTGACAAACCGAAACTACTTGGAAATAGTATGGGGTACAAGGTATCCAAAACCCTGATCACTGGTTCAGATACACAGCACTTGGACCTATCACCCAACATGATAATCTACCTCAGATTGCTAAAAGAAAGAAAATTCAGACAACAAAAACTCAAGGGCTTACTAAAAGCACAAAGTATGATTCACAGGGCTTTCAAACCTACAGTGTAGTGCCAGTACTAGAAGACAGGGACAAGCAAGGAAAAATCCCAAAGCAAGGAAAAATCCAAAAAAGACAGGGACAAGCAACCCTACCCAAAATTTTGCTGGTAAGGTATGTACGCAACTGTCTAATAGAACAACCCGCGTACTGTACATGACTGTTCAATATAGCAACCCACGTATACAAGATTCTGTACGCGATTGTGTAGCACAACAACCCGCATACAGGACAAAAAAATTTCAAAAAAGAAAAAATTATGAAGGTCTCTAAAACACTACTGCAAGTCCAAACCAAGATATAAAACCACACACTGAATCAAAGCAAAGACTGGGCAAGGATCTACAGGACTAACCCACAGCAGGCTGGACTCCCCAATGGAGTCGCCAGTTCTGTTGTTCAGGATTAAGCACCCCTGGAACCTAGGGTCTATGGTTACCAACTTACTACTAACCTTGCAGACAACCAGCTTTAACAGAGAACATAAAGGAAATAGGAAGAAAGTCTTGACTTACCCGATTACCGATGGTTGATCCAAGCTTGATCTTCTTCCGTTCCTCTTCTCTCCAAAGCTTCCAAGGATGCACCTCCTTCACCTGTAAAGAGCAATTTCTCCAAGTACTATCTTATGCATGTATATATAAGAGGTTAGATAAACAATATGTCTAGTATATAATCAAATATATTCATTAACCAAGATACATGAAAGAGACTCAACACAATGTTGGAAGAAGAATTCTCTTTATTAACAATCAGTGAATGAGATAAGAGTACAACCCAGCTTCTGAGACAAGGACTCCTCTGCAACCAAAGGACTCTGAGTTCTGTTGGTCCAAAACTTCTAAAGATATATCACCAGCATAACTTTGCCAATCTTGATTGATTAATGCCCTCCCCAAGGCCTCTATTTATACTTTGGAAAATAGAGTGGTTTCGAAGGTTGACGAGGTTGAAACAGTTAGGATAGTTAATGATTAGGGCCCAACTAATCTTCATTAATCATGTTTTATATTTTTTAAGGTCGAATCAAGATGTACGCGACTATTGATATAGGCAACCCGCGTATGACACGTGAGTTGCTTAAAGGAAACCCGCATACGCTGGTGTACATGGGTTGCAATATATATAGTCATGTACAGTACGCTAGTTGTTAATGGAAATAGTCACATACGTACGCGAGTTGCAATGGAGACAGTCACGTACGCAACTCAACACTCAGAAAAATAATATGGCAAGCTAGTTCAAGGGTAAATGCATCCCAAGTCATGCCCATCTATAGTGTTTTGGAAAACTTCAATCCTAAAATGTCCGTTTGTGTACCAACATAAGGAATGTCGGCACTCGGACTGAGAAGTGCCATTTGGGTTGATAACACAAGGTCCACTTCTAACTAAATCTTAACCAATTCTTAACTGAATCTACAAAATAATGACCAATATCCGCAAAATATGGTCCACAGTACAAAAAGTGACATAAAATACATAAAATAGTCTATTTTCCGCCTTACATGCCATCTTTCACATGTGTAATGTCTTTTGAGCTTGCGCGGCACTCGTGATGCCGTGCAACTAACTTGTCCCAAAACCCTTGCCAACATTTGGGTTCAAATTCCTTTTTGTGACATGTTTGCTTTTAGTGAACCCATTGTTAATGAAATATATAAAATTTATTCATAAAAGTTGACTTGTCCTTGTTCCCTAAATAATTTAGGGTTTAACTTAGGTACCATCACTGGAATGAAAGGAAGTCCCCAAGAGGTTTTCCCTAGGATATGTTCCCTGGGAAAAAAAAACTAGGTTAGCATTTATTTGAATAAGCGTAAATTGAGCTATATTTGAAAACAAATATAGATATTGTGTGAAGTGACATGAATAATGTATTAGAATCAAAACTTAGAGGTCATGTAGCATTGTTGTTGTAATTATTAATACCATTGTGGTATTTCCCCTTGTATGTTGCAACAATTATCTATGTTGTCACCTCATTCAAATAAAATAAAAGAAAAAATCATTTGTATACAATAAAGATAACCTCTCCAATAAAATAAAATGAAATAGAAAACCATTCACTTACAAATTAGAGAGCCTATTCAATAATAATAAAAATGAAATAGAAAATTGTACCCATATAACCTAGAGTGTCAAAATTAGAATGCACAAATCTCTCAACTCCAAATCTATTATTCATTAAAAGGGATCCAAAGAAAACCAATACATCCTTTTTGGTGTTTATCTAGCATTAAGAATTTTGCTTGAAAAATAATTTAAAAAAATAGTATGAATGAATATATTCATGGTTAGCCCTAATTGTGGTAGATATTTCGCATTAAAATTGTGTTGGAGTTTAGAAACATTCAATGTTTCAAGCGGACACTCCACCAATCATAAGATTTGGGTCTATTAATGATGGGTGGAGTTTCCACTTGAAATGTTGGGACGTTTCTAAGCCCCAACACTATTTGAATCCAAAAAATAGATACTACAATTTCAAATCTTTTTGATTTTCTAAAACATACAATGACATTGATGAGAAAACAAATTCATGGAAAATTAATCAAAATTAGTTTTTATTTCATTCGAACTTTGTACAAGTATATTTTTCAAAATTTTCCTCTCATGCTTTCTGCAAACTTTGCTTCCTATATGTTTCTATATCGAAATATAGAAGAATATGCTGCATCCTTGAAGTTAAATAAATCCCTTCTAAACCCAATCCATTTATATTATAAGTTTTGAATTTTTCTTTATCCTGCACACAAATAAATTAAAATTTAATATTTAAAACTATAAAAAAAATACATATTAATATAATATTCAATAAGAATCATCTTATGGGGAGAAACCCATAAAACTATACATGCTTACAAAAAAAATACATGTGTGCATGTGTATGTATACAAAGACACAAACACATACACAGAATAAAACAATAACCTACAAGCTATTTTACCCTAATAGGGGTGCCTCCCTTAAATTTTCTTATAAACTATTGAAATTTTAGGGACTCTAGCAATTAATCCAAAATTGAAATTTCATCTTCTTCCTAGATGTTTTCCCAAAACTTAGCCCTAGAATTTTCAACATTAGCACTGTTGTAAATTTGAGTATAAAACAAAAACGTAAAAATCACAATAATTCACTTCAAACATTCCCAAACTTCATGGCAATTCAAGAAGAAAAGATGCCAAACAATGAGATAAGTTTCAACCCCTTTTGGGGAACCTTATAAACCAATAATCAAATATGAAAAATAAACTTTTACAACAATATAACTATAGTAAAATCATCCCTTATATGTCAAAACACTAACAATCTGTCCCTTTACTTATGTAAAATAAGTAAGATATAAACAATTGTAAATACTAATGCATAAATAACATATATAAGCTAAATTTCAATTTTGAAAATTGGACAAGATATGGATTGTTGGAAACTTCATTTATTAGCTCAAGATGAAGTACAAGTACATACCATAGCCTTCTGTATAGGCTAGTAAAATAATTCAACTATCCAAAAAAACCCCAATGAATGTAAATCACCAAACCCTATCCCAACCAAGAAGATCTCTGTGCATGAATATATTCAGAACTACACCCTAGGTGAGATTCCCTCCTTGTATCTTCTTCTTCACCAATCCACTCTGGGGTTTTTTAAGAAATCCCTAGTTACAATATCGAAGGGATACACCATAACCCTTGAACTTTGATATGTTCTAAGAAAATCCAAACATACCAAGAAACCCTAGTACCTCAAGCGAGAGAGAATACAGGTACAACTGAAGACTGCTACACAAGAATGAATAAGCACGAAGACACAAGTGATATAATAATCTCCAACGTCCTATTCCTCATAAGAGAAAACCCTAGTCATAGTAATCAAGCTCTAGTAAATACTTCTCCTCTAGACTTCAGAACTCCGGGCCTAGGTTTCATGAGGAAACCCTAGTGAATTATTCCTTGGATCTAAGTATAAGGAAAATATTTCAAATGATGATATTAATGGAAATAATCTATATATTTTTATTTATATGAAAGGTAAGGGAGGCACACAATACTATGTGGGAACAATCTCTTACAAGTAACCTACATGAACCCTGATAGAACAATACAATTGATCCATCCACTCTAAATTATATTTATCATGCTTAAGGATGATGTCGTGAATAATAATGATTCCAAGGTGATGTAGCTATATGAGGCACATCGACATTCCCCCATCATAGCCCTCTACAAACTTGAACAATCTTCCTAAGTAATGTACTCCAATGGGTCAACTAAACCCCGCAATAACATTGTCAAATTCCCATGCATCCCTGAGCCATGTCTAATCCTCTAAATAGGAATCCAAGGTACCATGTGCCAACTAGGACCCAATTCCCTCCTCCATGATGTATACCACTCCTCTTCTCATGTAGGGAATTCTCCTAGTAAGAGACGCCTCCATGGGGAACCAATGAAGGGAATCCACTAAATTGTTAAGAGATTCCAACACCGAAGGGAAGAAATCCAAGTTGACACCATTCTGAAGTAAAGTATCCATCGAGAAATCTATATCAACTATGCATATTAATCATGGAGCATTCCTCATTTTACGATCTATCTTGGCTTAAAAATAAAATAAAATAATCTTAGCTTATACAACCATAAAAAAATAAAATAAAAATAAAAAATATCATCATTATTAATTTGATTATTAATGATAAAAATAAAATAAAATAAAAATCTTAGCTTATTTAATTTGAATACGAATAATGCAATAATAGCATTATGTGTTTACTTTAGTAGTTATTTTATTAGAAGTAAATACAATATTTTAAATAATTTAAAGTCTTAAATTATAAAGTGATATTGTCATGCCATTATATATCTTTTGGTGCTTGCAATGATAAATTAATTGTAAAGGAGGGACATTTTTAGGTTGATCTATGGTTTTATTTACAACAATGATAGATTTTGAGAGCATGATTTCAAAAATGTTGCAATTATAGTCCTCTCCATTCAAAAGGGGGATGGTACTGGTAGCACCACTTTTTTATTCGAGGGTGGATTTTAAGGTTTTACAAGCTGAGCTAATGTCACGATTTCCAAAATATTGCAACTTTAAGCAAGAGAATAGATGGTTGTAATAACAATGCTCAAGAAAATATAGAACTAAAATTCAAATTTGAAAATTGCATAAGATATGGATAGTTGGAAATTTCATTTAGTACCTCAGGATGAAGTACAATTACATAACATAGCCTTCTCACAATGATAGTACAAAACTTCAACTATCCAAAAATCCCTATGTAGGGTAAATCACCAAAACCTGGCTAAACCAAGAAGATCCAATTGCAAGAATCTCTCCAACACAACCTCTAAGGAAATATGTCCTTCTCTTCTCTTCTTTTTCACCAATCCACAATGGTGTTTTCTCTCAATTCCCTAATCTTCATTTACAAGATGATCCAAGAAGACATAGAAACCCTGACTCTAACCCTAGAACACCATTATGCTCCAAGAAAATATAAGAAGACCAATAAATCCTAGAGAGAGAGAGAGAGAGAGGTTAGGGAAGACTCTTCTTCAAGTGACATCTCTACACAATATTGAATAAGAATGAAAACACAGGTGAAATAATCATCTCCAATATCTTCTCCTCCACAAGAGAAATCCCTAGTCAAAAGAATCAAACTCCAATAAATATATCTTCTTTAGACTTCATAAATCCTCGTAGAATTCATGAGGAAAACCTATTGACTTCTTCCAAGAAGCTAAGTATAAGGAAAATAATACAAATGATTATATGGATGTAAAGACTCTCTCCTTCTTGTATTTATATGAGAGGTAAGGGAGGCAATAATACTATGTGGGAATGTGCCCTTACAATCAACCTACACGAGCCCTTGTAGTTCATCACAAGTGATAGGTCCACTCTAAAGTACATGTGTCATGCTCCAAGATGATGTCATGCAAAATAATGACTCTAATGTGGCATTGTTATATAAGGTACGTCCAAATCCCTCTGGATAAAAATTCGTCATAGAATCCATACCAAATAATGAATAACAACCGCTATAACATTGTGTAAGGAGTTCCTCCCTCGAAGAGGATTGTTATTGATTATTAAGGCACATATATTTTGTTTGGTCTATTTCTTCTCTTTTTATGATATTTGTGGGACTTGGTTGCATAACATCGATTTTTATAAGTAATGTACTCCATTGGGACAACTATCCACTAAAGGAACATTATTGAAGCCATAGGCATCCTGTAATGAACAAAAATATATAATAAATAAACTCTAAATAACTATTAATAATTACATAAATAACTCTTCACGAAGAGTGTAACAAATACAAAATAACATATTAATTACAGTTATTAATTACTAAGTGAAAGGGTGTAACCATTCACTACACATGCTCAAGCCTATAAAGGCGAGCCTCAATATAAAAACTTATCACACATCTATCAAATTATACATCATTTTATGACTACGAAATATGTGGGTTATTTCAGAAATTACGGGTTCATTCCGAGTTAATTGAGAATATCCAACTATGGATGTTACAGTGGTATCAAAGCCGAATTCCTTGAATTAGGTCTGTAACCTTAGAGAAAAGAAAGAGAGTTAAAAAAAAGTGAAAAAACTAAAAACTAAAAAACTAAAAGGAGGAAAAAAAAGGAAAGAAAAAAAGTTAAAAAAGAAAAAACAATAAAACAAAAAAATGGGTAAAAGTGAAACCACATGTGGTTTCTTAAAGTGGGTTTGGGTTTGAATATAAAAATGCATAATAATAAGTACTAAGAAGAAAGTGAGATTTTAACTTAGTGGGGAAGGTAACACTAAATCCTCCCAACCTCCCAATCTACTCGCATTTTACAAAACTATTGGAAAAAAAAAGGAGATATTGATTAAATTTTGAAGAAAACTCAAGAATATGGATTTTAATGTTGAAAAGAAGGAAAAATTTCCTATCACCTTACAAAGAGATGTTGTAATATTATTTACAATTAAAGGGACACTTGCAGGGAAGGATATCACCATTTCTATTGCACCCGCTGAAAGAAATAATTATATTAGTATTGAATTCGCTAACCATTTAGTGATTCCCGAGTCAAATATAAGGAAAGAGCTAGACTTTTGGGACAAAAAACAATTGAAATAAGTGGCTTAGAACTGAATGCTGGAGATTATATGGTCACATCGAAAATCATTGTTAGTTCCTTATGGAGCTTTGTCAGTGACATAATTTTGGGCTTACCTTGGATAAAAACATTGGGTACTTTCATCTTAAATGTCGAAAAGAAGTTTCTGAAATTTTCCTATAAGCAAAAGAGAATCACATTTCAAGATATTACAACGAATTCAAAAATAGAAGCTCCAACATCTGAAGAATTCAAGGATATATCAAAGATGATTTCACATGGTAATAAGAAGTCAGAACAAAAGAAGCATAAAGAAGTTGAAAAAATTGTTGCTAGTAAGGATGAAGAAATTACTTGTTTGAAGAATCATAGTCAAGACATGATCGCACAGATTAAGAAATTAAAAAGGGAAAAAAGATCACAAGAATAAATCCAAGAGGAATTCCACCAAAAGGAAGTGGATCTCCAAAATGAATTCAATAAGAATCTATTACAAAAAAATGAAGAAAATTCTTGCTTAAAAAAATTGATATAAGGGTTGACTGAACAAATAAAAAAATTTAAAAATTGAGAAGTTAAAAAAATCCTCAGAGTTATTATCAACCAGTAAATCGCAAGAATCACAAACAATTGAAGTTTCTATAAGGGTTCCACAAACAGATCGAATGCCTTATCGTCACCCAAATCACATAAGTCGATACAACCAACATCAAATTAAAGCAGAAAATAAACATCGTTCTTCTTATAGGAAAACAAACTACAACCTTGAAAATGAACAAAAACAACATAGACAACTTTTATGGAAGCCCAAATTAAGAAGTTTTGTACGAGCAGACGATCATCAAACAATTCCAATGAAGGTAGATTTGGGTTGGATCACTTCCCAAAAAATGCAACACATTAGTTCAATAATCAGAAGATTATATTGCCTAGTTCCATCAAGCATCGTAGTTCCAAGCTCACAACATCATGAAAAGTCGTTACGAGCAAGAGATCAAAGTCATACAATAAAGTATACTTTGAGGACAAAGCAATTCTAAGGGAGAGGCAATGTAATGAACACAAATATATAATAAATAAACACTAAATAACTATTAATAATTAAATAAATAACTCTTCACAAAGAGTGTAACAAATATAAAATAATATATTAATTATAGTTACTAATTACTAAGTGAAAGGGTGTAACCCTTCACTACACATGCTCAAGCCTATAAAGGCGAGCCTCAATATAAAAACTTGTCACACATATATCAAATTATACTTCATTTTATAACTACGAAATATGTGGGTTATTTAAGAAATTATGGGTTCATTCTGAGTTAATTGAGAATATCCAACTATGGATGTTACAAGGTTCATTCTGAGTTAATTGAGAATGCCCAAATAATGAATAACAACCGGTATAACATTGTGTAAGTAGGTTCCTCCCTTGAAGAGGATTGTTATTTATCTTTGTTATTCATTATTAAGGCACATATATTCTGTTTTGGTATATTTCTTCTGTTTTTATGTTATCTCTGGGACTTGGTTGCATAACATCGATCCTCATACATAATGTACTCCATTGGGACAACTACCCAGTAAAGGAACATTATTGAATCCATAGGCATCCCTAAGTCATCTCCAATCCTATGAATAAGAATCCAAGTTGCTAGATTCCAACTAGGGCCTAATTCCCTAATCCATGATGTATAAGGTTCTAATTTCATGTGGGGTGTTCTTCTAGCAAGTGGCTCCTACATGGAACTGCAATGAAGGGTGTCCACTAAACTACTGAGAGATCTCCAGCACCCAAAGGAAGAAAATTAAGCTAATAACATATTGAGATCAAGTATCCAACAAGGAAGCTATTTTCAATTATGCATATTCATCCTGAACCATCTCTCATGCTGCAATCCTTCTCGAACCATCCAACGTCTGAACATACACCATGTGCCCCAAATCTCATGAAGCATCCCCAAACATGATGTAAGCACTTTCAGAGTAACCCAAAAATCTAAAGATATATATATATATATATATACAACTTTAGATTTTTGGGTTACTCCAAAAGCGTTTACACCATGAAGTTTAAAGGAGACACCCTTATAAGGAGAACATAAATGGTAGGTTGTTGTATAAATTGTAAAATTTATGAGTTGGAAAATTTAACTTGCACTAGTGTTAATGTTTTCTCTTGAAGACCATTGATAAAAAATATTCATAAAGGGACATAACTTACAAATTGATTGTAAAGTTTCAACACTTGTATCCCTAAAGAGCGTTGCTCTGTGAAACCAGTTAGCATATAGCAGTTGGTATACAATTTAAAATTGTTTGAATGCTTTGGCTTTGTGTATCACATTTTCACCAAACATTGTATTTCTTGTTTTACAGTCAACTTTATCAATGAAAGACAAGAAAAAAAGGAATCTCCAATCTTCCCCACATTTAATGTCATATCAATCATGATTATGGGTGTAAGGATTTTGGAGGTGAAATCAAGATTCTTGTTTAGGTATTTTGTCAAAATTTCTTGTAGTAGTCTTAGTGTCGACAACTAGGAATGAAGAATCTCGAGGTTTCAATTCATAAGGTCAACCAACTCAATGTTGGCAGCATAACAAGTTTGATCAGAGTTTTATAAGCAATGAATTAATTATTCATTGAAGGAAAGGCTCATAATATATTTGAATCTACTTTGAATCTTGTAGTTGTTGTATGTTGGTGGGATCCTTCCTAGGGGTGTAATGGGGGGTCAAAGTGTTGAAATTTTGTAACTTCAAAGGGTATTCTAAATGTATTTTACTGATGTAACCCAAGGGAGATGTTATTATTCCTTTGACGGGGTGTTACTATTGTATTTGGTCATCATAGAGTCACGAGGTAAAGCCTCCACTCCTATTGGGTCTTTAGTACCCTAATAAATAATATAAAATACCGTTTTTGAGTATTCCTTGGTGAAGTTGGCCCAGATACTTTATTGTGGTCGACTTGTCTAGTGCAAAAGTCAAGTTGAAACATGTGTATAAATAGAGGAGATGTGTTTCTTATTTAAACAAAGACTCACTCACTTGTGTAGCGCATAAGAGAGAGAGAGAGACATAACAGAAGGAGGAGAACAACTATTTTTGGGGTTGTCTCTTATACATCTTATACATAGGAGGTTTTTGCTAGATTTTCTTCCCCTTGAGGGTTTCTTGAGATAAATGATGTGTCTATCTTGTGATTGTGTTTCTATCAGTGATTCTTGATACGATGCTGTGATTTTTAAATTGAATACTATTGAATCTAATCTAGCATATGAAAACTTAAAATGGTATCAGAGCTAACCTGATTAGAGCAGCTTTCACAAGGTGAAATTCTCCCTCCTCCCTCTCTGGAAGAAATTAGGATTTCTGCAAAAGTTGGAGGACTAAAGATATACTTGCATAGAAAGTTGCGCCCTCCTAGAGAACATCTATTGAATCCTAGATAGAAGTTTTTGGGTGGCTAGATATCCAGGAAATCCAAACCCTAGTTTGGCAGTGAACCAAAAAAATTGTAGTAAAACAGAAGCAGAAAAAAAAACTGTAGTGCTGTGATTTTGCAAGTAGGATTTGAAGACTAAAGATTAGGGATCTCTAGAAAGCAGTTGCATCAAGCAACTCGCCTCCTCCAAGCACATATAATGGTACAATTAACTCCTGTTTTGATAAATTTCATTTTTGAGTGACTTACTGGTCAAGATGGCCCCAAGCACTAAGCTTGAGGACAAATTGGAAGGCCTAGAAAACTTCTTGGCTTGGAAGTATAGGATTGGCCTCATTCTAAGAGAGAATGGTATCGAGAAGTATATCAAGAATGAGATTGCAGAACCTGAAGTAGTTGAAGCTAAGGATAAGCATGAACAAGACCTAATTAAGGAAATGAGGATCATTGATGATTCCATTAAGTATCACTTGATCCCTCAAGTGTCATCCAAGAAGACACCTAAGAAAATGTATGATGGACTTTCCTGAATGTATGAAGGAAAGAACATCAACAGAAAGATGAAAATGAGAACTCAATTCAAGGGCACCAAGATGAGAAAAGGAGAATCTATTCAAGATTACTTCATAAGGATCTCCCAGATCAAAGAGAAGCTAAGTGCTATTGGAGATATCCTCGATGAGGATGAATTGGTTGTGACTTCTCTCAATGGAATCACTGGACCTTGGGACTCATTTATCCAAACTCGATGTGGAAGAAAAGAAAGTATGAAGTTTGACATAGTGTGGGAAGATTGCATACAAGAAGAATCTAGAGTATCCAATAGAGAATCCCTTCTCAGAGAAGATGATCAGGCTCTAGCTGCCCATACTAAAGAAAGAAAACAATCAAACTTCAAGAAGAGTAATCATAAGTCTTCAAAGAAGAAATTTCAGAAGAAGAAGAAGAAGGATTAATCAAAGTATCAATGCTACAACTGTCATAAGATAGGACATCTTGCTAGAGAATGTCCATCACCAAATAACAACAACAAAAAAATACATCATGCTCATCTAGTCGAAGATGAGGATGAAGAAAGACCTCGAAATAGAACTAGAGGTGAAGATGTAGAAGAATATGTGTTATTCTCTACACTCTCTGGTTCTATAACACCTGAAGAAGATACATGGCTTATTGATTGTGGCACCTCTAAGCACATGACAGGAAAGAAGACAACTCTGTCAACTCCTGAAGAGAAGAATTCTCGCCAGAAGGTATCACTGGGAGATGACTATCAATATCCCATCAAAAGTATTGGTGAATCAAGCTACAAGCTTGACTCTGGGACCTCCATGAAGATGAAGGAAGTATTGTATATACCAGGTTTGAAAAAGAACCTACTCTCCATCTCAGCTCTAGATAAGAAAGGATATAGAGTTTCTTTTATAGATGGACAAGTACTCATGTGGTCCAAAGGGAAGACACTTGAAGATGTTGTAGTCATTGGACAAGAAGAAGGAGGACTGTACAAGCTCAAAGGACATCCAGAGACAACCCTTGAGACTACCAGCTCAAGTGAATTGTGGCATAGGAGACTTGCTAACATCAACTACAAATCATTTCCCTATGCGAGAAAGGTGGTAACAGGGTTATCAGATCTAAAGATCGAACATGAGGGAACTTGCAAGGGATGTGCATAGGGAAAGAACATCAAGAATCCCTTTCCTAAAAGTGACACAAAGACTAAAGGTACGTTGGAACTAATCCATTCTAATATATGTGGTCATATGCCCTCCATATCCTTAAGTGGACATGAATATTATGTCACATTTATTAATGATTATTCAAGAAAGACTTGGATACACTTTTTGAAGAATACAAGTGAAGTGTGCGAAATTCAAGGAATTCAAAGCCTTGATAGAGAACTAGTTACAAAAGAGAATCAAGACACTGAGATCAGATAATGGTGGAGAATACACTTCAAAGGAATTTGAAGCATTCTGCAAGGAGGAAGGAATCAAGAGGGAACTAACCACTCCCTATAATCCCCAACAAAATGGTGTTGCGGAAAGAAATAATAAAACTATCATGGAAGTTGTAAAGACCATGATTCATTATCAAGACCTCCCTATGCACCTATGGGCTGAAGCTGCAAGAACAACCGTATATGTGCAAAATAAATTATCTCATAGTGCTCTTGGATTCAAGACTCTTGAAAAGATATATACCAGAAAGAAACATGAAGTAAGCCATCTCAAGATATTTGGCTGTCCAATGTATGTACATATTCTGAAAGAGAAGAGAACCAAATTGGATGGTTCTGGCAAGAAGGGAATATTTGTAGGATACTGTGAAGTCTCCAAATCCTTCAGGATATATATTTTAGGATTTCACCATATCGAGATTAGTAAGTACGTAACCTTCGATGAAGAGGCAACTCTTAAGAAATCCAGAAGGTGTCAGCTTGAAGAAGTACATGAAGAAGATGTGCCTCCTAGAAGGACAGAAGCTGAACCAACTCCTGAAAGAATAGCATCAGAAGACCATGACATGCTAGAGCCTTAGGAGCCTCCTACTATGGATATCTCTCGAAAGAGAAAACCCGCTTGGGTAAGAGAAATCATACAAGAAGCAGAAAGATATGGAGCACCATAAGGCTCCACAAGAACCAACAAAAGATCAAATCCATATTCCAGTTATGTAGCTTTGATGTGTGATCTTGTAGACCAAGAACCCAACAACTATGAGGAATTTGCACAGAAGAAAGAATGGGTTGAAGTAATGATGGAAGAATACCAGTCGATCATGAAAAATGATGTTTGGGATATTGTTCCCAAACCAGAATACAAGAGTGGGGTATCTTCAAAATGGATCTACAAGATAAAACATGCTGCAGATGGAAGTATTGAAAAATACAAGGAAATATTTGTGGCTAGAGGATTCTCTCAGAAAGAGGGGATCGATTATGAAGAGCCATTTGCTCTAGTAGCAAGGTACACGTCCATCAGATCTATCACGACACTTCCATCAGATCTTGGATTGATGCATTATTTCCTAGGGCTGAAAGTGTGGCAAATCCCAGAACGAAGCTTTCTGAATCAGGGAAAGTATGCAGTAGAAATATTGAAAATATTTGATATGTTGGATTGTAAAGTCATGGCCACACCCATGGACACCAACCTAAAGTTGTTGTCTGATGAGACATCTGAGCTAGTGGACATGACTCACTATAGACAAATTATTGGGTCATTAATGTATCTGGCGAACAAAAGGCCAGATAAATGCTTTCTTGTGAACACCTTGAGTCACTATCTAATTAACCCTAGACGGGTTCACTTGATAGTTGCAAAGCATGTAATGAGGTACCTAAAAGGTACGATTGATTTGGGATTGTACCATGGGAGAGATCATGACTACAATTTGTATGGGTATACGGATTCAGATTGGGCAGGAAGTGCTGCAGACAAAAAGAGCACCTTAGGTGGATGTTATTTTCTGGGATCCGCCATGATCTCATGGTTTAGTAAGAAACATTCCAGTGTTTCTCTCAGCACAACTGAAGCAAAGTATATTGCAGCTTGCTACACTTGTTGTGAAGTGATATGGCTTCAAAAGTTGATGTTAGGAATATTTGACATGGAGGTTGACACCACAGTAATTTTTTGTGACAAACCAGAGTTGTATAAAGATGACAGAGAATCCGGTGTTCCATGAAATATCGAAGCATATAGAAATGTGATATTTCTATATAAGGGATATGGTACAAAAGGGATCCATCAAGCTCCAGTATGTGGGTACCAATGAGCAAGTTGCTGATATACTGACCAAGCCTTTATCTCAAATGAAGTTTGAGTATTTTCGCGACAAGCTTGGTGTAGTTTGGAAGGACTGTCCTCGCAAGGAGGAAAAGTGATGGAACTACAAATGATGGACCCTCTTCGAAAAAGGAAGATCAGGTCGGAGACATGAACCCTCTTTGAAAAAATGGGGAGTAGGTTGATGATATGAAACTTCCCAGGAAAGGGGGAGTAATGATGAGGCTAACATCGATGATGGATGACAGTGATGATGGTCTAACATTTGTTTGTGGATGATAGTATCCTCTCTTGAGGATATAAGGTATAACACTTTGATCATGAGAGTGGTCCTCACTAATCTAAGGATGGCCCTGCAGATGCTACTCTTTCATGGAGAGTACTCACATTCACTTGCGAACGATAGTATCCTCTCTCGAGGATAGCAGGTACAACACTCTATTCATGAGAGTGTTCCTTACTAGATAAGGATGGAACTATAGATGTTACTCTCATGGAGAGTACCCACATTCAGTTGTGGATACCGTAGATTAAACACTCGCTCAGGAGTGGTCCTAACCTTAGTGGTCTGGATGCTCTACGATGAGTCCTCACGGACGCTGGGACTGACATTGTGTATGCAGTCGATATCTTCCTTGCAGACTAAACTCTTGTATGGAGAGTATGCCTACATTCATATGTAGATGCCATAGAATAAAACTCACATGGGAGTGGTCCTAACCTGTGTGGTATGGGTTCTCTATGATGAGTCCTCACCGACGATGTAGTATAACACTCACTTGGGAGGGGTCCTAACCTGTGTGGTATGGATGTTCTACGATGGGCCGACATTGTGTATGCGGTCGACATATGCTCTGCAGACAATAATCTTACATGGTAGAGTATACCTACATGTGAGTGTAGATACCATAGTATAACACTCACTTGTGAGTGATCCTAACCTGTGTGGTATGGATGGTCTACGATGAGTCCTCACGGACGATAGGACCGACACTAGGTGCGGTCGAGATCTACATTTAGTTGTAGAAGATTCAGCTGATCGATTTCATGGATCATGCTGATGGAGGATTGCATTGTCCTTGGACTTATGTCCTAAAGTGATCAGGATTGATCATCCTACAAATATATTATGTGTACTGTAGGTAGCGTAACAACGAAGGATCAAGCAGATCGAAATACAGTAGTGAAGGATCAAGTAGATCGAAGTGTGGTTAAAAAGGATCAAGAAGGATCGAAGGACTACCCCAAATGATCGAAAAGATCGAAGTGCTGCGACAAAAGGATTGTAAGGATCAAAGTGCTGCTACGAGGGATAGAGAAGACCAGAAGGATACCGCAGAAGATCAAAGTGCCGCTGCAAAGGATCGAGAGGATTGAAGTACTGCTGCAAAGGATCGAGAAGATCGAAGTGTTGCTGCAAAGGATTGAGAAGATCGACATGCTGCTGCAAAGGATCGAGAAGATCGAAGTGCTGCTGTAAAGGATCAAAGTACTACAAAGGATCTAAAAGATCAAAGTGCTGCTACGAAGGATCGTAAGATCGATGCATTGCTGCAAAGAAAGGATCAAGTGATCATGTGATGCAGAAGATGAAGAGTAACTATTCCAAGTTACTAATTGTGAAAAAACTTCCTGTGACGTATAGATGTATCTCCTCAATGTACTGTTGTAATTGTCTCTCTGTTCTCCTATAGTCTATGATGATGTTGTCAGTAGAATAACCTCCTCGTTAAGGGGGAGTGTTGAAATATTGTAACTTCAAAGGATATTCTAAATGTATTTTACTGATGTAACCCAAGGGAGATTTTATTCCTCCGACGGGGTGTTACTATTGTATTTGGTCATCATAGAGTCATGAGGTAAGGCCTTCACTTGTGTCGGGTCTTTAGTACCCTAATAAATAATATAAAATATTGTTTTTGAGTATTCCTAGGTGAAGTCAGCCCAGACAGTTGATTGGGGCCAACTTGTCTAGTGCAAAAGTCAAGTTGACACATGTGTATAAATAGAGGAGTTGTGGTTCTTATTTAAACATAGACTCACTCACTTGTGTAGCGCATAGGAGAGAGAGAGAGAGAGAGAGAGAGAGAGAGAGAGAGAGAGAGAGAACAGAAGGAGGAGAACCACTGTTTTTGGGGTTGCATTTTATACATCTTATACATAGGAAGTTTTTGTTGGGTTTTCTTCCCCTTAAGGGTTTCCCAAAATAAATGTTGTGTCTATCTTGTGATTGTGTTTCTATCAGTGATTCTTGATATGTTGCTGTGATTTTTGAATTGAATACTATTAAATCTAGTCTAGCATATGAAAAATTAACACAAAGGGTCCATTATAGTAATAATCATGGTATTCATTCAATGTAAGGTGAATTGGGTCCACTATGTTTATAAATAAGGCTCGCTAGATGTCAATTGGGTCTAGCTCGAGTGGTTGTGGGATGGAGTGTTATCCTCCCCACCCAGGTTTTATTCTTGTAAGTGACATGTTGAGCTCATAATTAGAATATTATTGTAACGACCTTGTGCCTTGAAGAATCTAGGGTTTACCTTGGGTATCTTCTTTGAAATGAGGGGAGGTACTTGGGGGGTTTTCCTCGAGCATTGTTACCCGAAAAAAAAAGTCTCACTAGGTAGTTAGCTTGGAATAAATGTAATGTGGACTTACTAAAGAAGGTCCACTAGATAGTTCGCATTTGGTTATGATTAAGGTTTTCTAGTTATCTATTGATAAGGATGGATTCCTCCCGATGAAAACGTATTGGAGCTTAAGTCATTGTGAGGTTTCCCCATCGAAGAGCCAAGTGACTAGGAGTTGATCTTTCCATAAAAAGATCATTCTATGTCATTGTCATACCTTAAGGGTATTTTGATATATAAAGGAAATGAGTATTTTTTAATACCTTATTTGTGGTTCAATTTAAGGGTTAAGGATCACAACATATATCATGGTAAAGGTTGAGGTGAGGTAAGTCCTTCTGAGCTAAAATTTGTGTATTTGTATGAGAAATGAGTTTGTATGCTTCTTGGAAGGGAGACGACCAATGTTGTATTTGTGGAAGGGTTTTATTGTGAGTGGACTCCTTTGTAAAAAATATTATGGTGTTGTTGATTTACATTGTGATGTGTTGATGATTTGAGGATAGTCTTTGTTGTGCATTTTTATTGTTGTTACAATGGAGTTAATGGGGAGAGAAACATAATGATGCAATTTAGCTTAGGCATGTGTTATCTAATGTAATGTAAGCATTTTTTAAGTTTCATAATTGAGATGTTTAATATCTAATTGGGCAAGGTTCTATTAAGATCTTCATATAATTCAAATTTGAGGTTGCTAATAAAAACCTAGGACAAAATATTCAGTCGCAACTACTCCACTAGATTCACTTCGATGCCAAATGGATGTAGTTTGGGTGGTTGGGAGGAATGAATGTTACCCTCACCATCCAGGTTCTACTCTTGTAAGTGACATGTTGCTCTTGTGATTGATGAGCTGACCATACCTTGATTCAGTTTGAATATCAGGTATTGGAATTTTCCGTGGAGTAACCCTCTAACAAATGGTGAACCACATTTAAAAAAAGAAGAAGATTCACTTCGATATTTTCATTCACCCATATTAAAGGAATTCTAATAATATTATATTACTCATAATTTATATTCGAATGTAATCTTCTTTTTCATTACCTTTTTCCAATCACATTTCATAATTAACAAATCATTTTTATCAATAAAACCCAAATTCTAAATAGAATCATTATTTTTATAATGTTATTATATGATTGTATTTTTATTGTTATATAATAAAGAAAATATTTATTGTATTTTTTATATTATTTATAATATAAAATAGAAAGAAAAGCTCGTCCACATGAATTTTGAAATCAGATCAGACTAAGCTTTCGCAGCAAACCCTTCGCTTTGAATACAATTTTCAAAGATGTTTAGACATCAAAAGCTCCAATTTTTAAGTTTTACTCTTCCACCTGTACCGTTGAACTCGCAGCACACCCTTCGCCTTCAATTGGACCGACGAATAATAAACAATTTTTAAAAACATTTAGACTTCTCGAGGTCCATGTTTATAGAATATACAAATCCTAAAATAAAGAGCTAAAATATTGGCACTGGAACTATCAACATGTTTATACTAAATATTAATAACTTTTTTGGTTTTTACTAAATTTTATTATTCACAATTTTATAATTGTGAAAGGACAAGTAAATTATTTTTTAAAAGGTTTATGCATTATTTTATTTAAAAAAATTGAACGAGAACCTTATTCACAATATATTATATTTAACCGTATTAACAATAATCAATTATATAAAGTCCTTAAAATTTAAAAAAATAACAAATCTATATTAATTAATTAAATAATATTTTTAAACAAAAAAATAGCAAACCCATAGTGTCATATAATTTTTGAATCATTCCGAAGGAATTAAAGAAAACTCACACATCCCCGGGAAATTTTAACAAACTTCTCCACTTCTGTGGATGGTAGGTCGAGCAAACCGTCAACTGAACATCCAAACCAGAATATGTCTCAATAGAATTGAACCAGGTGGATGGAATGAAATCCATCTAGCCCCACTAACAGACCAATGTATCCTTGACATATAATTTTTTAATTTTTGAATTTATGATCATAATGTAAAGCGCAATATAGTCTTTTTTATACATTATCCCAATCCCCTTTTCGCATGAACTCAAAGTATCTTCTCCATCAAGGTATCTTCAACATTTGCAGAAGTCGGGGTGTCTTCATGGCCTTTTTCCTCAAGGTCTAACTATATTTCTTCAAATATCTCCTTAAGCTGGGTGAATCAGGTTTCATTTCGCTCATTAATAGACATGGCCCGTTCTTGCAGCCTACACTTAGTGTCCAAGGTCGTTGCCTTCAACTATTCAAACTGGGATGCCTGAAAATACTCCATTTCTTGCAATTTATTCTGAATATCTTCCACTTCTCTGCCCTGGACTCTGACATGCCCTTCAATATCCTCCATGCATGAATCCATGCCAAAAAAATCCGTCGAGAACTTCCTACTCTCATCCAACACCTCCATGGAGACTTCATACAGACATCGAAGCATTTTCTTGTAGTCAACCATGAAGCTCTTCAGTTGCATTATCTCAGGCATTATTTAGTCCAGGGCTTCATCCCTGGAATCCATAGTCACTGGCACCATATTTTTCACAGAGTTGCTCCCTTTGCTCATTATCCCTGTCCTTCTCATGCTATTGGAAATAGACAGAGCATTGAAGTGATTCTCGAAATTTCTCATGTGAAAATGCCTTGTTTCATGCGAAACCCCTCCCTTATTCATCGCGCATATCTGGTCAATCGTTCCAACGAACAGGAGGTAGATAGAAAGTGACCTTGCCAACTCCAAGCTTTTAATGCTCATTATATATTGTCTCTTCAATGTTTCCTCCAACCTCTTCCACTGCCATGCAAAAGCATGCACTGACACCTCATCAGGATGGCGGTTGGCGGATGTGAGCTCGACCATTGCTTCGAATTGAATAAAATTTCCATTTCGGCTATCCTTCCCTCTTTTATAAGTGTGGGTTGTGTTTCCTAATAACCACAAAGACACGCAATCCATTTAAACTTAGTTGAAGAGTGATTACCACTTAATTCCCCCTTCTTTAGTCTAGCTCCTTGGTTGTCTAGTTTATCTGTTGTCTTGTTGTTTTTCCTTCTAAAATGATAAAATTGGACCTTGGAGATGTCCGAGATAAAATCTATTACTCTTTTCTCAGCTCTCCCAACAACTTTCTTTTTTCCTTCTTGAGTTCTCCTCATCCTTTCTATAACTATACTTGAATCCCTGAAGAATTGGAAGTTCTCAATGCTCATGCCAACCATAGCTTCTAGGCCTCACAATATGGTTTTCCATTCTGCTTGATTGTTAGTACTTCTTCCCAAACCCCACGCAAAACTATATATTTCATTTCCTCTTGGATCGAAAACGACCCCTTCCGCACCTGCCTCCCCTACTGTGATGGATAATTATATGATCGAAGACTAATAGTTTAATATTTATTAAAAGGTCGAGAAGATTCAAATCTATTAAATATTACAGAGGGAATCAAATTTATTAAATATAGAGATCAAATTTTTGAAAGACAATTATTATTATTATTTAATATTTTGAGAGATCAAATGTTTGAAAGTTGTTATTTGTTATTATTTATTATTGTATTATAAATTATTATTTTTATTAAATTATAAAATAAATAAATATCTCAAAAAATTTGATCTTCTAAGTTTTTAGATAAATTTATGTTACTTTAATTTTTAAATATTTATTTAAAAATAAAATTAAATCAACATATACTCTTAAAATTTATTTATTTATTTATATTTTCCATATACTAAATTATTAATTTCTTATTCAATTACAAAATTCATTTAGTTATTTATATTTTCCACATACTAAATTATTAATTTCTTATTAAATTACAAAATCACACATAATTACTATTACTACTCTTAAATTTGCATGTGGCTTCTGCATCACAACCACTAAAACATGACTCATAATCACAATATTTCTTATTATCTTAAATATTCATATTCTCATGACGAGTATTGCTTATAAGATATGTGTTCGAGTATTGCTTATAAGATATGTGTTCCATGGATGGTGCACGAGTTGGAACATGTCATAATTGAATTTATGTATTTAAAGGTTTTAACTTTAATTTCAGTTTTAATTAGACGTTCTCTCTTTGTATTCATGGATTCAATAAGGTTTTTGTATTTATGGTTTAAGAAGGATGTGAAGAAGAATGGGTGAGATTGTTATTGTGCCGAGAGGCACTCTACAATTTAGTATGGGGAGATCTTGTAACGTGATGTAACGTTATTAACGTTTGTAATATGTCGGCAAAAAATAATAGTGATAGTGAATATTATGGGAGAGATCTTGTAATGTGATGTAAAGTTAGTAACGTTTGTAACATGTTGGCCAAAAATAATAGTGATAATGAATATTATGGGAGAGATCTTGTAACGTGATGTAACATTTGTAACATGTCGGCAAAAAATAATAGTGATAGTGAATATTATGGGAGAGATTTTGTAACACAAAATAAAAAATAATATCACTTTCCTAACGTTATTTTTATTAATAAAAAATAAATTTTCTAATAGGCCAAAATAAATGTCGGTCACAAAAACAATCTAATATGGGGGAAATGTAATCTTCCTACCTAACAAAACAATAAAAAAGTAAAAATTTAATTATCTGTAAAAAAAAAACACAAAATTGAATTATCCCTAAAAAAATGTTGGCCTTGCAAATGGTTTTAAAACCACGCGCAAGGCATTTTAAACAACTCATTGTTTTATTGTACATGGTTTAGGAGGCTTTGCACATGGTTTTTAAACCATGTGCAAGGCTTCTTAAACAACCCATGGTTTTATTGTTCATGGTTTAGGGGGGCCTTGCAAATGGTTTTAAGACCATGTGCAATGTCTCCTAAACAACCCAGGAGGGCCTTGCATATGGTTTTAAAACCATGTGTGGGGAAATGATGCAATGTTTGTTCCTAACAAAATAAAAAATAATAAAAAATATTATATGTCGACCATAAATGATATTAAATATTATATGTGGACCTTAAATAAAAAGATGTGTCTTTTGGTTTGAATCAAATCAATGGATACCTAAGAAGAGGTTTGCACCTCGAGATACTTGATCCATCTCGGCGCTTGATAGAGCCTAGGATTTGGATCTACGCTGGTATACTAACATAGATTCATTTTAAAAAGGATTTACCAAGCGTTAAGAAGGATTAAATCTCTGAAGCTGCAAACCCTTTTTTAAAGTGAAAATGTTAAAGAAATGTGTAATGCAATGTTTATGGTTTTAATTTATGTAATTTGTTTAGTTTTATATATATGTCATTCTAAACATTTTAAATCTAATTTGTGTCGACATGTTTTTTTTTATAATGTTTGATTAGTTTTTATAAAGAACGCGTGTCAGCTCTAGGATGAGCACGGAAAGTGTTACACAACTTCCCCTACTGGGATGCAGAATGCACCTCTTCAGAGAAAAAAACTTTTTTTAATGGTGATGATTAGTTTATCGATTATCTTAGATAATTTATTAAGTGGTAGTAGTTATGATTATGGGTATGCCAATTCTTGTGAGCTCATATAGTTAAGGTATAAGTCTCGTCAACATGGTGACTCAAGTTTAATTTCTTTTAGGAGTGAGCTAGTTGAGAGGAGACATCCAAAATCCAACCAGTGGATGATTGGTGTGACCCAAATCAAATATAATCCCTAAATGATTTTGATGGCTTAAATACATTTGAATCAAAATTTCTTAGACTAAAAACCAAAAAATAAATAAATTTATAAACAAAAAAATACAATCATATTTATAAATATGAGAGTAATAATGTGCTCTCATTATTCTTTGTGTTTCATGTCTATGGGTATGAGAGTGATAGTGTATTCTCATTCTTTTCTAATGTTCATAAAGGAATCAAATAAATCCTTTAAAACTAGAGAGATTCACAAACAAGGCTCTTAAGTGTAAGGAAGAAGAAATTTGTGAAACGGCTTGTCAATCTTCTATAGTTATCAGAAAGATGATTTATCCTTGTGATCTTTAAGGATACGTTTATGAAGAAAAAGGCAATAAATATTGGAAATTTAAACCGACAATTAGTTGAAAATAAGAATTTTAGTTATGATAGTGATTATTGACATCTAATAGATGTATATACAAACATCATATGACCAAGAAGATTATGATCAAACAAAGATTGTCATGATTAAAAAATGGGTGAATATCAAGAAGGGATTTAATGTTTGTTTTTTGTTGTTGTTTGCAAAGTGGTTGGACCCCCCTCACTAGCAGGCTTGCCATTGGCTAAGTAACCACGAACCAGGGGCATCTAAGCCGTCAAAATCACCCGGGGATCGCACCCAGCCTGGATCGCACCAACCCTTAACATGGTTGGATTTTTTTGGTATCCGACGGGATTAGAACCGGTGACCTTTCAGCTTAAGGGGCGTCTTAACCATACCCCACCACCAACTATTCTACATCTCACAGATAGAAGATTTAATGTTTGTTTATTTAAAAAAGACAACCTACAATTCACAAAAATGCATCCCTATGGTGATGGTAAAACAATTGATTATGAATCAACGTGATGTGTGTTATATTTTATTTGCAAAGATAGATCATGTTTTAATCAAAATATTTTTTTTTGTCGGCGACCTATTATAAGGATGTATGCGAAACATTTGAATTTGATGAATATAAATTATATGCACTTGATTTTTTATTTAAAAAAATGTATTTATTGAATTTGCACAAGATTGAAGAACACTATGTTGTTCAAGAAGAAAATTCATTTACATATAATGAGGATGTGGCTACAATACTAATATTTAGGATGGAGTCATCGTGTTGATACCTTGACTGTAATGATGATAGTTGCATTGAAAAGTATTGTAGAGGAGTGGGTGAAGTTGGGTCAAAGGGAGATGTGGGTGTGGATTTTTATATCAAAACATAAAGAGATACGTCTTTAGAAAAAGATATAGACAAGGACGGTTTGAACCAAGTCGGATCTGATGGAGAATAGGTAGGTAAGGTTGGATCTGAAGGTTGGCTTTGATCTATACATAATTTTGAGCACAACTTGATGAGAATTTGATTTCTAGAATGCCATTTAGGTCGTGATACTAGGGTTTGGTCATGAGGTCTTCTTGGAGATAGGGTTTTATAAAGGGCATAATTTTCTTTTAGTTTATGTGTTGGGGAACCAGGAGATATGTCAACCGGCTTGGAGTCTGTTACCACCTAAGTTGTACTTAGTGGTTTTTTATCAAGTGAGCCTGGTGAACTGGACAAGGATAACTTGTTCGGACTTCGGAAGACCTTTGGAAGTACTTCTGGGAAGTGCTTGTTATACTATATCACATGTTCATACCCCATGGGGGAATTGTAATCAATGTTCTAGCATGATAGTGTCTGTAAAAGACTCGGTCTCTTAGACTTTATTTGTCGATCCGATCAGCCCAGGGTGTTTTTTCCCTTGGTTATTATTGGTTGTTGAATAAACGACTGATAATTTCTGAGTTTTTCACTCCATACCTCCAAAGTTGGGGTGGTCGGCTTGGAATTTAGGCCTATTGAGGTTATTAGAGTCTATGTGTCAATGTATAAACATGCTAGACATCATGGCAGAGTCATATGAACATGTCTAAGTCCCCCTAGGTTTTTTCAAATTTTCAAATTTTTAGTTTTTTCAATGTTTTTTATTAAAATTTAATTTTTCCAAAACTTAGGCTATTTTTTAATAGTTTAATTGGAAAAATTGATTTTGTAATAAAAGTGGGCAAAATAATCAGTTTCAGTCATGTAGGTGCTCATTTTCAAGCTAAGAGCACCATGTAAACCCATGGACCCACTATTTCCTAGTTTTGAGTGATTTTCCATCACTCAGGTCAGAAAGCCCCAAAAATCAATTATTGATTATTTTAATTAATAAATTGATGAATAATGGAGCAAATCCAGAATCATAGATCAGTGGATTCTCAGCCGATTTGATTGAAATCAGTCAGATCTGAACCAGATTGACTGGATCTGAAAAATCCTTGATTGAAGGAGGTGATCAAATCAGATCCAGAGTTGATCTTTGTCATCCTTTATGGGGAATTTCGCCCTCCCTCTCTCCTCCACACGTTTTGGCTCATCTGGATGAGTTTTGGTGGATGCTTCAGTCAACAGGTTGAGGTGTTAGTCAGATTAGCTCTCCGATTGACAATTGCACTCAGTGAGACTCAGATCTGGCTCAGTTCAGCTTCAGATCTGCATTGATTGACTCTCCATCAGCTGATTTGGTCTATCTCCTTGGGATTTGTGCCCCCCTGGGCTGGATCTCCTAGTTTTTGTATATATCCAAGCATAAGCGTCTTCTTCCAAGCTAGTTAGAACTGGGATTGAGGTGTTGCTGCTATTGTACTGTTGTTATTGTTCATTTGAAATAAAGAGAAGCTTTGGAGGCAAGACGGTGTTGTGCCATTGTATGTGTGGATGATCATTGCCATTTTTTACTGAGGTAGTCTGTATCTGTGTTCATAATTTGTTGATTGCTTGTGGATTCATTGCTAAGATTGATAATAAGCTTATTATAATCTTGATAGGAAAGGTGCTTTTCAATAAGTTTATTGGCCATCTCTTTCCTTTGATGTATGTTTAGAGATCTAGATTCAGCATGTTCTATAAGTTTATATGCATGTTATTATGAATCTCTGTTTATGTACTAATCGGATCTCACAAGTATTTCGGAAAGTTTTTTTTATTTCAGCTAAGCTGCAGGTTCCTAGATTGGAGAGGATGTTGATCTAGTTTGCTTGTTCACTCTCTCCAAAACCTTCCAAAGGCATAGTCCCTCGACATTCCACCTGAAAGCTCCACGGTGGATCTTCAAGGCTACCAGCATTTCTCTCCTGCTCTTCCTCCTCCAAAATCAATTCTTCTACCTGGTTACTTTGTTCATAGCTTTGATATTGTTTAGATATATCATCTTAAAGTAAATTTAACATAGATCTATCTTCTCAAAACCCATAATCTAGATCTTGTTCTTAAAAGGTTTCATAAGCATTCTAGATCTAGCTTTAGGGAAATCGTCCTTTTTTGCATGGAATTTTAAAGAGAATTTGTAGCTTGCATGCATTAGATTTCTGTTTTCTGTTATAAAAGATAAATCTAGCAATCAATGCACATCATATTGGCTGCATAAAAGGCAAGCCAAGATAGAGTGCTTTTGGGCATATTTCAGTCTAATAAGCTTGCTGTTTTTTAGCAGGTATAATAGAAAAAAGGAGGAGCTGCTGCTTGAAAGTGACTTTCGGGCCTTCTGAATCCCCCCAAGGGTCTCCCCTTTTGACTGAAATCTTTAATTTTTTGCACTTTGTAAGCTCTTGGTTTCATTTTGTATAAGAATCAAGAGGCATCATATCAGTTTGCTGATATTATAACCGCTGGTAATAAAAATATTTTTGAATAGGCTCTTTCGAGCCCATTCCCCATCCCCCCTGGGGGGATTTGCGTCCGTGTCATTTTTTGCTTTTCGTTCATCATTTTTCAATCTAGCGTAGTATTAATCTGCAGGGTAGTATACTTTGATTTAAAATCAATTCCATATTCCATTTCTATTGGTTTCAAAGTAACTTTAATACTTACCCCACGAGCCTCCTTTTGAGCCGAAAGGTGAAGAAAGCACTAGTACAAGTGATCAATTTTGCCACGGCAAAAGCGTGGCAATATCCACGGAAAAGCGTGGATATTGCCACGTCTAAGTGTTTTTTGTTTCGTGGAAACTATTTCGTCGCAATAGAGACGACCCCTAATTTGCGTCGCAAGAGCGACGACCCCTTCCCGTCGCTATAGCCACACTCTGTACAAGGTTTTAAAAAAAATGGAAATCCAAGCCATCGCTATAGCCACGCAATTTCGTCGCTATACCCACGCCTTTTCGTCGCTATAGCCACGCTCTGTACAATGTTTTTTTTAAAATGGAAATCCAAGCCGTCGCTATACCCACGCCATTCCATCGCGATACCCACGCCGTTCCGTCACTATACCCACGCCGTGCCGTCGCTGTATCGACGGTGGGAGAAACTTTTAAAAAAAAAATTACTTGCTGCCGTCGCTATACCCACGCCATTGCCGTCGCTGTATCGACGGTGGGAGAAATTTAAAAAAAAATA